>CM032005.1:4564483-5046400 GCA_018804465.1 Populus tomentosa
TTAAAATATTAAAAGTTGGTCTTTTCAACTTTTTCAAAATATTGTGATTACTTTTATACTCTTAAAAACAAAATCAACATAACTCTCTCACAGTGGCTTTTTTGTGTTGTCATTTCACATTGGTTTTATTGTAAATTTAAAGGTTACTTGGGGCCATTACTGTATTTGACATAAACTAAATATTATTAAAAAACATTTATGCACGCGCCGACATGTGGATAGCCCTCATGTTGTGAGGGCGGTGCATGCTAGGTTGTTCGACAATCAAAAGCTACTTTTCAGGGTGGTGTTTAGAAGGTCTCGATGCCCCCTACGTGATGTGGTGGCATGTTGACTAGACACACACATCTTGTTTGGTATCGGCGACCATTTCCCCCATTTCCTTCTCTCTCTCTCTCTCCCCTCCTTGAACTAAACACCAATCCCTTCAAAAATTAAGATCATCCCCTTCAATTTATTTTGCCTTCATATTTGATCTTTATCATTTTTATTACTATTTTTATTTTTATTTTGAATAAGTTATAAAATTATAAATGTTTTGCAATTTCACCTTACTATTTTTTAATCTATAAATAATCTATCAAATTACAATTTTTATTTATTTAACCCCTACTATTTTTTAGTTTTTCAAATTTGGTCTTTTTTTTAATTGCTATTTGTTTTATTTAGGATCATTTGTTAAATTATTATTATTATTTTTTTACAATTTCATCTTCTCTTAGTTTTTTTTTCTACCAAATTTTACTCTCATTCTTTTTGTTGTTGCTTTTTTGCTTTGACCAGTTTTTTTATTGATATTTTTTTCATGATTTAATCATCCCAAACTAAATTGGTTGGGAATTAAGCTTCTTAAATGAACTTGGGTGTAAGATTTAATGGGATGTGAGTTTTAGAGATTATATAAGGTTTAGGCGGTTCACCCATGTTTGTTTGTTTTTTTTTTTTTTTATATATATGCTCATGTTTTCTGTTTTCTTATTCTTTTTTTAAGAGTTTTGCTTTCTTATTTTTTACGGTTTGCCTTCTATATGGTTAATCTCGGTTTTATGACTAGAATCACATGTTTAAAAGGTTAACATATATTGACTTTTTTTTTTCAATTTCATCCTTCAATTTTTTTTCTTGTTTTTCTTTTTATAAGATTATCCTAATCTTATGGCCATGATCATGAAGTTTGGGATTTCACCCAATTTAATAGTGCTTTTTTCGTTCTGTTTTTTTAATTTTATTTTTATTGTTTTATCCTTCAATATTGAATTATTTGAGAACTTAGGTAGGCTCAGATCGGATTTTTTTTACATTTTTTTTCCTTGTTATATGTTTTTCAGCTTAATTGTTAATATTGTTGATTTTTTTTGTTTATATTGTTTAAATTACCAATTAAACCTATAAATGGGGTCTAAAATTTTTTTATTCTAATATATTTTTTACATCAATTTTTTTTTTTCCCGGCCGGCAGCGAAGAAGCATGGGCAACAAATATAGTTAGCTATATAGAGCCGTTTCGAAGTTCAGAAATTAAACCATCGGAGTGTTTGTGATCAAGTCTCTGTGTATGATAAATCCCACCTCATGTGCTGGACTTTCTGTCTCGACTAGATGCTAGTTTTCAGTCTCATAAAAACAATAACAAAAACTCTCTCTCTGTTATTATTATTTTTTTTTTTTATCTTTTTTTCTTTTATAAATAGATGAGACAACAACAAAAAATTTAGGACTTTTGTACATTGCCTTTGGAATTTTCCGAAGTCAATAACGAAGCAGTTTTTTTTTTTTTTTTGCTTAAAACGATTATATATTTTTCAGAACAAATTTCCTATTTTAATTTCTGAAACAAGTTAAGTGGGATAAATCATAATTAAGTTCCACAAATAGATAATTAAACTATGATTGATTTGTTCATATTAAAAATAAAAAATATAAAAAAACATTGTTTTTTTATATATATATATATATTTTTTTAATTAAAAAACATTTTTAAGAAGTATAGCAAGCCAAATATAAAAGATACACTTCTTCTTTTTAATTTTAATTTATTCATGAAAAAGGAAAATTTTCTTTCTTCTCTGTATAGACGCCTCACAACAGCTATCTACTAGTAGCTCTATTTGTTTTTGTGTTTTAAAAGTATTTTAAAAAAATGATTTTTTATTTTATTTTTTTCTTTCTTCAAATTAATATTTTTTTAGTGTTTTCATATTATTTTGATGCGCTGATGTCAAAAATAATTTTTAAAAAATAAAAAAATATATTATTTTGATACATTTCCGAATAAAAAATACTTTAAAAAATAATGACAACCACACTCTCAAATACCCTTAAAGAGTCATACTAGCTGTCCATGAACATAAGCAGGTCAACTCTCCAAATAATTAATTCAAAATCTAAAACTAAAATATCTAAAATATTTTACTTAAAACAAACAAAATTATACTATTGATGGCCCTCCAGAAAAAAGAAATAAATATGAAGGAGGATCGAGCAATAATGAGGTCACTAATGCAATTTCAGCTCCTGCAAAAGAACAGAACAATGAAGTGATACATCTAGACATAGCATCACTGATCTAGAGAACGTTGGGTGGATAGCATCACTGATATAGAGAACGAGCCTATGTTGGGACGTAGTTCTCCTGAAGAGCTTCTGCATGATGCAGTGGAGACTGTACCGAGAACAGAAATGGTGCAGCATCTGGAGAGAGGTAGGTCTCATGAGAGGACATCAATTAATCAAGCTGATGAGCCTCAAGGAGATTCATCCGAACCTACAGATCTATTGTGTCTAGGCAATGAAGGAAGTTATGATCAACTCTGTTCTCCACCAGTAAACAATGATGCCATGATGAATGAAGTGCAGAACATGGTTAAAGCGAGGAAAGCACCAGTGTTACGAGTGTTGGAACAAAGCAACGCAGTGTTACGACTGTTTGGCAGAGATCTAGGTGCGCTGATTTTATTAAAAATTTCAAGGGGAAGAGACTAATAAAAACTTAATCTTACAAATAAATTGAGTATTTTGAATTTATTATGAGCTCATATGCCTGGATAAATTCTTATGGAAATGTTCCATGTAGATGCTTTGACAGGGTTCACTTATGCTGGAAGGTGAAAGGGTTTCCCACAATTCATATATTATGGTGAAAAATGCCTCCAATTAAAATTTATGAACATTTAGAATAATTCTGAGAATTTTATAATCAACTCTTGATATTTAAATATCAGCCTATTTTTAAATCCAATATTTATACCGAAATAATGACTATTAATTGTCATGAATTAAATTTTTTAGATGTTATTGAAATATTAGTTATTAAATCTAAAATGCATGCTATGTTTTCAATTTTGTATAAAAATGTTGAAACACCCAATGTATTTTTATATATATCTTCTAAAAAAAAATATATGATTTTTGTATTTTAAAGAGACTTGGTCATAAGCAACAGACAAAAATAAATTTTTGAGTTATTTTTATTTTTTATATTTTTATAAGGCTATGTTTGGCAAGACCCATTTTTTCTTTAGAAAAATTGCCAAGACAAGCCTAAGGGTGTATTTGTCAAACACCTCACGCCAAAGATCCTTTTATTAAAAAGATGGCAAACCAAATAGAGCCTTAAATATATGACCTGGTTTTGACTCGACTATGTTGGCCCAACCGGGTTGATTTAAAAATAAACCAAAAACAAAATCAAAATAGATTAAACATGAAAAAAAAAAAAAAACCTCAAGTTTTCTTAGATAAAATTGATCAAACACAAAATAAATGAAAAGCATGAAGAACATTCAAACTGAAAACCAACAATGTGCAACCCAAACTAGACCATTTTCTTATTCTATCCTTGCATAAATTGTAACAATTATTTCACTAAATCCTCGGAACATTTTCTTATCCCAAGTGTGTGTATATATATTTTACTAATTATCTTATTTACAAACTTGTTACCTGTTCACGATAACTTAAACGATTTTTATTCAGGTTTACATGAACACTTTTACGTGCAATTCTTTGTTAACTTTCATTCTTTATGTCCATTATAATTCTTCTAAATCATTTCTCATTCTCAACAAATATTTATTTTAAATTTTCCTAATTCTTCTATCCATCAAAAACTCGTCGGCAGTTTCACTGCCATTATGAATATTTTTAAAACTAATAGTCATAATCGTCGTTTCAACTTCAACAGGCGGTCATTCCCTCCATTACATACTACATTTGCATTTATTTTCCTCATTTATCTATCTCTTTTAGTTCCGAGTTTCCATTACTAATCAAGGTGCTTTAATCGGAGAACTAATGATTTGAGATCAGCCTTGGAGATATATAACTGGCAAGGAGTATTTTGGAGATGCCATTGTAAGTGATTCTGATTTTCTGGGTTAACAGAGGAAAGTGACTAATGAAGAAATAACCATAAAAGATAGCATTAAGGCAAACTACTACATCTTTAATCAAGCTTGAAGTGGTTTAATCATGCCAGACGACTGTTGATGTGGATATCACCATTGATGGGATAATCTTTACAGTCATTAAAATTATAGAAATGTGATTATTCGGTCTCAAGAGACCAAGCTTCTTCAATCCCAAATACTGCAGAGCTGACCATCAGTGGCTGAAGCCCTCCTGCTTATTTTCTTTGTTATCCAGTTCTCCATTTCCATTATCACAGAAACCATTGTCTTTTACTTTCTTCTTTGCATTCTCTGCAGCTGACGAATCCTTCTCTGTTGCCTCTTCTGCAGCTTTTGCTTCTTCTTCAGCTTTTGCCTCTTCTTCAGCTTTTGCTTTCTCTTTCTCTTTTGCTTCTTCTTCTGCTTTCAATCTAGCACTCTCCTTCTCCTTTTCTTTTGCTTCTTCTTCTGCTTTCAATATAGCGTCCTCTTTCGCCTTCTCGAGTGCTCCTATGAGGCTCTCCAAGCAAACCTTGGCGTCTCCAGAAATAGTCTTCGGCATCAAATGCTCTGCTACTTCAGCAGGAGTCATTTTGGTTTCCCCCAACAACTCCTGGATTCTGGCAAACAAATGGTGTGAATCAAGTCGAAGGTAGTTCTTCGCCAAAACCTGGAATGCTTCGAAGCTACAATAGGACAATTCTATGTGCTTGTCCATCCTTCCTTTCCTGATGAGAGCTGGATCAAGTTTCTCCACAAAATTAGTCGTGAAAACAATCAGTCTTTCTCCTCTGCAAGCTGACCAGAGTCCATCAACAAAATTCAAAATCCCAGAAAGAGTGACCTGACTCTGTTTGCTATCTTCTTCCTTGGGCAGCTTCGGCTTTGGATCCTTCTCATCTCTCTCCCCCTCTTCCTCCTCCTTCTTCTTCCTTTGACCGGTTAGGTCAAGAGAACAATCAATATCCTCAATCACAATAATGGACCTGGTTGTTGTCTCGATCAGTAGCTTTCTCAACTCAGTGTTGTCCTTCACTGCAGTCAGTTCAAGATCATATATATCGTAGTTCAAAAGATTGGCCATGGCTGCAATCATAGTTGATTTACCAGTCCCTGGTGGACCGAAAAGCAGATACCCTCGCTTCCATGCCCTTCCAATTCTTGCATAGAAGTCTTCAGCCTTGCTGAATATGACAAGATCATCAACGATTTCCTGCTTCCTCTCTGCCTCCATTGCAAGCGTCTCGAAACTAGCCGGATGCTGAAACTCCACATGCCTCCAGTACGATCCACTGTTAGTGTAAAGCTTCCTCTGACGATTCCTCACCTTGATTTCATTACCCTCTTTCAAGACATGATTCAAGTAATCCCCGAGGATGAGTTGCCGGTGTCTCTTATGGAAAGTGAGCTTGTAGTACTTCTTCTCATCCGTTACGGGATAGAAAGAAACAGATTGCGTCTTGGAAATATGTTTCCCTGAAGCCCACCTAAGTTTGACTCCCTGGAATTCATCCTCAACCTCTTCATAATCATCCATGCTAAGAACAACCGACTGGCTGTTCTTGACAACATCAGCCTTGAGCCGCTTTGCTTGCGTAGATGAACGGGAACCAAGATAATTCTCAATGGCAGAGTAAGCTTCACTACGCATGAACCGGTCGCCGGTGAATTCATTGAAGCTAATTTGAATGTAAGGGTAAACGAAAGTGAAGGCCCTTTTGGAGTATTTATCAAAATATTCTTGTACACTATACGGACAATATTGCTTGAACATGGCCCAAGCAAACATAACACTTGCAATCACAGAACCTACTTGAGTAAACATATCTGCTGGGTTCATTTCTTTTGTGATACGATCCAGGCAAGGTCAAATTCGGATTTTGATGTAAAATATGCAACTATCCAATTTTACAGAAATAGTCATAATTCTCAATCCTACCGTTAGATCGGGCTGAAATTTTACGTGGAAGCTCTTGACATATTTTCGTACCTTGGGTTAAAATATCATGTCAATCGGAGTTCGGCAAGTTATCCAAACACGGGTCAACAGAGGCTGTACGGGTTTTGTTATTTACTTCCTTTTGACTTGTGGACTTCCTATTTGGCTAGGATTCTTTTCCTAAAAGGATGCGGCAGCTTATTTTGAGAATCTTCTAATTCTACAAAAATCTTTAATGGGCTGCAACATAGTTTCCAAGTATGGCAAGGATTCATAAATGTTTCAGAATCCTTTTCTTACAAGGATTCCTTATTCATCCTAGCTACAAAAAGGAAAGATGATTTCAGAACTTATTCTACCTTCATATTTGATTCTCCTAGCTTATATAGGACTTCTAAAGGGCTACAAATCTGATCCTATCATATTTAGGATATTAAATTCGGATTTATTTATTTTATTGTTATTTTCTTCTTAGTTTAGGGTTTATTTATATTATTTGGGCTTAATTGTAAGTGGGCATCATATAAGTCCACATAAGGGGTCCATTAGGGTTTATTTTAGCTTGCAGTCACTATAAATAAGGGCATAACCAGACATGTAAGGAAGACAATTCAGATTAATAAAACTTCTTGTTTGCCGCACTTTGTGTGTGTGTGATGGTGAGATAATCTCCCTTCCATGGTTCTGTAAAGAACTAAAAACGACTTATCGAAGAACAACTGTCTTCGTGGCGTCATCCTTATACTTCTCGTTCGCGAATCAATATTCGTTGGGTGGGGGTCTTCGTTTCCAATAGTGTTGGTGCCTAGGTACAAGTTATCTTTGTGTCACACTCCTATCAAACCTGATTTACTTGGCTTTCTGGGAATTAGTGTCTTTGCGTGTGGGTTGCGTGATCACGTGATCACGAGGTTCGCATCATTTTATCTGTTCGATTCTCCTCCTCCTCCTCCTCTTTCCTCTCCACTTGTGCAAGAACTTTATAGCCCGGCAAGCGGAGATGGCTAATCTTATTGGCTAAGTCAGTAGTGTCACAGGTGACGCATGCATGCTTGTCTTGCAAGACTGCATGTATAGTGGCTTTCCTGGCAGACATCTATAGTCAACTTCGTCTTTTCCTAGATAGTTCCTGCAAGCAAGCTGACGCCAGACAACTTCTTTGACCATGGTCTTGTCTTTTCCGATACAGTTTGGACGGTGGTGTCCATTACCTCTCAACCATAGATACTAAGCCATGTCTCTCATGAAATTTGTGACTCAAGACTTATTTTTGAAGTTTAAATGGAAAATATTTTAATTTAACCAATTTAATTGACTAGAAAAACTTGATTTAAATCTAATCAAGTCAATTTAACAAATAAAAAAATATTGCTTTAATGAAAATAATTAATTTGGGTTGTCGTGGCGACCCAATAAAAATAATTAATATTGTTTTATGATTTTTAATAAGCATGTGTTTATAAAAAGAAATTTTCATTAATTTTATAAAACTTTAATTTTAATTTACTTTCTGGTTGTTGTATATTAAGTTTAGAGTTATTCTTATTATTTGATATTAAAAAATATTTTAAGCAAAAGATAATAAAATTATTTTTGTTACAAGAAGCACCATATTATAATTTCTAGATTAAGAGAAAACAATATATACACGTTGTCTTCTTCTGCACTAGGAAGCAGCATCTGTAAAATAGTTTTAAACTCGGCTAGTTTAAGGTTTAGGTTTCGAGTTTTAAACAAGTTATCAAGTTTTGACCGGATTATTAGGTTGTCGGGTTAATTTATATTTTAAAAAAAATAAAATGATATCCTTTTAGTAAAAAAAAAATAATGGTATTATCATTTCTAAATTAAGGAAAAACCTTCTAGTTTTATCACAAGTTCCAAAATTACAGTGGAGATATGTACAAATTAATAAGAGTAATTATTTTCGGTTTGATTTGATTTTTATTAAAAAAATAAATAAACTGGTATTTTAAAAAACCGAAACCGGTTCAAACCGACCGGTTTTGGTTTGGTTCGATTATTTTAGAATAAAAACTGGTTTTTTTGGTTTGGCTCGGTTTTTTCCGGTTTGGATCGTTTTTTTTCCGGTTTGGCTCGGTTTTTTTTGTTTGGGCTCGGTTTGGCTTTTTCGGTTTCAAGCTTATAAAACCAAAAATCGAACCGAACCATTCAGTTTTTTAAAAATTTTAATCGGTTTAGTCGGGTTTTTTTCACGGTTAAATTTTAATATATTTTTAAATAAAAAATAATTTTAAAAAATACTCCTCGATACGATACTGAACCGAAATTAAAACAAAATTTCTCAACTTTTTCCATGAAAGAGGAACTAGCTAGGAAAATTTTTAATTGCTTAGCCTTGATTTCTTGGTCGTCTTAACCTTGATTTCTCTACTTTTTTTTCCCAAAAAGTTGTCAACTTTTTCTATTTTTGTAGCTCTGATGGAAATTTCTCAGAACCAACAGCTGCTAGATTCTATGAACGATGGATATGGTGTCTTCTTCTTTGCTACTTCCTCTTTCTGCTATGTTTGTTTTTCGGAAAATAGTTTTTGAAAAATAACTTTTTAAACTTTCCTATGTGTATTTGCTATTAGAAAAATTGATCAACAGAAAACACTTTCCAGTCAAAGAAAAATTTGACTTGGTTTCCAGGAAAGTGTTTTCCTGAAAAATTTAGGCGGAAAACATTTTTCGGAAGTTGTGAAAAATTTAGAAATGTCATATTATTTGCTAATTATATTAAATTTGATCCTCAAACTTTTGATTGCTATATATATATTTTTTTAATATTTATTTTTCAATTTCATCTCTTAAAATTTATTTTTTATATTAACTTTGGTCCTTATGTTTATAATTGTTATTTTCTTTTCCCTTATGATTTTTTTATTGAAATTTTTTATCTATCAAATTTGATCCTCATTCTTTTGATTGTTACTTATTTTATTTGAAATAATTTATGAAATGTTAATTATTATTATTTTAATTTCTTCATTTTTATTTTTTTATTTTATAGATTTGATCTCTATTATTTTAATTATTATTTATTTTATTTGAGATAATTTATGAAATTATATTTTTTTTCAATTTCATTCTCATTCAACCTTTAAATTTGTAAGATTTGTTCCTCATTATTTTAATAAACTTGAGAAAAATAAAGCATTAATAAGTTATGTAAACCCCCGTAAATAAAAATAAATAATAAGAACAATAATAATAAAAAGAAAGAATAAAAAAAACCAACACATAGGATTGAAGTAATGACGTTTCGATGAGTAATGGATATTCGGTATGAAAGAAATGAATAAATAGTAGGAATGACAATAAATGTGTCATGTGAGAGAGAGAATGATCTCCATAAAAAAATTTAAAGATATTGTTGAAGTCGAAAAGAGAGTCATGATTTTTAGTTTAAAACTTGTAACGTTGGTGAAACCAGTGATGAGGTTTCAATGGATGAAAGAATAAGAAAACAAAAATAATAATAATAGAAGATATGTAAACCCCGGTCAAAACACGTATTTTGACAAATTAATGATAAATGTGGTAATATTGAATTTATTGAGTATAAATTAAGGGGAAATGTCATGAGGATCTAAGTAAATAAATTAATGCATGAAATTCAGATTTTTGTGTAAAAGACACTAATTGTCTAGTTTTACGATATCGATGATATATCTCAATCCGACCGTTGGATCGGGTTGAAATTTTGTAAGGAATCTCCAGACATATTGTTTTATATTAGGTTCAAATTTCGTGTTAATCGGAGTTTGAAAAGATTTACGAAGAGTACTGAAAATCGGGTAAATGAAAGAAGATGACACAAGGGGTATTTTTGTAATTTTATCAAAACAAATACTCTCCTCTCCTCTCTTTAAAACCGGAACACGTCCTCCTCTGCAAATGAAAAAGGAAACAGGAGGGAGACCATTTGTTTTGTCCCATTTTCTTCATTTTCTCTTCATCTCTTCAAGCTAAATCAAAAGGGAGTGTTCTTAGGAGGATCCTATCCAAGAAAACAAATTAAATAACAACTTAGAGAGTTATAGAGCTTGAGAGAAACAAAGAGAAGAAGCTGGAAATTGGAAGAGGAGGACATGATTTTTGTAAATTTTTGCAAGAATTCATTGAAACAAGTTAAAGTAGCAAAGGTAAGCAATATACCCTTTAGTAATTTCGTTTTTCTCTCTTGTTCTTGCATGAGGAGAAGAAAACCCCCAAGTTTAAAATTCTAGGGTTCATATAAATATTTTGGGGGGGTAATTGTTCATGTGAATTTCGAGATTAATTGCATGAAAATGGCTTGATTTGCTGAAAAATAGAAAGAATCAATTGATTTGAAACTATGGGTTTTGGGATTGCAACAGGGCAGGCACTTCGGCAGCCATAGTTTGACTTTCCACCGTTGGATTAAATTGATTTTTGGATATGTTATTATGCTCAATGTCACCTACATTCTGACCGGAGGGATTGTAAATATCAGACTTCGTTTGAGGGCTGTCACCGGAGGAACATTTCTGGAAAATCACACTTCAAGACAGCCTTGTTCGTCAGCTGTTATATCATTATTTCACCGTTGGATTGGTCTGGATTTTGGATATGTTGTTCATCCAGATGTTATATAAATTCTGAACGGTTTAGATCGGGAAAGAACACTCCTACAAGAAATTGTACTTCCTGAACAGCAGGTCTCTAAATTTCAGGTCAGTCCGATATTGTTCTGATATCGGGAGTTTTAACCGTTGGATGTACGTTAATTTTGGATATGTTATTATAATGACGATGATATATAATTCCACCGTTTGGATGTATTGAACTCTAAATTTAAATAATGATGTTTTAAGTTTGGTTTGAGAAATATTGAATGAGAATATGAGGGTTAGCATAAAAAAATATGTTTTGGGACTAAGGATAATGGTAATGGTTTAATGATGATGGTTGTGTTTGTGTTCTGTTTGAGTCATGTTTGATGTGTTGATAAGTGATGGTATAGTTAAATTCTATAAAGAATACTGATTGACTAATATTTTAGTTGTGTTAGAATGGAAAATCATGTTGTAAGTTGAATTATGATATAAGGAATCATTTTGAGTGTGCTTTTGGAAAAAAATTGGCATGTGTAGTCATTGATAAAATTTAAGTTCAATTACGTTGTTTGGTGATAGATTAAATGTCTTGGGACAAAAGAAAATCGATGACGAAAAGTCATGCGCTTTGGACATTGAAGATCATTGATGAAGAATTGAATTAAATGGTCGTTTAATTTAAATGACAAGTACAAAAATAAAATACATTCATGGAAATTGTTTACGGAAGTATTTGATTTTGTGAATTTATGAATATTATGAATAAATAGGGAAGATTCAATAATGATTCAGGATGTTATATTAAAAATGTAGGAGAAGCATTCACTCGACTTCTCAGGAGCTTTTATAGTAGGAGCTTTGCAGGAGGGACACAACAACGACAAGGAAGAGCGAGTTGAGCTTCTGCAGCTGGTAGGTGTTCTATACCTACACTTTTTACGTTGCGTTAATTTATGAACTTATTAAATTCTTGGTCTTTGCGTCTATGGATGAAACCACAAAGAGAGAGGATAAAGTGAAATAAACAAGAAATTAAAAATGGATTTGAGTACTTGACTGGGTTAAGAATATGAATTACACTAATAGCCTTCATTGATGATCATTCCTCGAACTTGATTAGCTGGTCCCGAATGCGGAGGCTAATGATGTTAGTAAGATTTACTAACATCGAGCTTAAATGTTGACAAATGGTTGATTAGCTTAGGCTAATGGCATCCGAATGGATGACCGGGATGAAGGACTGATTAGCTTCGGCTAATGGCATCCGAATGGATAGCCAGGACAAATGAATGATTAGCTTCGGCTAATGGCATCCGAATGGATGGGCGGGACAAATGAATGATTAGCTTTGGCTAATGGCATATGAAGTGGATGACCGGGGTGAGTGAAAGGTTAATGATATTGACCGGTGCTGTGAATATCGGCAATCACACGAAACTTGATTAGCCGGTCCCGAATGCAAATCATCCCTGAAAACGAGGGATACTGAACTTGATTAACTATTCGGGTGAGAATAGTTAATGATATTGACCGGTGTTGTCCATATCGGCAATCACACGAAACTTGACTAGTTATTCCTGAAGTGAAAGCTAATGATGTCAAGAAAGAATAGTTAATGATATTGACTGGTGCTGTCAATATCGAAAATCACACGAAACTTGATTAGCCGGTCCCGAATGCGGAGGCTAATGATGTTAGTAAGGTTTACTAACATCGGCATAATCATCCCTGAAAACGAGGGATACTGAACTTGATTAACTATTCAGGTGAGAATAGTTAATGATACTGACCGGTACTGTCAATATCGGAAATCACACGAAACTTGATTAGCCGGTCCCGAATGCGGAGGCTAATGATGTTAGTAAGGTTTACTAACATCGGCATAATCATCCCTGAAAACGAGGGATACTGAACTTGATTAACTATTCAGGTGAGAATAGTTAATGATATTGACCGGTGCTGTCCATATCGGCAATCACACGAAACTTGACTAGTTATTCCTGAAGTGAAAGCTAATGATGTCAAGAATCTTGACATCAACATTTCTGAAAATATTCCAAGATATTATGGAGAGAAAAATCTGATTGGCTATTTCATGTTAGAAATAGTCGATAACATCAATCAATGGTATTAATTTTGACGTTTATAATGAACTTGATTAGCCGATCCTAATATGAGAGACTAATAACACTAATGAAAATTTATTAGTATCGGCATTCCCTTCCAAGTTTTAGGGGAGAGGTAATAATTAAAAATATTAATGAAATGGGGATTGACATCTTGATAGGATTATTCATTCGCCCTTGAAGAGGCGGATATTGATTGGAAATTATGGAATAAGATGGGCGGAGGAACTAGTTACCCGGTGATGGGCTAGTGGCATTAGTTTTGTTTTCTAATGACCGGAATATACAACTTGAATTAAACTTACTTGTGTGGTGTTAATAGTGTCAGGATGACTGACTTGTTAGATTATAAATGGAATGTTGGATGATACCTAATTGTTAAACAAAAATGGTAATTTATGTTTATATCATGGATTATTGGAGAAAAAAAAAAGAAACTGATGAGGATCTAATTCTTGTGAAGGATGGAGGCAAATATCGTATCGCTTGGGACGTGAGAGCAGAAGTTCATTAACCATGGTAGGTGTTATACACTTAAAGAATGCAATGATATATATATGATGTATTTTGAATTGATTGGAAAGAATTGTAATTGATATAATTTGAGAATCATGTCCTGCGCACAGGGAGGATGTCAAAGAAATTATGACCAATAATGTAAATATGTTGTATTAAGGTTTCATGTTGTTACTGACATGATAAGAATTTAGTGATAATTATAATAGTGTAATAAAATGCCAATAATAGTCATATTATTCAAAGATGGATCGGATGTGAATATTGTGAAAATGATGGCAGGTTCCATGATAATGAGAGATTTTACTGAAAATCTAAAGAAACATAGGAATGTGTTGAAATGGGCACAAGAAATATGTAAGTGGAATATATTTATAAACTAAAATTGGACCGAAATAATGATGAGTTTGACAACTTATATGGAAAAGCCATAATAGGTATAATAGATGTTGGGATTGAAATTGATATATAAAGAGATAGAGTAAGAGGGAGAGAAATCACATGGTAGATATTATAATGAATTAAATGCGCTCATGAGGTGAAACAAGACACAAAATGAAAATGTTGAATTATTATAATGAATTAAATGCGCTCATGAGGTGAAACAAGACACGAAATGAAAATGTTGAATGATTCTAGGAAGGATGGATAGAGATGTAATAATGGAAGGATAAATGCGAATTTCAAGGAACTATGATTGCATATCGTTGAATATATGTTTAACTTCGTGCATGTATTGTGTGATTTTCCTTTTATGCTATATTTATTATATACATTATGAAATTGCAGGTCCTTTAGATTCATACCAGGAGTAGCGTTTCAGGTCCTCTAGTTTCCTTTTGCATGATTGAATAAGAAGATGAACATTAATGTATTTTGTCATTAAGGAACTAAATGACTTAATATGTAATAGTACTTTTTTTTACATTAAGTGTCGGGACATAAAAATATATTATTCTGTATTTGTAATTCTTAGTTTGCTTACTTGCAATTATTATGAATTACGTGTGTTAATGGGAAAGAAATGAGCATGCGAAATGTGAGGCATGTACCGTGAATGATGTGTTGTTGAGGTTCTACATGATTATGATGTGATTGAGAAATAAGTATAATTGTACAAGATGATTGTCGATAACTTGGGACCTCCAGATATAAAGGAAACTTTGCCAAAATTTCAGTGGAAATTTCAGCAAGTCTCCGATAAGTTCGGTGGATAAAAAAAAAACCCATTTTTTTAAAAGTTAATGCTCAAAGTTCTTTTATGAATGTACGAAATTACAGGGCGTTACAAGTTATTTCCCAACTCATGTTCCATGATATAACCAAACATTGAAAAGTGTTTTTCAACTTATTTTCCATTACACTACCAAACATCATAAAATAATTCATTTTTCTGGAATTCACTTTCCAAAAAAAAACTACTTTCCAGCAAACAAATGGAGTCTTCATCACGTTCACAGTTTTATATATGCAATCTCTGGACCATTAAGGCTACATATTTTATTTATTAAACCAAAAAACAAAAAGGATGACCGGAGTTTAATTTCATGATAAAGAATATTTTTAAATTAGTTCACGTATTAATTAAAATTAAGTATTTCTTAAATGATTTTAAAAGTGTATTTTTTTTAATAATATGGTATATTGACAATAAGATTTAAACGTAAAAAATCAAAAAAAAAATTGAGTATATATTCTTAACATAGACTAACCTTTTATAAAATTAGCATTACTAAAATTACATTATTATTTTTCTTATATCATAAACTCTTAATGGTTCAGCAAGGCCAATGTTGGTGTTGGTCATGAACATAATACTTGTGAAGAAATTAATTTTAAATCTTAAATAATATTCCTCGCAAATAAAAGACTTCAATTCAAAATCTTAAATTATAATTTGATGAGATTTTATAAATATTTTTTATATTAATTAGTCTTTAACTTACTACATGTTAATTATCAATTTACTTTAATTACCTGGGCTATAATTTCATCGGGATGAAAAAAAAAAAAGAAATCACAAATTAGAATTTGTGATTTCAGGAATACAGTTGAATCGGAGAGGATGGATTCCGGAGGCTCATGCAAAGATCCATCAATATAACCAAGTAGGTTTTGAGAATTTAGGAGTGGCAAAATCTGATTTCACCATAGAAAATAGTTGGTAGAAGAAATCTAGATGGTGATCATATGAAACATTGTTTAAAGAGAAAGAGAAGAATTTAGAGCAGTTGAAGCCATATTGGATCGATGGATATGAATCCTATACTACTCTGATACCATGAAAGTAATTGTAAAGCCACACTTGTTCTGTGGTGAGAGAGTTATATATATAGACAATGTGCAGGTATGGTTATGATAGGAAACAACAACTTAAACAACTGTTCATATCCATCTGGCTATATTATCTCCTACAATTATGGAGAGTGACGTGGTGTATTGCATTCCTTATCAGTGCATGCAGCTTTCAATTGAACTTTTTTGCAAGGAGGATAGACAAGGAATAGAGATACAATTTGTCATTCATTGTGCACATTATCGATGGATTTGGTTTCGTCGGTGTATTCTAGAGGTGAAGAGAACTGTTCACACATCACTGATGGAAACACTGACAAGTTTGAGTCCATCAATGTATTCTAGAGGCAAAGAGAATTGTTCACTCATCACCGATGGAAAAATTTACGGATTTAAGATTGTTAGTGTATTCCAGAGGTCAAGGGAATTGTTCACGTATTGAGGGAATCACCGACAGACTAATTACTAGTCTGTCGGTGAATCTGTTGGTGCATTTGCATAAAGCAAAGCGTGGGTAATTAATGCATCTCTGACAGTGTACACTATTTTAACGTAACGAGGGAATTACTGACAGAGTATTAAAATTCTAGAGGGTTTTTTGAAAATTTTAATGTGAAGTTTAAAATTTTGAGGCAATGTTACAAAGGAATGTTTGATTGTGTTTAAAATCCCATCCTTTCATCTCTCATGCCCTAAACAATGGTTTCTCCTAGGTTTTCTAATTAAAACTCAAGTAAAGATGAAGAACTCTCCCCCTCTAATTTTTCTAGCAGGCCCGTCGGTTATAAAGAGAGGAAAAACTGATTTTTTCCATTTTTTGCACCTATTTATGAAATTGCCATTAGTAAGTCTACATGGTATTTTTTATTTACAGTCTTTTTAAATTCTGATTCTTCTGAAATTCTAACTCAAGATAGAAAAACATGTCACGAGACTACTCATAAAATATCAAGTCGATTTAATGGTTAAATTAAGAGTTATGCCCAATCACATAAAGCTAGACTATTTATCATTTTTCATCAAAAATCTGATTTTTTTTTATTCATAAATTGTATCAATTATTTTACTAAATTCTTGGGACCATTTTCTTATCCCAACTATATTTATTTTTCCTTTTTGCTAATTATCTTATTTACGAACTTGTTACCGGTTCACGATAACTTTACCGATTTTGGCTTCCCCCAACAACTCCTGGATTCTGGCAAACAAGTGGTGTGAATCAAGCCGAAGGTATTTCTTCGCCAAAACCTGGAATGCTTCAAAGCTACAATAGGACAATTCTATGTGCTTGTCCATCCTTCCTTTCCTAATGAGATCTGGATCAAGTTTCTCCACAAAATTAGTCGTGAAAACAATCAGTCTTTCTCCTCTGCAAGCTGACCAAAGTCCATCAACAAAATTCAAAATCCCAGAAAGAGTGACCTGACTCTTTTTGCTATCTTCTTCCTTGGGCAGCTTTGGATCCTTCTCATCTCTCTCCCCCTCTTCCTCCTCCTTCTTCTTCCTTTGACAAGTTAGATCAAGAGAACAATCAATATCCTCAATCACAATAATGGACTTTGATGGAAATCCAAAAAACTGCAGAGCCTGCAATCTGCAAATTTGGGATATTGCCTATTACTGTGATATCTGCGATTTTGCTCTCCATTTTACATGTGCTACTTACTTAACTTCCACTCTCAAACATGAGTTCCACCGTGAGCACACACTCTTTTCCTTCGTAGCATCGGATCTAGGGGATCAGGGCTTTATCCAGTCGCTAGAACCACAACCTTCAAAAGGCAATTTTTGTTGCGAGACATGTGGAAATGATTGCAGTGGCTCCTTCTATCGTTGTGTTGAATGCAACATTAATCGACATCTTGAGTGCATTCCATTGCCATTTAAAGTTCAGCAAAAAGACCATCATTTGGATCCTCTTACTCTCATGGAAAATGTAGTCGAAGATGATTATGGAGAATATTACTGTGAGATTTGCGAGGATAAAAGGAACCCAAATCATCCTGTTTATTGCTGCAAGATGTGTAAGGATAACTGGTTCATTGCTCATATTGGATGCGTGATTAAAGAGGTGAAACATGTTATTCCATAAATTGCTTTGATTATTCGTTAAAAAACTTCTGTAGCAAATCACCTGCAAGCCTATATCTTTAGTACCTGCTACATTTTCTTATGTTGACCATTTAAAATGTTTGGTTTATCAGGGAGACACTTCATTAGAAATACTGGAATAAAGATTTGGGATCAGACTATGAGGAGACCTCTAAGCTCGCCTGTCAAGGCATCAACTCACCCTTGTCATCCAGCAACCTTCTGCCCATATTGCATATCGACAGAATAACTCTCCAAGGCGTGGTAGTTTTCATGACAGGGGGTGTGCTAATCGTGGTGGTTACAATTACAGAAACAAGACTAATGATCAATCGTCTGCTGTTTGCCAGATATGTGGTAAGATTGGACACTCTGCAAAGAAATGCTATTTTTGTTTTGATTTGTCTTACCAGGAAGCACCTTCTCTACCAACAAAACATGGACTGGTCGCTATGCGTAACAATTCCAACCATACGTGGGACCCTGCATAGCATGCAGATACAGGAGCAACACATCATTTTACCAATGATGCTAATAATCTGACTCTTCAGAAATCCGACTATGATGGTGCAGACAGTGTGCAAGTTGGAAATGGCCAAGGTTTGCAAATCTCAAAAACTGGGACTTCCAAAATTTCCACTCCCTCTTCCACATTTGTTCTTAATAATGTTCTTCTTGTTCCTGAAATACATAAAAATTTATTGTCAGTACATCAGTTCTGTGTTGACAATAACGTGTATTTTGAATTTCACTCCTATTATTTTCTTGTGAAGGATTACTTGGGGAATGTCCTTCATCGAGGCTATCTTCATGATGGACTCTATCAGTTCACCAATAATTCCAGTCTGCCTCAAGAACTTTCTTGTGTTCGTTCCTATGAGTGGCATTGTAGACTTGGTCATGCCTCTGCTCCAGTTGTCAATCAAGTTTTATCCCTACTTTCTTTTCCCGTAGCGAAAAATAAAACACATACTGTGTGCCCCGAATGTCAAATGGCAAAAAGCCATGATTTACCTTTCAAAAATTCTACTTCTATTTCACTACACCCTTTGGATTTAATTTTCACTGATGTGTGGGGACCTGCATCAGTGTCTTCCACAACCGGTGCTAAATATTATGTTAGCTTTCTTGATGATTATTCCAAGTTTCTTTAGTTATTTCCTATTCAACTTAAATCTGATGTTGAAAGTGTCTTTTTAAATTTTCAGACATATGTTGAAAAACAATTTGATAGAAAAATAAAAGCAATTCAATCAGACTGGGGTGGGGAGTATCGTCGACTAAACAAGTATTTTCACCAAAATGGAATTAATCATCGTCTATGTGAAACCCTAGAAAATTTATGATATAAATATGGGGATGTATAACCTGCCATGTAAACGTAAGACTGAAAGTGATATATAATGGAGGGGATGACCTCCATAAAATGAATTTTGTTTTAGAATTCATAAAGAGAGAGAAACTAGTAACGTGTTTTAATGAATAAAATAATGAGAGAAATGAAAAAATGAATATATTTCAAAATAATAAAATGACCTTAAAGGTTTAGAAGGATAATTAATATTATTTTATGTGAAGATTGAACAAGAAAATTTGGATAGTTGATGAAAAGTCATAAACTGACCAATTTTACATTAGAAAGCAGAGCTCTCAATCCAATTGTCAGATTGAGATGAAATTTTGCATGAAGTCTTTTAATATGTTTTCCTACATTGGTGAAAGATATCATCCCAATGGGAGTTTGGTAAAGACTAACGATTTAAGCAGAAACAAACCAGATGGTTTACATGAAAAAAAAAACAAATACTATATAAATACATAAATGAGGGACATAAATGTAATTAGGAAAAAATGGTGCCTTTAAAAACAGCAAAAGGCCACCAGATTAAATAATAATAAAAAAAAAAACAAAAAGGGGTGAGAGACAATGGAGATTTCGGTTACAGAGAGGTGCAGGATTTGGATGAACCAATAATGCTTCGGTGGCTATATCTCTAGAATCCACCGTTGGATCATGTTGATTTTTGGATATATTGTTCTTCTCACACTCCTATATTAACTGACCGGAGGGCTTTGAAGGAACATAATCCATTGAACAGAAATCATCATCGGAAGTGTCCTGGACAACAAAAGGAAATATACCTGCAGGGCAGTTTTGGTCGCCGGCCGATTTCTCTCTCTTCCACCGTTGGATCGTGCTTATTTTGGGATATGTGGTGCGCCTAGATGTGGCCTTCATTATGGACGGTGGAGATCGGAAACGCACTCTCCGGCAAGGTTTTGTTCATGTTGAACAGTAGCTCGTCCATTTTCAGGTTAGTTCGGTTTTATTCAGATCTGTGGAGATCCAACCGTTGGATTATTCTGATTTTCAGATATATTGTACACAACACAATGATATATATTCTGACCGTTGGGTTCAAGGAAATAATCAAAGGTGGATGAATTGTTGCTATTTGAATCTATTGCTAGTCTTAGTAAAACATTTAGGAAGCTTGATTTAATTACATGTTTTGATGAAATTAGAATTGTGTGGGTGTAGGGTTTATGTAAGATGTAATGGTAAAATGTGTTCTTGTTATTAGTGTTGTTATAGATTAATTGTGTTGTAAAATGTGTTAGGGAAGTTTTGAAATTTGGATGAAGGGACATTGAGTTTGTTGATTTAATGGATATATGTTTTTAGGCATTAAAAAGGATTGGGTCTAGTGGTAATTGAAAGAAAACTTGAATAAAACTTTATCCTCCATTTAATGCAAGGATTCGGCCTAGACATATAAATGAGAGGATGAGCTTAATTGTTTTAATTGCTATGGAATTTGAGTTGAATGAGGTTAGAATAGATATGAAATGAATTGGTAAAGGTTTATATGGAATAATTAAAAAGGGAATCATCCCTCACCCTGAATGAAGGCATTCGGCCAAATGAAGAAGAAATAAGGAGATAAGACTTTGAGTCATTTTCTATGAAAATTAGGTATGGATGCATATATTTGTATAAAGAAAATTAGGTAGAGTGTCAATTGGAAGAATTTTAAAAAAGATCCAAATTCTCATCATAATATGGAATCCAACCAAAAATGGAAATCTTGAACTTGAGTTTATTCGACCTAATGTTATGGTGATTTTTATGGGATTATGGTTTGTTGAATGCCAAATGAATTGTGTTATGTTTGAAATAATAGATTAATGTGAGGAAAATGTCATTTTGTAGAATTTTAACGCTGTCCAAATGGATAATAAAAGGGGAGGAAAAGGTTAAATTAAGGCGTACATGGAATTATGATGAAAATATGTTGTTAAATTTACTTAAGATGAAGTAAAGTGGACTTATGAAAAAGAATTGAAAAACTCATCATGAAAATAAATAAATAAAAAATAAGGTCATTCGGCCAAGAGTTGGTTTGATAAGGAAAATGAATTAGTTTCAATGGTATGAATAAATGCAAGGATGTGATGTTACTAAGTCTGTACATGATGGATTGAGTAGACAAAAATAAAATAAAATAAATTAAGATTGTTAAGTCATGTTTAAAGATATTCAGTCTGGAAAAGCAAGTCATGAAAAGAAAGGAAATAAATAAATAAATATGTGAATGCATGTGTCATGCGATTCTAAATTTAAATGAATTTTAGAATGGAATTTTCAATTATGGTGGAGCCACATTTGATATGTATCTTTAATGATACAGGAGAGATTGCAGAATCTGTTAAGTAACATGGGACTTTTGCGCGAGTTCAAGCATTAGGTAGGTGTCTTACACCTCAAACTTTTGTTTTTACAATACTTGTTAGAGTTAAATAAATGGTATTTTCTATAAATGTACTTGTGCTTATGTAATTGTGAATGTTTATGTCGAGGAAAATATAGTGGACTAGCTGGTTTGAATAGAGTTAGTGGTGCTACTGTACTGACTGTCGAGTAAGATGTATAATAACAAAAATGAAGTGTACCGACTTTAGGGTGATAAATTAATGGTATATTATGATTAAATTATTGATGCTCGATTTATATATGTATACTGATGATACGTTGTGTTTAAATAATTTATGTGAAGGAAGCAGGTGTATCGCACCTTGTCTTTTTAAGTTGAGTAAACTTATTGGTAAGTTTTAGAATTTATTATTTTATTGCTTCGATGATATTGAAAAGAGTAAGAGTATCTTATGTGCAACAATATACCTCTATTGGTTAGGATAATGTTTGAACGAATAGGAGTGACTTGCGTGTGTTGTTATGTATCGAATTAATTATGTTATTATGGTCGTAGTGTCGATAACTAAGTTTGTGTGGGAATGATGCTTAGCAACAGTTGTTATAATGCATATGATGTTAAAAGAAAAAAAAAAAAGGGGGATCGATACGAATGGAAATTTCAAGTGACATTGATTAGCTATCCGGTTTGGATAGCTAATGGTATCAATGAGGTTTCATTGGTACCGGCATTTAGGGTAACATTGATTAGCTATCCGGGTTTGTATAGCTAAAGTTTGGATAGCTAATGGTATCAATGAGGTTTAATTGGTACCGGCAATTAGGGTGACATTGATTAGCTATCTGGGTTTGGATAGCTAATGGTATCAATGAGGTTTCATTGGTACCGGCATTTAGGGTGACATTGATCAGCTATCCGGGTTTGGATAGCTAATGGTATCAATGAGGTTTCATTGGTATCGGCATTTCAGACGACATTGATTAGCAATTTGGGTTTGGATTGCTAATGGTATCAATAAGGTTTTATTGGTGCTGGCATTTCTTAAATTGATTAGTCGATCCCGAGCAATTGGGTGACTAATGATGTTAGTAAAGATTACTAACATCGGCATGGTTACTCCTGGTTCAATGAAAAAGATAGGTTTATTAACTATTCTGGGTCGAGAATAGTTAATGATATCAATGGGTCACATTGGTATCGGCAACCATTTCTAGTGTGATTAGCTACTCCAGGTAAGGAGGCTGATAGTGTCAGGGTTCTTGACATCGGCAACTTTGATGGTAAATCAGATATGAATAAGATTTGATACTCCAGATAAGAATAGTTAATGATACTAATCGGTTGTGTGAATATCGGTACGTGAATGTAAGTGATTAGTCTATCCCAATATTAAAAGACTAATGATACTAATGAGATTTATTAGTGTCGGCGATTACTTTCTAGAAAATAAAAGGGAAAATATTAATTAGTTATTCCAAAGGAATGAGATAAGCTAAGGATATCAAGAGAGAAATGTCTTGGTATAAAGAGAGAATTGATTTATAAGGAGATGGTGTTCGAAAATCATTGAGTTGTGTTGAGATTTCCAAGATGAAATTATTCTCAACAAATAGGAAAGGATATTAGATGGATATTGGTAATAGATTGAAAATGCATGTTGTAAAAGAGGTTTATACCTAATTTTATGTCTCAAAAGAAATTCTATGAAGATTATTACCTATCATTGTTATTGTTTGTTACTACTTTTTTATATTTATGTGTACACGTTAATTTCTATTTTCAGGTCCATCAAGGTCGCGTTCGGAATGATATTGGTTTAGTTACCTTTTTACTTTTGACCATGTAATTATTTGTAAATTAAGAGTCTTATATCCTAAAACTTGAAATGTAATATTAATTCGTAAATTTGAATGTATGACTTTAATTTAATGTTTGTAACTTTAAGTACCTATTTAACCATGCATGTTTAGAGTTGGAAATCGAATCTTTAACTTGAATTACATTATATGATGTTATTGAATAACATGTGCTGTGTTGATGATGTTGAGTTGGGTTGAGATCCAGGATGATTGGATCAGGATGTGAATTAAAATTGAAAGTGTAATATGGTTTTGTCGATAACTTGGGACCTCCTATTATAGGGGAGACTCTGCCGAAATTTTGGTAGAAATTTGGTGGAACTAGTATAAATAAAAAAAAATTACCTGAAAATTTCCAATGTATCGCGAAAAAGGATGTGGGAAATCAGGGTTGTTACAGTCTAGCTTGCCCACACACTCATCAACAAAATGGATCTATTGAACGCAAACATCGACACATTGTCGAAGTTGGTTTGAGCTTGTTAGCTCATTCACATTTGCCTATGATATATTGGGAAGATGCGTTTCAAACCGCTACCTATATCATAAATAGACTTCCAACACCTGTTTTACACCACAAGTCTCCCTTTGAAATTATTCATAATAAGATCCCTGATTATCATTTTCTACGTGTGTTTGGTTATGCATGCTGGCCAAACTTAAGACCCTATAACAGAAATAAACTCAATTTCAGATCCAAAACCTGTATTTTCATTGGTTATAGTCTTTGTCATCAAGGGTACAAGTGTCTAGATCTCTCTACAGGTAAAATCTATGTTTCTCGTAATGTTATATTCGATGAAACCCTTTTTCCTTACTCACAAAACATTGCCTCCGTGAGTGATAAAAACTCTCCTTCCACGTCTGCTTCTCTTCCTCCCACAATTGTTGTGCCACAATTCCCCCATGTCCCACCGATTTGCAATCTGACCATGTTTCTATATGCACACCACATGCACCTCTTATGTTAATTCCTGCAGAAACATATCAAGCTCTGCCTCCAGCACACTCTGCCGAAACAGAACCAGCTCTGTGTCAAACTGTTTCTTCAGCTACAACTACAGTTCCACATGTTGATCCAGTGTCTGTTGCTACTAATGTTCACTCTATGGTCACAAGGTCCAAAAAAAATATTCATCGTCCTAAACAATCCAGTGATGCCTTCATTCGCTATCCTTTACCGAAAGCATTAACAACACTTGTTCCCACAGCAGCAGAACCAACGTCATATAGTGAAGCCTCCAAATCTGTGCATTGGCGTGAGGCTATGAATCAAGAATTTTCAGTATTACTTCACAATGGAACCTGGTCCTTGGTCTCACCTCCCACACATGCAAATATTGTTGGATGCCGATGGATTTACAAAATCAAACGCAAAGCGGATGGGACTATTGAGCGTTATAAGGCTCGTTTAGTAGCTAAAGGTTTTCACCAACAAGATGGGGTTGATTTTTCTGAAACATATAGCCCAGTCATCAAACATGCCACCATCCGGTTAGTCATTTCTATTGCAGAAACATATAAGTGGCCTATCAAGCAATTGGATGTGCAAAATGCTTTCTTACATGGTGACCTACATGAAAATGTTTTTATGATTCAACCACAAGGCTATGTTCATCCTCAGTATCCCAACCATGTGTGCAAACTGCACAAATCACTTTATGGTTTACGCGAAGCTCCCCGCTCTTGGTTCTCCAAACTGTCCACCAAGCTTCTGTCTCTAGGGTTCAGTGAAAGTAAGGCCGATACATCTCTCTTTGTGCTACAACAAGTTAATTTGGTGATTTACATTCTTATCTATGTTGATGATATACTAATTACTGGCTCAAGTGCATCTGTCATCAACAAAA
Source organism: Populus tomentosa (assembly GCA_018804465.1). Lineage (NCBI taxonomy): Eukaryota > Viridiplantae > Streptophyta > Magnoliopsida > Malpighiales > Salicaceae > Populus > Populus tomentosa. Next base: position 4,589,850 of record CM032005.1, read on the forward strand.
TCATTCAGTCTCTACAAGCCACCTTTGCTGTCAAAGACTTAGGTAATCTCTCCTACTTTCTTGGTGTTGAAACACTTTGGTGCACAAATGGCATCTACTTGACTCAATGGAAATATATTGCTGATTTGCTTAAAAGAAGTAAAATGGAGAATGCAAAACCATGCACTAGTCCTATGGCTTCCAACTGTCGACTTACTTCTACTGATGGTACTCCATTTGAAGACGTCAGCCTGTATCGCAGTATAGTAGGCAGTATGCAATATTTGGCGTTTACGAGACCTGATCTAGCATTTGCTATTCATAAAGTTAGCAAGTTTATGCACAATCCTCTGGACACTCATTGGCTGGCTGTCAAGCGTATCCTTCGCTACCTCAAACATTCTATTTCAACAGGTTTGTTCATCACCAGCAATGATAATTTCAACTTGCAGGCATTTTTTGATTCTGACTGGGCCACCGACAAAGATGATCGCAGATCAGTTGGTGCTTACTATATTTACATGGGCTCCAATTTAATTTCTTGGAGTTGCAAACAACAACCTACAGTAACACGTAGCAGCACAGAAGCAGAGTACAAAGCAATTGCCAATGCTACTGCAGAACTCATGTGGTTTAAATCCATACTTTGTGAACTTGGATTGCCTCCGCAGCATTGCCCCACTTTGTGGTGTGATAATATTGGTGCAACTTACCTCACGTCCAATCCTAAATTTCATGCAAGAACCAAACACATCGAAATTGATGTTCATTTTGTCCGAGATCAGGTTTACAACAAAGAGCTTGTGGTTTAGTTTATCTCCAGCAAAAACCAGTTAGCAGATGCCTTTACCAAGCCTTTACCACCGGTTAAATTCAGAGAAGTTCAACGCAATCTGCATGTTCGTGAACTACCCTCCAGATTGAGGGGGCGTGTAGAAGATCAGGTTATGGTTACTGAAATCAAGGATGAAGATACTGATCCACTCGTGAATACTAATCCACCCGTGAATGCAGTAACAGCAACACATCCTTCGTGAAAGCAGAAGCAGATAAATGATTTGAAATTAAGGATGAAGATCAACAACTAATCCTCCATGAAAGCAGCAGTAGAAGATATGATCGTATGCATTCAAAATCAACAAATGTTACCAGCTGCACCAAGATTTACGTTAGAAGCTATTTATGTAATAATATATATATATCAGGATATGTACCGAGAGACAGATAATAAACAATTGTAATTCTGATATTGACATTGATTACTTAAATTTCTATACAAGGCAACTTCATCAGGAGATTAAAGCAAACAGGTTCTTCTCCAGACTGAAAGCTCACCAGCAAGTTTCCCAAGTTTAGGCACCCCATTGTCAAGTGAAAATCTCTAGTTAATAGAGATATTCTCCTGCTGCAACATTCTTATTCAATATACATTTTGTTGTTAGGTTTGCTTCATCTGTACCCTTTCAGTCTAGTTCATGTAGCAATTGCGAAACAATGTTAAGAAGAAGATTTGAGAGGAAAGGAAGTTTTTCTCTTGTTTATATTCCTCTCTACATATTGTTCTTTTGATTGCAAGCTTATTTATTAATATAAAATCCTAGACAATTAAACATTTAAACTAAATAAAAAAAACTAATTCTAATCTGATCGAGAAAGCATGCCTAGAAAGCATACCGTTGACTTCACCTATGCACCAATTCAGACAATTGTTTACCATATCAAGTACGTGATTAGTATTATAATGCTTTTGATAAGGAAGATGAGTCTTATCCTTATCCTTATGGATGATCTTTTTCATTGTGCATAAGAATTCGGCTCTTGTGTGCTTCCTAGAGATAGATTTTGATTGTATATCAATCACTCATGTAGCTGTTGTTTCCTTATCAAATTAGACTCCCATGTTGGCTAGAGTTTGTTTCCTTTTGAACTTCTTTCTCTCCTAACATTTATCCACTAATTTTGGGGATGTTGCTGCCAGCAGAGTGTGAGTGTTCATCCTTATTTCTCCCATATTTTCGAGTCACCTTGTCACTCCATCTACTCAAACCATAGTTTCTGCCATAAGAGTGTCTGCTGCTAGCAGGATTAACATGGAAGCTAAATTCAATCTCTTAATGTAATCTAGGATGAGATATACTTCGCTAGAGGTACATTCATCATGGAGTGATGATTCGAGATCAGAAATTGGAGAGACTTCTGGCAAGGAGGATGGTGGAACTGAAGTTAATAAAACAGTATAGAGATAAAGAATTGTGACTGCAAACATAATTCTTTATTAATGAAATCACTCTTTTATAGAAGAGTTTTGATAACAAACTATAGAAAAATAATGACGAAATCTTAACTAATAAAGAGTTGTTTTATAATAGCTTTATTTGTAACAAACATGCTAAGATAATGGAAAGCTAATCTTGACTAAATCTTCTCAGCCTTCTCAGCATCGAAGACCTCTTCTTCAGCAGCAAATGAGGCAACTGTCAACACTCGTCCTTGAATCTTTTGCTGCAGATGCCTATCTTGTTTCTTAAAATTTCAAACCTTGTTTTTGACAATGGCTTGGTTAAAATGTCAGCAAGCTGGTCTTCTATCCTGCAATAAATAAGCTGTAACTCTTCATTTTTCTGAACCTCTCTTAGAAAATAATACTTGAGCTTAAAGTGCTTTGTTTTGCCATGGAAGATTGGATTGTTGGATATTGCAATTGCAGCTTGATTATCAACATTGATCCTAGTAGCTTTCTTCTGCTCCATGTCCAAATCTGCTAAGATTTTTGCTCAGCCATAAAACTTGATTTGCAGCTGCAGTAGCTGCAACATACTCTGCCTCTACTGTTGATTGAGCAATTACCTCTTGTTTTTTTGAACACCAGGAGAAAATTCCTGATCCAAAACTGAAACAATATCCAGAGGTGCTCTTCATGTCATCACAACTACCAGCCCAATCACTGTCTGCGTATCCTTGGAGATCAAAATTTTTAATACAACTAAACTGAATGCCATAGCTTAATGTACCTTTGATATATCTCACTACTCTTTTCGCAGCCTTGAAGTGAACCTCACTTGCACAATGCATGAACCTTGATAACAAGCTTACTGCATGCATGATATCAGGTCTTGTAGCAGTGAGGTACATAAGACATCCAATCAAGCTTCTGTAAATTGCTTCATCAACTTTATCAGCTCCATCATCTTTGCAGAATTTTTCTTTCACGTTCATGGGAGTAGTCATTGATTTACATTCTTCCATTTTGAATTTCTTCAAAATCTCTTTGGCATATTTCTGCTGACAAATAAAGATTCCATATTGGTTTTGTTGGACTTCCATACGAAGAAAATAAGACATTTCACCGAGATCTGTCATTTCAAAAACCTTCATCATTTTTGCTTTGAATTTGTTTATCATGCTTGGATTGTTTCCTGTAACAAAAAGCTCATCCACATAAAGTGAAACCACAATGTAATCAGAATTTGAATTTCTGATGTATAAGGTTGATTCACTCAAACTTTTCTTGAAGTCAAGTTTGAGTAAATGCTCATCAATCTTGCTACACCAAGCTCTTGGAGCTTGTTTCAATCCATATAAAGCTTTCTTCAATAAGTAAACCTTTTCTTCTTCCCCTTTTACAACAAATCCTTTTGGCTGTTCAACGAAAATCTCCTCCTGTAGATAGCCATTCAAGAATGCAGACTTCACATCAAGTTTAAAGATTTTCCAACCTTTTTGAGCTGCAACTGCTAATAGCATTCTTATGGTATCCAGGCGTGCAACTGGTGCGAATGTTTCTGAAAAATCAACACCAAAGATCTGTGCGTAACCCTTGACCACTAATCTGGCTTTGTGTTTGTTGATAGTGCCATCAGCATTCAATTTTGTTCTGTAAACCCATTTTACTCCAATAGGTTTTTTGTGCTCTGGCATGTCCACCAATTCCCATGTTTGATTCTTCTCAATCATCCTCAGCTCTTCATTCATTGCATCAATCCATTTTGGATCATTTGTGGCTTCTTCAAATTCTGCAGGTTCTAACACAGCAACATTGCAGCTTTGATAAATGTCTGTAAGCAACTTAGTTCCTCTAATTGGTGCTTCATCAATATCATCATCATCTTGCACAATCTCCATACCTGCACTTGCATCTTTGAAGTTCCACTTTTCGGTTTCAATGAATTTGATGTCTCTGCTAACTATCACCTTTTCTGTTTGAGGTTGAAAGACTATGTAGCCTTTTGTAACATTGTTGTAGCTAACAAAGATGCCAGCCTCAGCCTTTTTATCAAGTTTATCTCTTCTTACCTGAGGAACATAGGTGAAACATAAGCAACCAAAAATCTTTAAATTTTGGATTGAAGGTTTGTAACCGTGCTAAGCTTCATATGGAGTTTTGTTTTGTAATGCTCTTATTGGCAGCCTATTCAACAAGAACACAACAGTGTTCACAGCCTCTGCCCAAAACTTCTTGGGTAAATCTTTCTCAAATAACAAGCACCTTGCCATCTCCATGATTGTTTTGTTTTTTCGTTCACTTACACCATTTTGCTGAGGAGTGTAAGGTATAGTATATTGATGTTCAATCCCTGCTTCATGACAAAACTTGGCAAACTTGTTTGATGTGTATTCAGTGCCATTATCAGATCTAACAACCTGAATTTTATGACCACTTTGATTCTCAATCCAGTTTTTAAACTTCATAAAAACACTTGCTACTTCAGTCTTAAACTTTAAGAAATAGACCCAGCACATTCTTGTATAATCATCAATGAAAGCAATATAATACCTACTTCCATTCAGTGATATTGTTTTCAGAGGTCCAGCAACATCAGTATGAATAAGCTGAAGCTTTTTCATTGCTCTCCAGGCTTTGTTAAGAGGAAATGGAAGTCTATTCTGCTTGCCATATTGACAAGAAGAACAGACTGTGATTTCTTCATCCAGTTTTGGCATTCCTTGCACCATCTTCCTTTTTTGCATCTGCATCAATGTTGCTTGATTAAAATGCCCCAGTCTTTTGTGCCACAATTCTGACTGATTTGCTGTGCTTAGAAAAGCAATCGACTCCTCTTTCATCCAGTCAAGTGAAAAAAATTTTCCTTTCATCTTTATAGTGAATATTTCTAATCCAGCAGGATCAGAAATTGAATAATGTTTGTATTTGAACACAACTGAGTATCCTTTTTCAAGAAGCTGGCCAACACTCAACAATTTCTGATCAATTTCAGGAACAAAAAGAACATCTGAAATGACTTTTATACCTGAATTTCCTTCAATAGCAACTGTTCATTTTCCTTTGACAGGAATATATTCTCCATTTCCAATTCTAACTTTAGAAATACTGGATTTGTCAAGTTGCTTAAAGAGATTTTCATCATTTGTCATGTGGTTTGTGCAACCACTATCTATCAGCCAGCAATCACTTGCATGTTTGCTAGCAAAACAAGTAGCTACAAACAGTTGCTCCTCCTGTTGTTGATCTGCAACTTGGGCTTCATCTTCATGCAAATTAGTTTTGCTTTTGCAAATCTTCTCCATATGTCCCAGTTGATTACACTTTTTGCATTTAGTATCAGGTCTCCACCAACAATATTTTTGTAAGTGATTTGTTTTCTTACAGTGTTGGCAGGGAGGAAAATTTCCAGATCTTTTGCTGCTATTGGCTCCATTGTATTTGTTGATCTTCTTTTTGCCTTTGTCTCCTTTCTGAACATGCATTTTTGCTTGAAAAGCTCCTTCCATGGACTCCTCTTGCCGTATTATTCTTCTTTGTTCTTGAGCCTGTAAAGCATTGAGCAATTCTGTCAAAGATATTTTTGACAGATCTTTTGATTCTTCTAAGGAAGAAATTTTTTATTCAAACCTTTCAAGTAAAGTTACCAGAATTTTTTCAACAACTCTTTTATCAGGAAGATCTTCTCCCAATAGTCTTACTTTGTTGACTATAGAAAGTAATCTATCAGAAAAATCCCTGATTGTTTCTGTTTCTTTCATCTTCTGCATCTCAAACTCCATTCTCAAATTCAATACCTGCATTTGAATTATTCTCTCATTTCCATGGAATTCTTCCTGAAGATAATTCCATATTTGCTTGGCTGTATCAAGTGCAATTATTCTGGGGAATATTGCTTCTGAAACTGCAGACTAGAGACATGTTTTTGCTTTAAACTTTCTTGCTCTTTCTTCACGATGGTTTCTAATTTGAGCAATAGTAGGATCAACAGGTAGTGGTTGGGATTCATGTTCTTGTTCTATTGCATCCCAGAAATCACAGGCCTGCAAGTATATACGTCTTCATTCTTATAGTCCACATTTGATAGTTTTCACCAGTAAATACTGGTGGTGATGCAAGAGAATACATGTTTGTTGCCATTGAAAAGATAGATGGGTTTTGTGTTTATATTTTTGGTGTAAAAGGTTTCTCACAGGTTACTCTCTTCTCTCAAGCTGGCCTCGCAAAATCAATATTGCTCTGATACCAATTTGAAGTTAATAAAACAGCATAGAGATAAAGAAGAAACAAAGAAAATAAACCAGCTATAATAATTGTTGTTATTGTGACTGCAAGCATAATTCTTTATTAATGAAATCACTCTTTTATAGAAGAGTTTTGATAACAAACTATAGAAAAATAATGATGAAATCTTAACTGACAAAGAGTTGTTCTATAACAGCTTTATTTGTAACAAACATGCTAAGATAATGGAAAGCTAATCTTGACTAAATCTTCTCAGCCTTCTCAGCATCGAAGACCTCTTCTTCAGCAGCAAATGAGGCAACTGTCAACAGGAACCCTTCTTGAGAGTGATCCAGGAAATCAAAATCACGAGATGAAAGATTGCAATGGAAAGCACCCTGCAATTGTTTTTCTCTCCTCCCTCCCTCTCTTAATCTTCAAACTTGTTTTTCTCACTGATTCCTCTGTTTATTTATTATTTATTTAATGTGGAATTGGATGGCTCTTCATCTTTTCATGGCTTTTAACTATTTGGTGATCTTTTTTTATAGGCGAATGGAGGAAAGGGATCATCCTCTTCGACAACGATTGAGAAGTTGGCACTCACTGGATTGAGAAGGTAACCTCATCAGGAGATTAAAGCAAGCATGTTCATCTCAAGACTCAAAGCTCATCAGCAAGTTTCCCAAGTTCAGGCACCCCACTGTCAAGTGAAAATCTCTAGTTCATAGAGATTTTTTCCTGCTACAACACTGGTCAGATTCTTATTCAATATACATTTTGTTGTTAGGTATGCTTCAGCTGTACCCTTTCAGTCCAGTTCATGTAGCAATTGCGAAACAATTAGTTCATCTTTGACAAGATGAACATTTTACTGTCTTTATTAATCTCCACCGCAAAAGCTTTATGTAATTTCATGATACACATGCTTTCTACGTTTTACACTGCTCAGCTCAATATTGATCAGCACGCGGCCACGGAACATGCTCCTTCTCCTTCATGACTTTTCGACATTGCCTTCGGAATTTTCCGAAGTCAATAACGAAGCAGTTTTCTTTTTTGCTATAAAATGATTATATATTTTTCAGAACAAATTTCCTATTTTAATTTCTGAAACAAGTTAAGTGGGATAAATCATAATTAAGTCCCATAAATAGTAGGTAGTTAAACTATGATTGATTTATATTGATATTAAAAAAAAAAAACATATTTTTATATATTTCTAATTAAAAAATATTTTTAAAAAATATAGCAAGACAAATATATAAGATGCACTTCTTCTTTTTAATTTTAATTGTATTCATGGAAAAAGAAAATTTTCTCTCTCGCCCAATTTGTTTTTACATTTCAAAAACATTTTTGAAAAAAAATAATTTTTTTTAATTTTTTTCTTTGCTTCAAATTAATATATTTTTTAGTATTTTCAAATCATTTTGATGTGATGATGTCAAAAATAATTTTTTAAAAATAAAAAATATTATTTTGATGCATTTTCGTGTAAAAAACAATCACACCCACACTTCCAAATATGAGAGTTATACTAGCCATGAGTATAAGTAGGTCAACTCTCAAAATAATTAATTCAAAATCAAAATTGATCTTAGCCAGATCTCAAGTTGGCTGATAACCAAAATTATATTTGTTTTTGTGTTTTAAAAATATTTTTTAAAAAAATTAATATTTTTAATAATTTTAATGTATTGATAATAAAAATAATTTTTAAATTTGCTAGTAACCTCTAGATGGTTAAAGTTCATATTAAATATGGTAGGTGAAAGCAAGTTGGTAATAATGTTTGGTAGGTAAAGTAATTGGTTACTTCCTAGCAACTTCCTTCTTATCAAACAATACATTAATTAATCGTTATGATTGACCAAAACAATCCTACGGTGGTGTCGGAAAATGATGTAGATATTATTTTTTAAAGTATATTTTATTTAAAAATTTATTAAAATAATATATGTAGTTTTTACAAAATTAATTTTTAATATTAAAATAATTTAAAATTTTAATTTAAAACTAAAAATATTTCATTTTTTTTTAATAATTAGACCTTAATACTAAACCAGACTCATGAATGCTAGCTAGCTACTGTTTTAACTTCTATGTTCTTTTTCAAACCATTTATTAAGTTTCTATAAGGTGTTAATGGATTTATGTATACTTAAATTCATGATCCAGATAATAAAACTATGATAATTTTATATAAATAAATTTAAGATAAATTTTAAAATTTAATTTTTAATAAACTCATTATTGAATAATGAAATTAAAAAAAAACTAATATAAAAAAACACAATAAAACGATTTAACCCAATCTTAGTGACCTCATAAAACACGTGAGTCGAGCCATGAAATTGAAATAACTTCATAGAAAATAAACTAAAATGAATAAAAAAAATCTAATTTATAATAAATCAAATATTAAAGACATTGAATGATAAAACTAAAAAAAAAATATTAAAAAAATTAATTAGATTAACGCAATGAAATTAAAATAATACAAAGAAAACAAAGAACAAGAAAATGTAAATTACAATCTCCAACAAATCAAATATTAAAAGTTAAAATTAAAAAAAAAATTACTATTTATAAAAAAAATGGAACAAACAGAATAAAACTAAAACATACTTGGTAAAGGATCGAAATTGAGGAGGAGATAAAATTTATTTGGAGTTATTTGATATTTTAAAATAAAACGAGGAGAACAGAATGGGAATTGAGGTGCACGTGACATTCTGAATTTTATAATGAACTCCCTCTGTTTTCAAAGTTTCCACGCTTTAACATTATTGAGGTCCAACGGGTTTCTCCATTATTGTTTTTGGTTGATCCTTATACTCTTCTCTCTGCGCTATTACTGTAACAATCTCTTCCACATCTCATCTCATTATATCATTCTCTGCTCCCAGCTGTAAATCATTTCTTAAAACCATATACTCTTGCCTGTGCTTTCTACTCTGTTTTTCTGAATACTGCTCAGGCAAAGCAGCTCTTGCAAAAAATCTTGAATCAAGGTAAAGTATTTATACTTCATCTTGTCGGTGTTTTTGTTTTTCACATGCAACTATTGTTTGAATCTCTTAAGTAAAGGACAAGTATCACCACTAGTTTCCAAAAATTAATCAATCGATCTTTCTCAGTTTTTATAATCCTTGTCTTATGGAGTAAATTGACCCTTACCCTTGAGCTTCTTTTTATATATATGGAAGTTACATTAATTGGAAAAAAGAAAGAATAAAACAAGAATAGTTATATATATATATATATATATACATATAACTATTCTTGTTTTATTCTTTCTTTTTTCCAATTAATGTAACTTCCATTAATTTTTATTCAATACTGTGACTCTTTTTTTTCTATAGGAAAAAATGGTTCGATCAAACGATCCCTTTTGGAATGATGTTGAAGTTATGAATAATGGTGGCATGAAGTGTAAATTTTGTGGGCATTTATTTTCCCAGAATACTTCCATTTCGAGGATCAAATGGCATTTGTCAGGAGTGACAAGGCGTGGTGTTAAACTATGTGATAACGTTCCTGAAGAAGTTCAAGATGCTGCCCGTGCAGCTATTGATGGCCCTCCAGAAAAAAGAAATCAATATGAAGCAGGATCGAGCAATAATGAGGTCACTAATACAATTTCAGCTACTGCAAAAGAACAGAACAATGAAGTGATACATTTAGACATGGCACAACAAGAAGCAGCTTTTTCCCCTAGAGAGCTCGCATGTTGGATGGATAGCATCACTGATAAAGAGATCGAGCTTATGTTGGGACTTAGTTCTCCTGAAGAGCTTCTGCATGATGCATTGGAGACTGTACCGAGAACAGAAATGGTGCAGCATCTGGAGAGAGGTAGCTCTCATGAGAGGACATCAATTAATCAGGCTAACGAGCCTCAAGGAGATTCGTCCGAACCAACAGATCTATTGTGTCTTCGCCTTGGAAGATGTTATGATCAACTCTGTTCAACAGTAAACAATGATGTCATGATGAATGAAATGCAGAACATGGTTAAAGGGAGGACAGCACCAGTGTTACGAGTGTTGGAACAAAGCAATGCAGTACATGACTGTGTGGCAGTGGGAGTTCAGGGCATGGAACAAGGTGCGGGGGAAGACAGAATTTTTTCACATTTAGAAGCGGAGAATGATATGGGAAACACTGGTGAAGGATCTATTAAGCATGTTGACAGAAGTTTCTCTCCTTGGAGACACACAGTTGATGCACATGAGAACAGGGGAGAAGCAACACATAGAATAGATCTAGTGAATCAATCAGCTGGATTTTCAATGGAGGAGGAGGATGTGGAGGACTATAGAGGAAGGTTAGAGCCGCCTGGCGCAGGAACTAGCTCTTCTAGAGGCCTTAAATACAACACAAGTGAGACTAGAGGAGATCCAATTCCTCATAGCTCTACGAAGTTAGTGGGTCGAGCATTTGAAGAGAATAAGAATGTGATATGGTCTCTGTTAATGGATGATCAATTCTCAACCATTGCCATTTATGGAATGGGAGGAGTTGGTAAAACGACAATGCTACAACATATCCATAATGAGCTTCTAGAAAGAAGAGACATTTCTCATCGTGTTTACTGGGTGACTGTGTCTCGAGATTTCAGCATTAATAGATTGCAGAATCTTGTTGCTACATGCCTTGATTTAGAGCTTTCAAGAGAAGATGATAATCTGCGTAGAGCTGTCAAATTGTCAAAAGAACTAGTAAAGAAACAAAAATGGATTCTCATCTTAGATGATTTGTGGAACTCTTTTGAGCTACACGTAGTGGGAATTCCTGTCAATTTAAAAGGATGCAAGCTGATTATGACAACTCGATCAGAAGAGGTTTGTAGACGGATGGATAGCCAACACAAAATCAAATTGAAGCCACTTTCTGAGAGGGAAGCTTGGACTTTGTTTATGGAGAAACTTGGAGATGACAAAGCACTTTCTCCAGAAGTGGAGCAATTTGCAGTCGATGTTGCAAGGGAATGTGCTGGTTTGCCATTGGGAATTATTACAGTGGCAAGAAGCTTAAGGGGAGTGGATGACGTTCATGAGTGGAGGAATACATTGAATAAATTGAGAGAATCAAAATTTAAGGACATGGAAGATGAGGTATTCCGGTTATTGAGGTTTAGTTATGATCAATTAGATGATTTAGCACTACAACATTCTCTCTTATACTGTGTGTTTTTTCCTGAAGATCATATAATTGAAAGGGATGACCTCATAAATCATTTGATCGATGAGGGAATAATAAAAGGAATGAGGAGCAGTCAAGCAGCATTTGACGAGGGCCACACAATGCTTAATAAACTTGAAAATGTCTGTCTATTGGAAAGTGCTAAGAAAATGTTTGATGGCGGTAGATATGTCAAGATGCATGACTTGATTAGGGACATGGCCATCCAAATACAGCAAGAGAACTCTCAAGTCATGGTTAAAGCAGGTGTGCAACTAAAAGAATTGCCGGATGCAGAGGAGTGGCCAGAGAATCTTGTGAGAGTTTCACTAATGTGTAACCAAATTGAAAACATTCCCTCGAGCCATTCACCAAGGTGTCCCAATCTGTCAACTCTATTTCTATGTGATAATAGATGGTTGCTATTTATTTCAGATTCATTTTTCATGCAATTACATGGGCTCAAGTTACTCAATTTGTCTCGCACAAGTATTCAAAAATTGCCTGATTCTATCTCTGATTTGGTGACTCTCACTACATTATTGCTCAGTCATTGTCATAGCTTAAGGGATGTACCATCATTAAGAGAGCTCAGGGCACTAAAGAGGTTAGATCTCTTTAAAACTGAACTTGGAAAGATGCCTCAAGGAATGGAATGTCTATCCAACCTCTGGTATCTTAGATTCGGTTCAAATGGAAAAATGGAGTTTTCCAGTGGGATCTTACCTAAACTCTCTCACTTGCAAGTGTTTGTATCTAGTGCTGCGATAAAGGTTAAAGGAAAGGAACTAGGATGCTTAAGGAAGTTGGAAACTTTGAAATGCCATTTTGAAAGTCACTCTGACTTTGTGGAGTTTCTCAGATCTCGAGATCAAACCAAATCACTAAGCATATACAGAATTTTTGTAGGGCTTTTGGATGATGAAGATTATTCTGTAATGTGGGGAACTTCCAGCAGAAGGAAAATAGTTGTTTTGAGTAACTTGAGTATCGACCGAGATGGAGATTTTCAGGTCATGTTCCCAAATGACATTCAAGAACTGGACATTATTAATTGTAATGATGCAACAACTTTATGCGACATTTCATCCGTGATAATATATGCAACTAAACTAGAGATCCTCAACATTCGGAAGTGCAGTAACATGGAGAGCTTGGTTTTATCTTCTAGGTTCTGCTCTGCTCCACTTCCATTGCCATCTTCTAACAGTACATTTTCTGGTCTTAAAGAGTTTTATTTCTGTAATTGTAAGAGTATGAAGAAGCTGCTCCCTCTTGTCTTGCTGCCAAACCTCAAAAACTTGGAAAAGCTTGTAGTTGAAGAATGTGAGAAAATGGAGGAGATAATAGGAACAACAGATGAAGAAATCAGCAGCAGCAGCAGCTCCAATCCGATCACAAAATTCATACTCCCAAAGTTAAAAGTCTGAGATTGAAATATTTACCAGAACTGAAAAGCATTTGTGGTGCAAAAGTGATTTGCGATTCTCTTGAAGAAATTAAAGTAGACACGTGTGAGAAGCTGAAGAGGATTCCAATTTGTCTTCCGTTGCTTGAAAATGGTCAGCCATCTCCTCCCCTTTCTCTTCAAAATATCGTTGCATATCCAGAAGAATGGTGGGATTCAGTAGTGGAGTGGGAGCATCCTAACGCTAAGGACGTGCTTCTACCCTTTGTACGTTTTCGAGTTATAAGACGATTCTTCTCTTAATATAAATATAATATTGAATTACAGGTAACCATCGTGTTTTAATTCCTCTCTCTCCCTCCCTCTCTTAATCTTAAAACTAGTTAATTTTTCTCACTGATTCCTCTGTTCATTTATTATTTATTTAATGTGGAATTGGATGGCTCTTCATCTTTTCATGGCTTTTAAATATTTGGTGATCTTTTTTATAGGCAAATGGTGAAGGAAGGCAAGCCTCATATTCAACAAGGATTGAAAAGAAGGCGTGTTGCCTCTTCCGGATTCGCTGCCATCAAATATTGATCCAGAGTTCTTAATTTTACTGTTGAGCAATGCTTTTCTGCAAAGAGCTTGGTTGCTTCTCATTCTTTTGAGATCGGGATTTATAGCCCTGTCAGGATTATATATTTTTCTTTATGATAAAGATCTTGTAATCTTTGATTTTATCTATAAAAAAAATTGGAGGGATGGCAGTAACCTCCAAGTTCTTGTTCTGCTCCTGACTCTTTGTTCTTTGATTAAGCTAAATTCTCTGAATACCCTTTGATCTTTCGAAGGGTCCTTGTGAGAGAAAGTGAGGTTTGAAAATGGAATCTTCAAATTGAGGTTTTTTAATATTTCAGTGAGTGTGTGTTCAGAATTGATACCAGATAAGTGAAGTTATGAGCGAACATTTCAGCCACCTCCATGAGTTAACACTCGCCAATAATTTGACATTAACGAAGCTGTTTCCTTTTTTGTTTTTTCCAAAAATGATTATATAATTTTTCAAAACAAATTTGCTATTTTCAAAAACAAGTTAATTGGGATGTCAAAGGAAAGCGGTTATAAGCAATAATTAAGTTCTATAAATAGTCAACAAATTAACTGTGATTGAATCTCTCATTGCATGATACATGGAGATGAACGTAACAACATACTCAAATAAAACAAAGTCTTGACTGAGATTTATTCAAAATGTATGTCTTCAATTATATGATATAGAGAAATATTAATCTGATAGCAGTATATATATTTTTATCATATAAGATGTAATTTTAATTTTTCAGGGAGATATATGATGATTCGTTACAAATAATTGCATTCAAGAAGAAAAATCTGACACCAGACGTCAGAGAGAATTAATATGCAGGGGCAAAGAAAAAAAGTGATCAGAACACCATGTATTCGTGGAACAAATTCAGAAGATCAAGGAATTAGAATAATAAAAAGATGAAAAAAATGTTTAATCTGTGTGTTTTTTAAACTACTTTTTTGTATGAAAAAAAATCACATTGATACATTTCAAGTGTTTTTTTTTTTATGATTTTAATGTGATAATGTTAAAAATAAAAAATAAAAAAAACAATATTTTCATGCATTTTCAATTAGAAAACGGTGTCGAAAAAAACTGACTCATCTATAATATTGACATTATTTGACCTGACTCAATTCATCAAAGTCATATAATATAGATATTACAAATGACAATGGGTAAAAAAACCTAACAAACTAATATCACGGGTTAAATGATGGGTCATAATTTTTAAAATCAGGACATCCTGACCCAATCTGTATGTCCTATAACAACAAACATAGTTTGTTTTTATATGTTTGGTCCTTCAAGGTTGTCAAAAACGCTTTTTTGACACGACACGGAACATACAATATAAACTCGACTCGTAAACTAGAATTGTAAAATCATAAAATCGTAAAATGAGAAGTAAAAATTTTTAACTAAAAATCGTAAAATCACAAATAAAATATTTTAAACAATACAAATATTCAAACATCTTAAAATACATAATTCAAATAAAAGTAAAATAAACAATAAAAATATCCAAACATCTTAAAATACATAATTCAAATAAAAATTCATACATGTCCATAGTATTTCAATAACTAAAAGTTAACAAACCTAAAACAAACAATCTGTAGGTGTGTCATGTAAACTAAACACACCCTCATTGCCTTTGTCTCCCTCATTATTCCTAAAATAGTCATCAAAATCATTACCATCTAAGGGATTATTATTGATACTACTAGTACCAGCATCGATATTAGGAACATTAGTGTTATTACTAGTACCAACACCAACACCAATATTGTCAACAATATTTAACTCCAAGCTCCTTGAATTATCTGGATTGACATCATTCTGAATCTCTAAATGATCTTTAGTTCCATGACATTCCATCCCAGCATCATTAAGATTTTCTTCATCATCACTTTCATCGTCTTTACCATTTTTCCTTCATGTTGCACTATCAATAACACCAAGCAAATAAAAGTTGGATGAACCATCATGTTTCTCTCCTTCGGTTATCCAATCATCATCAGATGAGAGATGATCAAAAACTTCACCAAAATCATTAGCTTGCTTTTTTACTTGGTTATCATTTAATTTCAGATTGCACATTATAAATACCAAGTCATTCATTTTTTTCTGGTGCAAACGATTTCTTCATTTTGTATGAACCTATGTAAGCAATTCAAATTGATAACATATAAGATTCTTATAAAATATAAAAACATTAAAATTAAGAAGGAAAAAACTTACCATCTCAAATGCACTCCAGTTTCGGTCGCATCCAGATAAACTACAAGTCAAGCTTAAAACTCGAATTGCAAATTTTTGTAGCTCTGGACATTCATCCCCAAAAGAATCCCACCATTTAGCTGGAGTCTTTTTATCCCTTGTCATCTTGGCAGCCTCAATACCAAACAACTCAGTTGCAACCTTGAATGAATCAAGTTGCAAGTCAATTTTACACATTTCACTTGCATCGGGCACTATCCTTTCTAAGCATTGATATAATCCAATTTTAATGTTGGCATTAACTTTAAAATTAGAATTATAATGATAATGAGGATTCAAATAATAAGTTGTTGCATGTAAAGGTCTATGAAGTTGAAGTTCTCATCTTGCATCAATGATATTCCATATAGGCATATAACTACAAAATAAAAATAAGAATATTATCATCAACATTACATGACCTAGCTAAACATTATAATCTACTGATAGTAGTAAATAAATAATTAGCAACATATATAATCAATACCTTTTTTTCATAGAGCCAAAATTCACTTGTATCTTCTCTTTTGCTTGATCCATTGCTTCATATATAAAACCCATAGTTGGTTTCTCATCTGAATCAACTAATCGAAGAACTTTTATCAGAGGATATGCTGCCTTAATATATGTAGTAACATCATGCCAAAACTTGTTGTCCAAAACACAACTTTAAATTCGCTTCCCTTTTTCTGTTTTTGAAAACCTATATGACCTCCATTGGATGAAAGTAAACATTGTCATCAATTGTATCTTACAATCACTCAAACATCCAAGAGTTAAGTATGCAATAGCAAATCTAGTGGCAGCAGGCCTAATCAAATCCTTTCCTTGTATAAAGTGTCTGAGCATGGAAATGAGAATAGTTTTTGAATATATGTATGAGGTGATTCTCCTCTCATTAGCAATAGTTACTTGATGGACCTCTAGTTTCTTCTCAGAATCTTCCAATATCAAGTCAATATAATAGGCAGCATATGGTGTCCAAAACAATCTTTTTCTTTTTCCCATCAATAATTGCCCTGCTGCCTTATAATTTGCAGCATTGTCAGTGACTACTTGCACCACATTTTCCTCTCCAATCCTCTCCACAATAGCATCCAACATCTCAAATACCTTATCAGCAATCTTGGATATATTAGAGGTATCTACAGATGATAAAAAAAAAATTGTCCCTTTAGGACTATTAACCAAAAAGTTACAAATAAAACACCTTTTCTTATCAATCCATCCATCAGATATTATTGAGCAACATGTTTTTTTCCATTCTAACTTGTACTCCTCAAGCAATTTGATCGTGTGATCTACTTCTTGCTTAAAATACTTCTCTCTAATATCATGGTAGGATGGAGGCTTAAAACCTAGCCCATTCTTTGCAACCAATTCAAGTGCCTTAACAAATTCAGGGTTTTTCACACAGTTAAATGGAATTGCACTGGTCTAGAAAAATCTTGCAATTTGTAGACATGCTTCTTCTCTAAGATCCTTTTTTAGCAGCTGATTGACAGTGGTTTGTGTACTTCCACTCCCACTTGCTACTCTCTTTTCTTTGTCCACTAAGGTAATTTCATTCCCTTCATCATTATCCTCATCTTTTCCAATATATTGGAAAGCCTTTCTTTTCTTCACAGTTGCTTCTTGATTTTTCACCAAAACATTCAAAATCATCTTCTTTACATCTTCTGGTACTTGCTGGCATGGCTTAACATCCTTTCGAGTGCAAGCCAAATGATGCTTGAAATGGTAAATGCCTCCACTGATAATTTTCTGACGAAACTTGCATTGCACTCTACTTGAATTCTTGTCAACATCTATACCATATTGCCATCCCACGTCAAGTCTATTGCCACTGATAGTTTTTTTAGATGCCATGTATCCTACAGTTCAAGAATCATTTGTTTCTTGTAGTTCAATCATTTGTTCAAGAATTACAAATATGCATGTTGTATCCTACAGTTCAATACATTTTTTATGGGAAACTATTCTAGTATCCTACAATTCAGCACAGATTGCAAATCAATAAGGGACATAGAAACTAAAAGCCATGGATTAGAATTATAGAGGAACCAATAAGACTTGCGGAAAATTGTACAAGCCAAGCAGATAGCCATTGTAATTAGGATTTTAAGCTTCTAGAATCCAAATTTGCCAAAGTCTTAGCAAATGATGCATTTCTGTCAATAAGTGATTTAAACTAAGTGATTTCAACCATAGCATTGCCTAAGAACAACAACAAAGACGCCAGGCAAGGCTCTTAGAATCAATTGCCCTGCTGCCACCAAATACAGTGCCAATTGCCAAAGGAATTGAAATATTTGTTTCCCAATATTTAAACTACAGAAGTATGGCAGGTGACAACATGTAATCTAATGATTTACAATTCACAAAAACATAACAAAAGCACTGCAAAAGGCATTCCAAGACTACCTATCCAATAATACACAAAAAACCTATATAAATTAAATGCAAAAGGCATTCCAAACAGGTGCATCAATGCCCTAATGTTTGCAGTTTTCTCTGGAGAATTAAATGCAAAATATAAAAAACCTTAACACATTGAGAACCAGCAATCTTAGTTACAAGAAATTACAACACACAAAACCAGCAAGCAAGAAATTACACACATTTACAGAATACCTAAATAAATTACACCTAAATTCCATTCACATTCAGTTTTCTCTCAAAATTTCATATAATAAAGAAGCTTATTAAAGATAATGGAAAGTAACCTTGACAAGAGTGCAATCCTGGAATGCTTTGTTGTCTATGCAGAATTACAGAATCTGCAACACCAAAGCAAGCAAGATCAAACAGAGCATAGGTGAACATTAAAAGAAATTACAACACACAACAGTAAACCATTGTTAGAAAGCTTCACAGAAGATAAACAAAGCAGTACACGAAATTACTAGCAGCAATGCAACACCACTCCCCCTCCTAAAAAATACCTAGAAGCAAACCAATTAATAGTAGAATACCCAGAAGATAAACATAGATTCACGGAATACCCAGATCATTTTTGTCTCTAATCACCACCATTAGATAGAAAAAACAAAGCTTGGGATTGGGAATCAATTCTTACCTTCATCTCGCCAAGAACGCTCTGGATCGGGGGAAATTGATTTCTTAATTTGCTGGGGAAAGGGGAAAGGGGAAAGGGAAAAGAGGAACGGAGTCAGGGAGAGTGTGAGACAAGGACGAAGTCACGGGTGGGGACTGGGAAAGAGACTGGTGCAGTGGTGCTGAGTCAAAATTACACCTAATTTTGCATTTCTAATTTTCTGCATTAGTGCATTTGGTGAACTCGTGAAAATGTTACGTTTTTAACATTTTTTACGAGTTGACCTATTTTTATGTGAGTTTGATCAGGTTTACCCGATTTTACTGGTTTTCTAGTTTTAACCCCGATTCTACACGTTTTATGTGTTTTGACTTGTAAAATCGTACGATTTTACTAGTGAAAACGCATTTTTAACAACCATGTGGTCCTTCTTTAGCAATTAATTACTCCATTTTAGTCAATTTAGGCTCAATTGGTGTATTGAGCCTAAATTATTTGTTAAAACTTATAATATGCTTTAGGCTAGTTTATTTAGTCCAAATCTTAATTCTAGTAGTCCAACCCATGGATATTTATAATAGCCATGAAAAACTTATTCCAACTTGATATATCAAACCCGCTCAGGTCTAAAAAATTTTGAATGGGTCAAGTACTCTATAATTTTGTAAAATATCAAAAGTTGAGTTAAATATAATTATAGATCCAAACTGGACCTAACTGTATTTATGATGTATTTATGAACACCTCTAGAAAAGCCTTTCATGGATGCTTATTATTATAATAAATTTTCTTTAAAATATCAAAAATTGGTCTTTTCAACTTTTTCAAAATATTGTAATTACTTTGATATTCTTAAAAACAAAATCAACATAACTTTTTTTTTGTCATTTCACATTGGTTTTATTATAAATTTAAAGGTTACTTGGGAGCAATACTATATTTGACATAAATTAAATAGTATTTAAAAAAATCTACACTTGCGCCAGCATATGGATAGCCCTTGTTTTGTAAGGGCGGCGCATGCGAGGTTGTTCAACCACCAAAAACTGCCTTTCAGGGTGGTGTTTAGAAGTTCTCGCCCCCTATATGATGTGGTGGCATGTTGACCAAACACATCTTTGGTTTGGTATTGTCGATCATTTCCTCCTGTTTTCTTCTCTCTCTCTCTCTCTCCCCTCCTCGAACTCAGTGTCAATCCCTTCAAAAATTAAGACCAGCCCCTTCAATTTATTTTACCTTCATATCTGATCCTTATCCTTTTTATTACTATTTTTTTTATATTTTGAATAAGCTATAAAATTACAAATATTTTGCAGTTTCACCCTTCCATTTTTTAATCTATAAAATTACAAATATTATTTTTATTTCACCCTTACTATTTTTTAGTCTTTCAAATTTGATCCTCTTTTTTTTATTGCTATTTGTTTTATTTAGGATTATTTATTAAATTGTTTTTTTTCTTACAATTTTATCTTCTCTTAGTTTTTTTTTTTTTACCAAATTTTACTCTCGTTCTTTTCGTTGTTACCTTTTTTGCTTTAGCAATTTTTTTATTAATATTTTTTTCATGATTTAATCATTCAAAACTAAATTGGTTGCGAATTAAGCTTGTTAATTGAACCTGGGTGCAAGACTTTTTGGGTTGTGAGTTTTAGAGATTAGATAAGGTTTAGAAGGTTCGTCCAAATTTATATTATTTAAATTACCAATTACACCTATGACTTAGGTCTTAAATTTTTTTTATTCCAACATTTTTTTACATCAATTTTTCTTCCCGGCCGGCAGAGAAAAAGCGTGGGCAACAAATATAGTTAGCATATAGAGCCGTTTCGGAGTTCAGAAATTAAACCATCGGAGTGTTTGTGATCAAGTCTCTGTGTATGATAAATCCCACCTCAGGTGCTGGACTTTCTATTACGACTAGATGCTAGTTTTCAGTCTTATAGAAACAATAACAAAAACACTTATATATATATATATATATATATATATATATATATATATATGAGACAACAACAAAAAATTTAGGACTTTTCTACATTGCCTTTGGAATTTTCCGACGTCGATAACGAAGCAGTTTCAGAAACCGCTAAATATCACCGATAATTTTTCAATTCGTCAGTGATTTTATTTGTAATATTTAATTTCAATATTCAATTTAATAAAAAAATTTCAAACACAAGCCAAATAACACCGATGACTTTTCAATCTGTTGGTGATTTCGTCTGTGAAGAACAGTAATTAACAGTGCAATTGGAAAGTGAACAGTTCTTGAGTCAAAATACTAACGGAATTTTCTGTCGATAATTCCGTTGGTAATTAACATGATGAACAGTGTCAAGGACATGTGAACAATTTACCAACGAGTTTACCGACAGAATTAAAACCGTCTGTAATTCTGTTGATATAAATGATACATCATCGTACTTTTTGGCTTTGTTTTAATTTATTTTTTTTCCCACTGTAATTCCCTCGGTATATACCGAGAGAATATTTTTGTTGGTAAAATTCACTGCAATTTACCAACAGAAACTTCCTGACAATATTTTTATTTGTATTTATTAATTTTCTGATAGTGTTATTGCCGTTGTGATTTCTAATAATTCATTCATGAAATCTCGTTGTTGCGGTCAACAATAAATTTTAATTATTCTACAACTATGGCAATCTATCACACTTATGACATACAACATGTTTATTGCTCATGCGATATACTACAACCACATATCAATTTCTACCTTGAATGCATAAGCTTTCAATTAATAATAACAATAATAATATATTATATAATTTAATTTTCATTGTAATCCTAACAATTATAAAAGCATGTATAAATAATTACAAAGGCAAGGGAGGGTCAACCCCTTACCTTTGCTCGTGCTATCCGAGCTCATGAGAAGTCAAGTCTTTCTTCAAGCACTTCTTCTACAAACTCCCCGCCAATAACTATTATCACTCAAACTATAATTTAGAAATTCATCCATAAAATTTCCATACAACACATTCCAAAAATTCAAATAATTTTCTTCATAAATTTCAACATACATTTTCCATTCATCAAAATAAATTCTAATTCAAGACTTTTGCTCCAAATAAAATTTCCAATTAATGCTTAAGACATCACAAACGACAATTTATATTAATCATGAAGTTCTTCCACTCTTTCCACACATGTTAGCATTATTTCTAAGAAACTAGTTATTTATAGCCATTGTAGTCTCACTTTCATATAAAACACTTAACTGGTTCAAATTAGTCAAGCCAATCGATCGAATGGTTCATGCAGAATTCTATAATGTAATATACTCATCACTATTTGGTATCTCTTTCTAATTTCTTGCAAGGATTTCATATCAACCATTTAGTTTTCATTCTATATAACCCAAATCTAATTCCCTAGCTCACTATTTAGCTCAACAAAATTATTTCTTCAAAAAAATTTATTCTCAACAACCTTAAAACTTCATTATCATTTTGATAAATTACTTAATCCATTTGAAATCAAATTACACACACAAGCAACCCTTTTTTCCACACATTAAAATACCATTTATCAACACTTAGGGAGCATTTCAAATAACCATCCCTTTGACCATACTTTAATTATACTAACCTTCCCAACACACAAATCAACATTCAATTGCAATACAAACAAAACTCAAGTATTTCTACCATCACTAGTATATCAATTTAACACAATAATATCAACTTTTCCAATTCCCTCAATTTTCCTACCATGTTCCGCCTTAACATCCATGGCTCCTCATGGATTTTGTCAGTTTTTTTTTCTTCCAATGATACTACATCTGACATGTATTCCATGTCCATTGAAACATTTTACAACTAACACCTTTTCCCCTCAAATCTAGTCTAGTCTAAGAATCCTAACTTAAAAATTCGAGAATTTCATATAAAATCAATGAAATCTCACTTAAACTTGTATAAATAAGCTTAGTAGTCTTTACCGGTCGCCAAAATAAGCTTCGAATAATAACTAGTCGAATTGTTTTCCACCCTTTCTCCTTCTTGCTCACTTTTTCGTGACTTCTCCCTCTAACTCCCTATTCTCTCACTTGATTTCATATCACCGTTAATTTCAAGGGTAAGAGACTAATAAAAACTTAATCTTACAAATAAATCGGGTATTTTGAATTTATTATGAGCTTGTGCACCCAGATAAATTCTTATAGAAATGGTCTATCTAAGTGCTTTGACAGGATTCACCTATGCTGGAAGGCGAAAGGGTTTCCCATAATTTGTATATTGTGGTGAAAAATACCCCCAATTAATATTGATGAACATTCATAATAATTCTAAAAATTTTATGGTCAATTAGTGATATTTAAATATCAGCCTACTTGTAGGTCCAATATTTATACCAAAATATTGACTATTAATTGTCATGAATTAAAATTTTTAGAGGTTATTGAAATATTGGTTATTAAATCCAAAATGCATGCAAATATATATGTTTTCAATTTTGTATAAAAATGTTGAAACATCCAATGTATTTTTATATATATCTTCTAAAAAATATATATGATTTTTGTATTTTTAAGAGACTTTGCCATATGCAACAGACAAAAATAAATTCTTATATTACTAATTTTTTGGGTTATTTTTATTTTTATATTTTTATAAGACCATGTTTAGCAAGACCCATTTTTTCTTTAGAAAAATTGTCAAGACAAGCCTAAGGGTGTATTTGTCAAACACCTAAAGCCAAAGATCCTTTTATCAAAAAGATGGCAAACCAAATAGAGCCTTAAATTTCTGACCCGGTTTCGACTCAACTAGGTTGGCCCAACCAGGTTGACTCAAAAAAAAACCAAAAACAAAACCAAAACAGATTAAACATGAAAAAAAACAAGAAAAAACTCAAGATTTCTTGGATAAAACGGATCAAACACAAAACAATTGAAGAACACGAAGAACATTCAAGCTTAAAACCAGCAATGTGCTACCCAAACTAGACCAAATTTCAAGCAAACAAAGACATGGTTTAGTTGCAAGCATGTATATATCAAGAATCAAGCATAAAAAATCATTGATTATCACTCAAAAGCCATGATTTTATCAAAGTGTATTTTGGGAAGTCGAAAGAAACCTAAAATCTAAATGCATGAATCCTTGTTATTGATGTGGTTTGGACCTAGATTATTTGCTAATCAAGTTATTTGAAGGGTTTTGTGCAAATAAATGAACAAAACATGATCCAAATCATAGAATTAAGGCAATGTTCTTCCCAAGAATAGGAATAACACTACCTTGGAAACCTAGAAACTGCCCAGAAAAATCCAGCCACTATACAACCTAGAATAGTAATTTTAGGCCTCTAAAACATGTTTTTTTCATTCTAGCAAACCACGTTATTAATGCCAAGTATAGTTGAAACAAAAGGAACTAACAAAAACAATAAATCATAAAAAATCATGCAAGAGATTCCAAACTTCAAAACTGCCAACCTAAAATAGCCTATATATTTATGCAATTTGGATTCAAAATGTTCTTTTAAACCTTCAATAAGAACCAAACAAAACTTAGAAACCTATAAACATGCATCGGCCAACACAAAAAAAAAATCATAACCTTTTTGCCATATTTTGTAGATTTCAAATCAAAATAAAGTGTAAACTTAACATATTAAGGCAATAATCATCAAGTCAACACATTAAAAAACATTGCATTTAAACAATAAAAAATAATCCAGCAGGCCTCATGGATTCCACTTTCAAAGCTTGCAAGAATATACCTTCCAAGCTTGCAATATTCAAAAGGAATAGATTTTTGCTACTGCCTTCCTTTTGTGTTGTCTCTAAACCCAGGAAAAACAAATTGGATCCTTTCGAGCTCGTGAACTTGATTAGAACCTTTCTAGGAGAACTGTTTTCAGCTTTTGATTAGAACCTTTCTAGAAGTTTTTAAGTGTGAACACACGAAAAAATTAGATGGTTATGTGTGAATGAGTATCTCAATTAACACTGACTAGGTTGGCCACTTTCATGGCTTCACTAGAGAAGCTCTGAAGTCAACGTTGCTTAATACCACCTGAACTTGGTAAAGGGAGTGCATACTTTTTTGTTGGATCCTTTCTTGCTTAATTCGGAGGTTTATAGCTCCACATTCATTCGTTTGAAAGCACCAACCCAATCAGCATAAAATCTGAAAATGCAGTGATGACTGATTGAGGACTAGATATTGTTGAGATCATTGGCAAAAATGGGATATAAACGTTTAATTTCATGCAAATAATTTTTTCAATTTGACCCCTGATTTCACACATTTCTTATTTCTAATAAAATAGCCATTCATATTTGTTATAGTCTCACTTTCAGATAAAACAGTCAACCAGTTCAACTTGGTTAAGCCAATCAATTGAACGATTCATGGAAAATACTATTTGGTATCTCTTTCTAATTTCTTGCAATGATTTCATATCAACCATTTAGTCCTCATTCCATATAACCCAAATCTAATTCACTAGCTTACTATTTAGCTCAACAAAATTATTTATTCAAAAATTCTTATTCTCATCAACCTAAAAACTCCATTATCATTTTGATAAATTCACTTAATCCATTTGTAATCATCTTACACACACAAGCAACCTTTTTCTCCAAACATTAAAATACCATTTATCAACACTTAGGGAGCATTTCAAATAACCATCCCCTTCACCATACTTTGATTATACTAACCTTCCCAACACACAAATCAACATTCAATTGCAAACAAACAAAACTCAAGTATTTCTACCATCATTATTATATCAATTTAACACAATAACATCAACTTATTCCCTCAATTTTCCTACCATGGTCAGCCCTAACATCCATGGCTCCTCATGGATTTTTGTAAGTTTTTTTCTTCTTCCAATTATACTACATCTAACATGTATTCAAGGTCCTTCGTAAAACATTTTACAACTAACACCTTTCCCCTCTCAAATCTAGTCTAAGAATCCTAACTTAAAAATTCAAGAATTTCATATAAAATCAATGAAATCTCACTTAAACTTGTATAAACGAGGTTAGAAGTCTTTACCAGTCGCCAATAACTAGTCGAATTGTTTTCCACCCTTTCTCCTTCTTGCTCACTTTTCCGTGACTTCTCCCTCCAACTCCCTATTCTCTAACTTGATTTCTCTTTCATTTTTATGTTTGATTGTGTTTAAACTCTCATCCTTTCATCTCTGATGCCCTAGCTAAAACATGATTTCTCCTAGGTTTTCTAATTAAAACTCAAGTAAAGATGAAGAACTCTCCCCCTCTAATTTTTCTAGCAGACCCGTCAGTTATAAAGAGAGGAAAAACTGAAATTTTCCATTTATTCCACCTATTTATGAAATTGCCATTAGTAAGTCTACACGGTATTTTTTGTCTGCCTACTGCTAATACAATAGTCTTTTCAGATTATTATTCTAAAATTCTAACCCAAGCTAGAGAAACATGTCAAGAGGTTACTCATGAAATTTCAGGTCGATTTAACGGTCGGATTGAGAGTTATATCTGATAACATAAACTTGGACTACTTGTGATTTTTCATCAGAAATCCAATTTTTCTTATTCTATCCTTGCAAAAATTGTATCAATTATTTTACTAAATCCTCGGAACCATTTTCTTATCCCAAGTATAATTATTTTTCCTTTTTATTAATTATCTTATTTATAGACTTGTTGCCGATTCGCGATAACTTTACCGATTTTTATTCAAGTTTACATCAACATTTTTCCATGCCATTCTTTCTTAACTTTCATTCTTAATATCTATTACAGTTCCTCATAATTATTTCTCATTCTCGAAAAACATTTATTTTAAACTTTTGTAATTCTTCTATCCATCAAAATTCATTACTAATTTTGTTGATGTAATGAATTATTTTTAAACTAATAGTCATAATCCTCATTCTAACTTTAACAATACCTTTAAATTTATTTAAGGGTAGTCATTCCCTCCCTTACCTACCATATTTGTTTATTTTCCTCATTTATCTATCTGTTTTAGTCCCGAGTTTTTATTACTTATCGATACTTTTACACGGGGCACTACAAGATTTCACAGTTTTACCGATGGAAATATTCCGTCGGTGTGTGATTAGGAGTTTGTCGGTAAATTATTTACTGACTATATTACCGACAGAATCCGCCCGTCGGAATTCCTTTTGTCAGTGATTCCACATTCTGTCGCTATATCGGTCAGAAAAACAAAAAAAAAATTGCCAACGATTTTAAAGACGGCATTTGCACGCCAAAAAAAAAAAGTTTCCCGCTTGAACTATACCGACGGAATAAACTACGTCGATGATATAGTGTATGACCGACGGCCGTTATCCGTTGGTAAATTTATCGATGAGTGTTTGAAATACCGACCGAATATATCCGTCTGTAAATTCATCGGTACGTTTCGCACCTACTGTCAAATGCCGACGGATTAATTCCGTCGGTAAAGCTTGTCAGTGAGTGTATGAAATACCGACTGAATTTATCTGTCTGGAAATTCATCGATGATGGTGGAAGCCACTGTCAAATGCCGACGAATTAAGTTCGTCGGTAAATCTCTTTGTAATTGTTTTTTTTTAATTTGTTTTTTAAAAATTATTTAGAATACATAATATAAAATGATATAAATTAATGGTAATAAAAACCAATTATGCAAATAAAATTTATATTAAGCATCAAAAACAAAAAATCAAAGTTAAATAATATTCATTACAAAATGAATGTGTTTCAAAAAAATATTAAATGAAATTTTAAACGTAAATAATGTTATTAAAAATTAATATAAAGGTGGAGCTGGAGGAGGAGGAGGAGGAGGAGGCTGGTGGTCATACGACCAAAAAGTATTAGGCGCACTTGTTCCACCTTGTGCCATGTTCATGACCATTTCACGAAGGTGTTCATAGGCCGCTATGTGTTGTTCAGACTCCGTTCTGTGTTGTTCTTTGAGTTGTGTGTACTCCGTTCTTTGTTATTCTTTGAGTTGTGTGTACGCCTCTGATAGGTGGTCGTACTTTTCGATGAGCTGAGTCGTGTGTTGCTGCAACGCCACGAACTCCTTAGATTGGGAGCTCGATATTGATTGGGAGCTCCCGACAGTTGAAGCACTACAAGCCGACCGCAAGTTGTCGGCCGTAGTGTTGGAGAGCCCGTAAACCCGATTTTTATCGGGTCAACCTGACGATCCACCTCCATCCACAAATCCGAATCGAATTCCAGATGCGTCAAAGGATCGTCCCCGTATCTCTCCCTCAACCGATTATTATAGGTCTTCTAAAAATAAAAAAAGTAATCATCATATTCAATTCAATAAACATAATAATAACTTACAAAATAAAATGGTTGAACAAACATACCACGAAATGTTGAGCACGGCTGTCAACGAACTGTTGCGCCCCCTTTTGGCGGTCTCGACTCCGCACGTGCGTCTCCACAAACAGCTCCATCGGGCTCGGCTCACGTCCAAGAGACGTAGCCTATAATGAAAAAAATGTATTAACAATAAATTAATTGAACGATATATTTCATTTAAATTAATCTTTCCATTCGTTTCGCATGTGCAGCAAACGGAACAGAGCCGCCGATGTGCGTTGTCACCAAGCCATGAATTGGTCGATTCCGGTTGCTAGCACTGTACTTTGAGCGTCGTGTGAACCGCTCAGACATCACGTGCTGAAGATAGTGCGGCCATATATCTTCCGGGATGTATATCGGTTTGAAATCCCTCCAAACCGCAACATCGTTCCAACCTTGGAACCCCTTATCCCTCGCTGTTTTTTTTGCCCTTTTTTGGGCTTCGTACCAAAAATCACGCAACCTACTTCACACAAGCAAAAATTACATTTCAAAACATAAATTTTTTTCTAAAAAAAAAAGTTGTATTGTT
This sequence comes from Populus tomentosa, assembly GCA_018804465.1. Lineage (NCBI taxonomy): Eukaryota > Viridiplantae > Streptophyta > Magnoliopsida > Malpighiales > Salicaceae > Populus > Populus tomentosa. The sequence continues at coordinate 4,618,648 of CM032005.1, forward strand.
TTCGATGTTACCTAGTTGCCTCGTAATTTTCCCACACCCTCCTCACAACAGTGTTATGTTCACTGTCCCAGCAGAATCGATCTTGTGTATAAAAAAATAATTTTTTAAAATAATAATAATTTATTTACAATTATATTAATAATTTATTAGAAATAAGTTGAAAATTATATATTAACACTAACCTCAAATCTGGAAAACCATGCATTGATGGATGCCTGGATATCTGACTCCATTGAAACAATGGAATCTCCATCGACGATTTAAATGCCGATTATATTACTCGGGCGGCCTCAATGCTTGTGAACCTGAAAATAAATGAAATTAATGAAATAGTGATTACTTCATAAATTATGTTTTAAATTTTTTTAAAAAAAAAAATAAAACCTTAACAAACTTACATTGAAAAGTCGTCCTTCCATTGTGCCTCGTACTTGCGGGTAAATTGATTCCGCTGCAAAGGCACTCCGCCTCTGCGCTGTGAACCAACACTGGAAGAGGCAGCATCGATTGATGGCGCAGGTGGTGTAGGTGCCTCTTCTTGAGAGGCACCTAAGGAAATATCATCCTCACTGCTAGACGAACTTGCTGCGATCGGACGTGAACGACCAGCTCTAGTTTTCATTCTACGCATCTACCCAATTTTATTCAAATAATTATATAATTAACTTCAAATGTTAAAAAAAATTCGACAGCACCTCCCCTATACTGGACAGTACCCAAATCCACAAACATGTAAATATTAATAATAGCCACAACCTATTGACCCAATCTAATTATTCCAACATATTCAATTACTAATCCTAAGGTAAATTCAACATTAACAATTACCATTCAAAACATTATTCAATAATTATGCCAATACAACAAAACAATAAATTCAAAATAAATGGAAACAATTAAACACAAATCATGCAATAATAGAGTAAAATTAATAATTCTTCCAATATATTCAATTACTAATTCTAAGGTAAATTCAACATTAACAATATTAATTCAACAAATTATTCAATAATTATGCCAATACAACAATAAAATATATTTAATAAATTAAAAAGCATTATAGCCTAATAATTAAAATCAATGGAAACAATTAAACACAAATCATGCAATAATAGAGTAAAATTAATAATTCTTCCAACATATTCAATTACTAATTCTAAGGTAAATTCAACATTAACAATTATAATTCAACAAATTATTCAATAATTATGTCAATACAACAATAAAATATATTCAATAAATTAAAAAAAAAATTATAGACTAACAATTAAAATCAATGGAAATAATTAAACACAAATTATGCAATAATAGAGTAAAATTACTAAGTATTCCAACATATTCAATTACTAATTCTAAGGTAAATTCAACATTAACAACAAATATTCCACAAATTAACTAATAACAATTACGCCAATACATCAATACAAAATATTCAATAAATTCAAAAAAAAAAAACTATAGAATTTATGGAAGAAATATGCATACCTTAATAATGTGTTGAATTCAAAACTTTATCTACATTACAAAAAAATACACCAAAACAAAAAACATAACAAGAATAAAAATAACTAAAACTAAAATAAAATAAAATAGGAAAAAACACATACCTTTTAATGTGATGAAGATTCACAACAAAGCTTGCAAGAGATTCTAGGTGAAAGCCTTGAAGAATTGAGAGGAAAAAAATTGAAATTTTAAGGTGAAAAACGGAGGAGACAAAAAATGAACTGAAGGGGCAGTCTTTGGAACTTATAGGGCAGTTTTACCGACGGAAATAAAAAATTATTAATATTTTTATTAAATCCATCGGTAACGTGTAAAAAATCCGTTGGCAATTTTTGAATTTCGCACCAAAATTTCTAATTACCCTCCATATTTTTCACGGTCCGTCGGTAATTCCGTCAGTAATCTGACGCGGTCAGAGGTGCATTCAATGCACGCTTTTTGGAATTCACACATTCCGTCGGTATTTTTGTCGGTGAAATTTACCCACCAACGGATATAATTACGTCGGTATGTTCGTAGGTGATTGTGGCATTTCACTTAATTATTTTCGAACTCTCTATTAGATGCTGACAGACATAATTACATCGGTATGGTCGTCGGTGATTGTGGCATTTCGCGTAAATATTTTTGAACTCTCTGTGAGATGCCGATGGACATAATTATGTCGGTATCGTTGTCGGTGATTGTGGCATTTCGCATAATTATTTTGAACTCTCTATGATATGCCGACGGACATAATTACATCGGTATTGAAGTCGGTGAATCCGTCGGTATGATCGTCGGTGAATGTGGCATTTCAAGTAATTTTTTTCAAACTCTCTATGAGATGCCGATGGACGGGAATCCATCGGTACTGTTTTCGGTGATTGTTGCACTGTACAAGAAATGTTGTATTTGTATTGCCTATTAACCTTCCTGCAAAAACTTAAATGATAAATTGTCCATTGCCAAAAACAATAACAACAATGCTTAAACAATAAATATTTCATGTTACAAAATATATCATCCATAATCTACATTACATTAAAAAAAGGGTTTTACACAAGGCTTCGTTTTGATAGTTAGTCAGAATTTTCTTCTTCATCATCATCAATTAAATAGTCATCACCTTCATCGCAATCTTCAATATGGATATCATCTTCTTCCTCGACATTTGCTTGTCCGCTTGAGCTTAAAACAACATTCAACTCCTCTACATCAACATCATCAAGACTATCATCGAAAACACGAAAATTTAAATTTTCTTCCAATTCAATCGAAGGAGCAACTCGATATGGTTCAACTAACTCACTAACTTGAAAGACTTCATCTCGCACACTTGTGTCTTTGTTCTCATCCTGAACAACCTCGACAAGACCCCGTGGTTTCATTTTTAAAACGGACAACCAATCAACTCTTGATCGATCCTTTCTAAATAAAGGGGTGTATGTGTAATAAACTTGTTGACATTGCTTTGCGAAAACAAAGACATCGTTTATGTTGTGGAGTCTAGCTTTTGAGTTGATTTCGACAAGAACATAGTGCAGATCAACTATGATTCCTCTGTCAGTCGTGTCATACCAATAGCATTTGAATAAAAACACTTTATTCTGCTCACTATGTTATTGCAGTTCGACGACCTCTTCTAATCTACCATAGTAGTCAACTTCTAATTCACTACTAGTGGATCCCTTAACACAAACACCGCAGTTGTATGTCTTTCTTCCTTGCCCGTACTCTTCAGTATGGAAAACATATCCATTGACAAAATACCCGTTGTAGCACTTAACTTTTCTTTCAGGCCCGAGGCTTAGTGAAGACAATGACTTAGGCGCACTCCTTCTAATTTGATAAACCTTGTATATATGTAATGTACATCAATAAACAGTAAATGAACAAGAATCTCGTAATGACATGCATATGTACAGTAATTTTGCAAGTTAGAATGAGTTTGTAATAGTGCTTACATGTGTTCTGAACCATGTGGCAAAGATCTGGGATTCGGTCATCTATGAGTTATTGGAGAGCAAATATTGTTGATGTTGCCTTCAAGTGATAATGAGTGTATGATATTACAATATATAATTAACAGTATATTACTGACAAAGTTTAATTAGTATTACACATATATAAACTTACTGAATAAAAGGTCTCAGCTCATCACAGTTAAATAGAACATAGTTGTGTGCTTGTTTGAATTCTATTTCCGACAAATATCTTCCTCTTACGACATTTTTAAGTGTGAGTCGTCTAGTATTGGAGAATATTGACAAGTTCCCACTGGAAGGCACTTCACCGCCATCATCATGCCGTGGAACGCGATTGATTCTTGTTCTCAGATGAGGTTCGAAATAGTACGAGATAAATGTTGAGATCTCTTCAACAATATATGCCTTACATATCGAAGCCTCAACATGCGCCTTGTTCTTCACCTTTTTCTTGAGATTAAACAAGTACCTGCATTGAATTACAATTCAAGTATTTTCAATTAAGAAAAACATAGAAAATACTTTTATATATGAATTCCATTGCAACCGTAATATCTAACCGTTCGAATGGGTACATCCATCTATACTAGACCGGTCCTCCAGCTTTTGCCTCGAATAGTAGATGTATAGGGAGATGCTCTATTTAGTCAAAAAATGAAGAAGGGAATAGCATCTCAAGTTTGCATAGTGTCTCGATGATATTCGTTTGAAGCCTCTCAATGTGCTCAACATTCAACTTGCTGGAGCATATATCTCTGAAGAAATGACTGATCTCTGTCAGTGCATCCCATATTCCCTTTGGCAACAAATCACGAAAAGCTAATGAGATGAGTGTTTGCATAAACACGTGGCAGTCATGACTCTTCATTCCATACAATCTGCAGTACTCAATATTAACCAGCCTTGATATGTTCGATGCATGTCCATCCGAAAAACGCAGACTCTTAAGCCATTTGTAGACTAGCAGTTGTGCGTTTTTCTCTAACACGAAGCTTGCCCTTGGTTTTGCAACCCGTGACTCATCATAAACCGACTCTATATTTTTACGGTTACAGTATAAAGCTATATCCAATCTAGCCTTGATGTTGTCCTTTGTCTTCCCCTTCACATCCATAACGATGTTGAAAATATTCTCAAACGCGTTCTTTTCGATGTGCATGACGTCAAGGTTATGGCGGAGCAAATTGGTCTTCCAATAAGGAAACTCCCAAAAGATACTTCATTTTACCCAATTATGGGTCAAACCAAAACCAGGAAACTTTTGCTTACCTGATTGAAGGCCAAACACAATGTCACCATACTCTGATACAACATCATGCAATTCTTCACCAGAAAGATGCGAGGATGCAACATCTTTTTTAACTCTGCCAACAAAGAAATCTTTTTTGTTCTTTTTGTACCTATGATTAAGTGGCAAGAAGCGACGGTGATAGTCAAAAAAAGAAGCTTTACCTTCGTTAGCTAGCGTGAATGCCTTGTTGTTTTCCATGCAGTATGGACATGTGAGTTTCCCATACGTGCTCCAACCAAAAAGCATTCCATAAGTTGGAAAATCATTGATTCCACATCAAAGCCGCCCTCATAAAGAAATTTTGTTTCCTCGATATATCATAAGTCAGAGCTCCGGAGGACCACAACTGCGCCAACTCATCAATCAACGGTCAAAGACAAACATCTATATTCCACCCCGGGCTGCTTGGACCGAGTATGACAGTAGATAAAAACATGAACTCCAGCCTCATACACATTCTCGGTGGCAAGTTATAAACTGTGAGTATGACCAGCTAACAAGAATAGGGAGCAGCAAATGACCCAAATGGGTTGAATCCGTCTGTACACAACCCAAGACGCACATTCCTTGATTCAGCTGAAAAGTGAGGATGCACACTGTTAAAGCGTTTCCACGCTTCACCATCATAAAGATGCACCATCACACCATCAACCGCATCATGTGTTTGGTGCCATGTCATGTGCTCAGCAGTCCTTGGTAACATGAATAACATCTGCAGTCTAGGTGTGATCGGGAAGTATCTAAGTTTTTTATATGCCACTAGAGTCTTTCCCCTGCCAGTTTTGGGTTTGTAACGGAAATGCCTGCATGTCATGCACTCGGTCATCTCAGCATTTTCAAGGTAGTATAACATGCAGAAGTTAGGGCACATGTCAATTTTCTAGTATCCTAAACCGAGGGGTTTCATCATGGACTTCACAGCATAGAAGTTCTCTTTCAGCTTGTTCCCTTCAGGTAAAATGCTTCTCGCCCATTCAATAATTTTGTCATACCCAGCCTCACTCAACCCGTGATCTAACTTGATGGTGAACACCTGTGCCACGGCCGATAATTTATTGTGGTTTGTGCAGCCATCCCATAATGGTTCGTCAGAATCTTTCAACAAATAAAAAAACCTAGTTGCATCTGCATTAGGTTTTTCTTCTACGATTGGACATTGACTGACATTACCTTGATTCATTTTCATTGCATCCATAACCATATTTCTGTAAGGATTAGTGTTGTCATTTGCCACTTCATGCACGTTGCTAGCACTAGAAGTTGACCCAACCACCGTTTCTCCCATTCTCCTATTACTAACAAATACTTCTCCATGTACATACCAACACTAGTAATTCTCCATAAACCTTTTGTGTGGAAGATGCATCATTACAATATCTGGATGCAGATACTTTTTATTTTGACACTTCCTGCATGGACACCCAATACCGCCTCCAGTAAAATTTCTGGGAATAGATGTTGCGAAATTAATAAAACCCTGAACCCCGTTACAATAATCCATCCTCCGCAATCCTTGGGGTAAATCTAGATACATCCATGAACGATCATCCATGACTTATATCGAACCTCTATAAAATTATGATGACATCATGTATTAATTAACTAAGTTAGGTAAATAAACTTGCAAAAATATTACTTTACCTCGAGATTATGCAACAAACCAATCACAACTTCTCATAAATATTAAATATTCATTATCATTTATCAACGTCCATACAAATTAATATATATAAATTTACGGAAATTACCACTCTGCAATACCATCGATAAAACTTAAAACAGACCCATTAAGCAAGCTATTAATTATTTCAAAACAGAACATGTAATTTGGTAATTCCACAAAGTTTTAACAATTTACAAACAAATACAATCTTACAAAATCTAAAACAAACCATAACAAGTATAAAATTATACATTCATGTACTACAAGTTTGTTTGAGAAATAATAATAAAACATGTACATCTACTAGCAAAATACATATACTAAAAAAACAATAAAATTGACATTTAAATGTTAAATTTTAAAAAGATAGAATTACTTACAAATTTGATAAAATCCGTCGATAAATCAGAACACGGATGTTGTGACCACAAAACTTCAAGAAATATAATTTGATGTGCTGAGATGAGGAAGATTTTTGTTTGGGGGGGCTAGTTATTTGCAGATGGGGAGAGTTAGGATTAGGAAGAAGAAGGAGAAATAGGAGAGGAGAGGGTCGGCAGAGAAGGCATATATTAACTTTTTCCGACGGACCTAGTCCGTCAGCTATTCTGATGGAAAAATCAACACGTCACCTCACGAATCTACCATTTCAAATCCCTCGGTGATTCCTTCGGCATTTTCAACGGTGAACCGGTCACGTCACCCGTACGGATCTGCCATTTCAAATCCCTCGGTGATTCTGTCGGAAAAAATCACTTGCCAAAACCTCCACGTCAGCGACCCGCCCTTTTTTTCTTAATTCTGAACTTTCTGTTCGTAATTCAGTTGGTAATTACCGACGGATAATGTATTGTCCGTCGGTAATTACTGATTGAATTACGGACGAAAAAAATTCCGTTGGTAATTTCAACCTTAAATTACCAACAGAAATATTCCGTCGGTAATTCCGTTGCTATTAAGCGAATTTCTGGTAGTGGGGGTTTCATAGGTGCTTCCCTAGAGGCACTTCAATCGGAGAACTAAAGATTTGAGATCAGCCCTTGTAAGGGATTCTGATTTTCTGCAGAAGTTGAAGATTTTAACAAGGGGAAAGTGACTAATGAAGAAATAACCATAAAAAGATAGCATTAAGGTAAACTACTACATCTTTAATCAAGCTTGAAGTGGTTTAATCATGCCAGACGACTGTTGATGTGGATATCACCATTGCTGGGATAATCTTTACAGTCATTAAAATTATAGACATGTGATTATTCGGTCTCAAGAGACCAAGCTTCTTCAATCCCAAATACTGCAGAGCTGACCATCAGTGGCTGAAGCCCTCCTGCTTATTTTCTTTGTTATTCAGTTCTCCATTTCCATTATCACAGAAACCATTGTCTTTTGCATGCTTCTTAGCATTCTCTGCAGCTGATGAATCCTTCTCTTTTGCTTCTTCTGCAGCTTTTGCTTTCTCTTTTGCTTCTTCTTCAGCTTTTGCTTTCTCTCTCTCTTTCTCTTTTGCTTCTTCTTCTGCTTTCAATCTAGCACTCTCCTTCTCCTTTTCTTTTGCTTCTTCTTCTGCTTTCAATATAGCGTCCTCTTTCGCCTTCTCGAGTGCTCCTATGAGGCTCTCCAAGCAAACCTTGGCGTCTCCAGAAATAGTCTTTGGCATCAAATGCTCTGCTACTTCAGCAGGAGTCATTTTGGTTTCCCCCAACAACTCCTGGATTCTGGCAAACAAATGGTGTGAATCAAGTCGAAGGTAGTTCTTCGCCAAAACCTGGAATGCTTCGAAGCTACAATAGGACAATTCTATGTGCTTGTCCATCCTTCCTTTCCTGATGAGAGCTGGATCAAGTTTCTCCACAAAATTAGTCGTGAAAACAATCAGTCTTTCTCCTCTGCAAGCTGACCAGAGTCCATCAACAAAATTCAAAATCCCAGAAAGAGTGACCTGGCTCTGTTTGCTATCTTCTTCCTTGGGCAGCTTCGGCTTTGGATCCTTCTCATCTCTCTCCCCCTCGTCCTCCTTCTTCTTCTTCCTTTGACCGGTTAGGTCAAGAGAACAATCAATATCCTCAATCACAATAATGGACCTGGTTGTTGTCTCGATCAGTAGCTTTCTCAACTCAGTGTTGTCCTTCACTGCAGTCAGTTCAAGATCATAAATATCGTAGTTCAAAAGATTGGCCATGGCTGCAATCATAGTTGATTTACCAGTCCCTGGTGGACCGAAAAGCAGATACCCTCGCTTCCAAGCCCTTCCAATTCTTGCATAGAAGTCTTCAGCCTTGCTGAATATGACAAGATCATCAACGATTTCCTGCTTCCTCTCTGCCTCCATTGCAAGCGTCTCGAAACTAGCCGGATGCTGAAACACCACATGCCTCCAGTACGATCCACTGTTAGTGTAAAGCTTCCTCTGACGATTCCTAACCTTGATTTCATTACCCTCTTTCAAGACATGATTCAAGTAATCCCCGAGGATGAGTTGCCGGTGTCTCTTATGGAAAGTGAGCTTGTAGTACTTCTTCTCATCCGTTACGGGATAGAAAGAAACAGATTGCGTCTTGGAAATATGTTTCCCTGAAGCCCACCTAAGTTTGACTCCCTGGAATTCATCCTCAACCTCTTCATAATCATCCATGCTAAGAACAACCGACTGGCTGTTCTTGACAACATCAGCCTTGAGCCGCTTTGCTTGCGTAGATGAACGGGAACCAAGATAATTCTCAATGGTAGAGTAAGCTTCACTACGCATGAAACGATCGCCGGTGAATTCATTGAAGCTAATTTGAATGTAAGGGTAAACGAAAGTGAAGGCCCTTTTGGAGTATTTATCAAAATATTCTTGTACACTATACGGACAATATTGCTTGAACATGGCCCAAGCAAACATAACACTTGCAATCACAGAACCTACTTGAGTAAACATATCTGCTGGGTTCATTTCTTTTGTCTGTTCGATTCTCCTCCTCCTTCCTCTGCACTTGTGCAAGAACTTTATAGCCCGGCAAGCGGAGATAGCTAATCTTATTGGCTAAGTCATCAGTGTCACAGGTGACGCATGCATGCTTGTCTTGCAAGACGGCATGTATAGTGGCTTTCGTGGCAGACATCTATAGTCAACTTCGTCTTTTCCTAGATAGTTCCTGCAAGCAAGCTGACGCCAGACGACTTCTTTGACCATGGTCTTGTCTTTTCCGATACAGTTTGGACGGTGGTGTACATTACCGCTCAACCATCTACTTCTCATGAGGTCCCACCTCAGTTATTAGGTGGGATCCATATAAAAAAATATGAAGTTTAAATTAACCAAACATTTTGATTCAGCTTTTATTTTTAGTGGTTATGGTTATCACAATACCAAACAAGTATTAAGCCATGTCTCTCATAAAATTTGTGACTCAAGACTTATTTTTAAAGTTTAAATGAAAAATATTTTAATTAAACTAATTTAATTGACTAAAAAACCTTGATTTAAATCCAATCAAGTCAATTAAACAAATAAAAAAATATTGCTTTAATGAAAATAATTAATTTGGGTTGCCACAGCGACCCAATAAAAATAATTAATATTGTTTTATGATTTTTAATAAGCATGTGTTTATAAAAAGAAATTTTCATTAATTTTATGAAACTTTAATTTTAATTTACTTTCTGGTTGTTGTATATTAAGTTTAGAGTTATTCTTATTATTTGATATTAAAAAATATTTTAAGCAAAAGATAATAAAATTATTTTTGTTACAAGAAGCACCATATTATAATTTCTAGATTAAGAGAAAACAATATATAAATGTTGTCTCCTTCTGCGCTACGAAGCAGCATTTGTAAAATAGTTTTTAAACTCGGCTAGTTTAGGGTTTAGGTTTCAAGTTTTGAACAAGTTATCAAGTTTTGACCGGATTACTAGGTTGTCCGGGTTAATTTATATTTTAAAAAAATAAAATGATATCGTTTTAGTAAATATATATATATATATATATATATATATATATATATATATGGTATTATCATTTCTAAATTAAGGAAAAACCTTCTAGTTTTATCACAAGTTCCAAAATCATAGTGGAGATATGTACAAATTAATAAGAGTAATAATTTTTGGTTTGATTTGATTTTTATTAAAAAAAATAACTAAACTGGTATTTTAAAAAAACCAAAACTGGTTCAAACCGACCAGTTTTAGTTTGGTTCGATTATTTTAGAATAAAAATTAGTTTTTATGGTTTGGCTCGGTTTTTTCTGGTTTGGATCGGTTTTTTTCCGGTTTGGCTCGGTTTTTTTTATTTGGGCTCGGTTTGGCTTTTTCGGTTTCAAGCATGTAAAACCAAAAACCAAACCAAACCAAACCATTCAGTTTTTTAAAAATTTTAATCAGTTTAGTTGGGTTTTTTTCACAGTTAAATTTTAATTTATTTTTAAATAAAAAAATAATTTTGAAAAATACTCCTCGATACGATACTGAACCGAAATTAAAACAAAATTTCTCAACTTTTTCCATGAAAGAGGAACTAGCTAGGAAAATTTTCAATTGCTTAGCCTTGATTTCTTGGTCGTCTTAACCTTGATTTCTCTACTTTTTTTTCCTAAAAAGTTGTCTAACTTTTTCTATTTTCGTAGCTCTGATGGAAATTTCTCAGAACCAACAGCCGCTAGATTCTATGAACGATAGATATGGTGTCTTCTTCTTTGCTACTTTCTCTTTTTGTTATATTTGTTTTTTGAAAAATAATTTTTTAAAAATAATTTTTTAAACTTTTTTATTTGTATTTGCTATTAGAAAAATTGATCAACAAAAAATACTTTTCAGTCAAAGAAAAATTTGATTTAGTTTCCAGAAAATTATTTTACTAAAAAATTTAAGCGGAAAATATTTTTTAAAAATTATAAAAAAATTTAGAAATATCATATTATTTGCTAATTATATTAAATTTGATCCTCAAACTTTTGATTGCTATATATATATATTTTTTTAATATTTATTTTTCAATTTCATCTCTTAAAATTTATTTTTTATATTAACTTTGATCCTTATGTTTATAATTGTTATTTTCTTTTCCCTTATGATTTTTTTATTGAAATTTTTTATCTATCAAATTTGATCCTTATTCTTTTGATTGTTACTTATTTTATTTGAAATAATTTATGAAATATTAATTATTATTATTTTAATTTCTTTATTTTTATTTTTTTTATTTTATAGATTTGATCTCTATTATTTAGATTATTATTTATTTTATTTGAGATAATTTATGAAATTATATTTTTTTTCAATTTCATTCTCATTTAACCTTTTAATTTGTAAGATTTGTTCCTTATTATTTTAATAAATTTGAGAAAAATAAAGCATTAATAAGTTATTTTCCAACTCATGTTCCATGACATAACAAAACATTGAAAAGTGTTTTCCAACTTATTTTCTATTACACTACCAAACATCATAAAATAATTCATTTTTTTAAAATTCACTTTCTAAAAAAAAACTACTTTCAAACAAACAAACGGGACCTTCATCACGTTCACAGTTTTATATATGCAGTCTCTGGACCATTAAGGCTACATATTTTATTTATTAAACCAAAAAACAAAAAGCACCACAAGAGTTTAATTTCATGATAAATAATATTTTTAAATTACTTCACGTATTAATTAAAATTAAGTATTTCTTAAATGATTTTAAAAGTGTATTTTTTTATAATAATATGGTATATTGACAATAAGATTTAAACTTAAAAAATCAAAAAAAAATTGAGTATATATTCTTAACATAGACTAACCTTTTATAAAATTAGCATTACTAAAATTACATTATTATTTTTCTTATATCATAAACTCTTAATGGTTCAGCAAGGCCAATGTTGGTGTTGGTCATGAACATAATACTTGTGAGGAAATTAATTTTAAATCTTAAATAATATTCCTTGCAAATAAAAGACTTCAATTCAAAATCTTAAATTATAATTTGATGAGATTTTATAAATATTTTTTTTATATTAATTAGTCTTTAACTTACTACATGTTAATTATCCATTTACTTTAATTACCCGGGCTATAATTTCATCGGGATGGAAAAAAAAGAAATCACAAATTAGATTTTGTGATTTCGGGAATACTAGTTGAATCAGAGAGGATGGATCCGGAGGCTCATGCAAAGATCCATCAATATAACCAAGTAGGTTTTGAGAATTTAGAAGTGGCAAAATCTGATTTCGCCATAGAAAATAGTTGGTAGAAGAAATCTTGATGGTGATCATATGAAACATTGTGTAAAGAGAAAGAGAAGAATTTAGAGCAGTTGAAGCCATTGGATCGATGGATATGAATCCTATATTACTCTGATACCATGAAAGTAATTGTAAAGCCACACTTGTTCTGTGGTGAGAGAGTTATATATATAGACAATGTGCAGGTATGGTTATGGTTGGAAACAACAACTTAAACAACTGGTTAAATTTATCTGGCTATATTATCTCCTACAATTATGGAGAGTGACGTGGTGTATTGCATTCCTTATCAGTGCATGCAGCTTTCAATTGAACTTTTTTGCAGGGAGGATAGACAAGGAATAGAGATACAATTTATCATTCATTGTGCACATTATCGATGGATTTGGTCTTGTCGGTGTATTCTAGAGGCGAAGAGAATTGTTCACACATCATTGATGAAAATACTAACAGGTTTGAGTCCATCAATGTGTTCTAGAGGCAAAGAGAATTGTTCACTCATTACCGATGAAAAAATTTACGGATTTAAGTTTGTTAGTGTATTCCAGATGTCAAGGGAATTGTTCACATACTGAGGGAATCACCAATAGACTAATTAATAATAATTTTAATTACTAGTCTATCAGTGAATCTATTGGTGCATTTGCATAAAGCAAAGCGCAGGTAATTAATGCATCTTTAACAGTGTTTACTATTTTAATGTAATGAGGGAATTACTAATAGAGTATTAAAATTTTAGAGGGTTTTTTTAAAATTTTAATGTGAAATTTAAAATTTTGAGGCAATGTTACAAAGGAATGTTTGATTGTGTTTAAAATCCCATCCTTTCATCTCTCATGCCCTAAACAATGGTTTCTCCTAGGTTTTCTAATTAAAACTCAAGTAAAGATGAAGAACTCTCCCCCTCTAATTTTTCTAGCAGGCCCGTCGGTTATAAAGAGAGGAAAAACTGATTTTTTTCCATTTTTTCCACCTATTTATGAAATTGCCATTAGTAAGTCTACATGGTATTTTTTGTCTACAGTCTTTTTAAATTCTGATTGTTCTGATTCTAACTCCAGGTAGAGAAACATGTCATGTCAGGAAACTACTCGTGAAATGTCAAGTTGATTTAATATTTAAATTAAGAGTTATGACCAATAACTTAGATTATTTATAATTTTTCATCAAAAATCTGAACATTTTTTTATTCTATCCTCGCATAAATTGTATTAATTATTTTACTAAATTCTTGAGATCATTTTCTTATCTACTAATTATCTTATTTACGAACTTGATACCAGTTCGTGATAACTTTAATTCTTCCATTGTAATTCCTCAAAATTATTACTCGTTCTAAAAAAAACATTTATTTTAATTTTTTCTAATCTTTCTATCCATCAAAACTTGTTTTTAGTTTCGTTGATGTCATAATTTTTTTTTTAAAACCAATAGTCATAATCTTTGTTTCAATTTCAACAGTATCTTTAAATTTATTTAACGACGGTCATTCTCTCCATTACGTACCACATTTGTATTTATTTTCCTCATTTATCTCTCTCTTTTAGTCCCGAGTTTCTATTACTTATCGAGGTCTTATTATCCTTTTACAGGGGAGTTTACAGAGATGCTTCCCTAGGGGTACTTCAATCGGAGAACTGATGATTTGAGATCAGCCTTGGAGATATAACTGGCTAGGAGATTTTGGAGATGCCCTTGTAAGTGATTCTGATTTTCTGGACTAGCAGAAGTTGAAGATTTTAACAAGGGGAAAGTGACTAACGAAGAAATAACCATAAAAAGATAGCATTAAGGCAAACTACTTCATCTTTAATCAAGCTTGAAGTGGTTTAATCATGCCAGACGACTGTTGATATGGATATCACCATTGTTGGGATAATCTTTACAGTCATTAAAATCATAGAAATGTGATTATTCTGTCTCAAGAGACCAAGCTTCTTCAATCCCAAATACTCCAGAGCTGACCATCAGTGGCTGAAGCCCTCCTGCTTAATTTCTTTGTTATTCAGTTCTCCATTTCCATTGTCACAGAAACCATTGTCTTTTACTTGCTTCTTTGCATTCTCTGCATTCTCTGCAGCTGGCGAATCCTTCTCTTTTGCATCTTCTGCAGCTTTTGCTTTCTCTTTTGCCTCTTCTTCAGCTTTTGCTTTCTCTCTCTCTTTCTCTTTTGCTTCTTCTTCAGCTTTCAATCTAGCACTCTCCTTCTCCTTTTCTTTTGCTTCTTCTTCTGCTTTCAATATAGCGTCCTCTTTCGCCTTCTCGAGTGCTCCTATGAGGCCCTCCAAGCAAACCTTGGCGTCTCCAGAAATAGTCTTTGGCATCAAATGCTCTGCTACTTCAGCAGGAGTCATTTTGGTTTCCCCCAACAACTCCTGGATTCTGGCAAACAAATGGTGTGAATCAAGTCGAAGGTAGTTCTTCGCCAAAACCTGGAATGCTTCGAAGCTACAATAGGACAATTCTATGTGCTTGTCCATCCTTCCTTTCCTGATGAGAGCTGGATCAAGTTTCTCCACAAAATTAGTCGTGAAAACAATCAGTCTTTCTCCTCTGCAAGCTGACCAGAGTCCATCAACAAAATTCAAAATCCCAGAAAGAGTGACCTGACTCTGTTTGCTATCTTCTTCCTTGGGCAGCTTCGGCTTTGGATCCTTCTCATCTCTCTCCCCCTCTTCCTCCTTCTTCTTCTTCCTTTGACCGGTTAGGTCAAGAGAACAATCAATATCCTCAATCACAATAATGGACCTGGTTGTTGTCTCGATCAGTAGCTTTCTCAACTCAGTGTTGTCCTTCACTGCAGTCAGTTCAAGATCATATATATCGTAGTTCAAAAGATTGGCCATGGCTGCAATCATAGTTGATTTACCAGTCCCTGGTGGACCGAAAAGCAGATACCCTCGCTTCCAAACCCTTCCAATTCTTGCATAGAAGTCTTCAGCCTTGCTGAATATGACAAGATCATCAACGATTTCCTGCTTCCTCTCTGCCTCCATTGCAAGCGTCTCGAAACTAGCCGGATGCTGAAACACCACATGCCTCCAGTACGATCCACTGTTAGTGTAAAGCTTCCTCTGACGATTCCTAACCTTGATTTCATTACCCTCTTTCAAGACATGATTCAAGTAATCCCCGAGGATGAGTTGCCGGTGTCTCTTATGGAAAGTGAGCTTGTAGTACTTCTTCTCATCCGTTACGGGATAGAAAGAAACAGATGGCGACTTGGAAATATGTTTCCCTGAAGCCCACCTAAGTTTGACTCCCTGGAATTCATCCTCAACCTCTTCATAATCATCCATGCTAAGAACAACCGACTGGCTGTTCTTGACAACATCAGCCTTGAGCCGCTTTGCTTGCGTAGATGAACGGGAACCAAGATAATTCTCAATGGCAGAGTAAGCTTCACTACGCATGAACCGGTCGCCGGTGAATTCATTGAAGCTAATTTGAATGTAAGGGTAAACGAAAGTGAAGGCCCTTTTGGAGTATTTATCAAAATATTCTTGTACACTATACGGACAATATTGCTTGAACATGGCCCAAGCAAACATAACACTTGCAATCACAGAACCTACTTGAGTAAACATATCTGCTGGGTTCATTTCTTTTGTCTGTTCGATTCTCCTCCTCCTCCTCTTTCCTCTCCACTTGCGTGTTTTGTGCAAGAATTTTATAGCCCGGCAAGCGGAGATAGCTAATCTTATTGGCTAAGTCATCAGTGTCACAGGTGACGCATGCATGAGTGTCTTGCAAGACGGCATGTATAGTGGCTTTCCTGGCAGACATCTAACTTCGTCTTTTCCTAGATAGTTCCTACAAGCAAGCTGACGCCAGAGGACTTCTGGGACCATGGTTTTGTCTTTTCCGATGCAGTTTGGACGGTGGTGTGCATTACCGCTCAACCATAGATATTTGACAGATATAGTACAGGCTGTTTATTTTTTTTATTTTAAATGTGTTTTTTAAAAATAATAAAATGTTTTATTTTTTATTTTAAATTAATATTTTTAAATTTTAATGGGTTGATATTAAAAAAAAAAAAACATTGCTTTAAAAGGCCATGTCTCTCATGAAATTCATGTTTTAAGTTTCAATGAAAAATACATTAATTCAGTGAAATTTTTTTAATTTAAAAGATTTAATTAACTATCAAGTTATTTTAAAAATATATATTATTTTAATAAAAATAATTAATTTAGATTAATTTGGATCCTCTTTTTTATATTTGTCTCTCTGTTATTACAATTATGACCTTAACGTTTGTTTAATCCTAATGGTCAAGATGCAAAATAAATTTCCTCCATGACTTTTAATAAATTTTAATTTACTTTCTGGTTGTTGTATGTATCAAGTTTAGAGTAATTCTTATTATTTGATATTAAAAAATATTTTAAGCAAAAGATAATAAAATTATTTTTTTTACAAGATGCACGACATTATAATTTCTAGATTAAGAGAAAACAATATAGTTTTAACCCAAGTTCCAAATTAGAGTGGAAATATTATTTTAATTCAAAATATATATAAAAAAATAAAATTATCATTGTTCTTTTTGTTAAATAATACATTTTATTTATTTATTTATTTATTAAAAGTAAAATAACATTTCCAGCTTAACATATATATAAATTCTTTATATTTAGATTAAAGTAGGAAGAAAAATACAAATCAATTGAGAAGAATTATTACCTCTTTTTCTTTCATATTCATATTTATTTTTATAATAATTGAATTGTTTTAGCACTTTTAATAATCATCACAGTAATCATAGAACATAATTTATTTTAAGAAATCCAAATTCATTTAATTTTGAAGCTAATATAAAATGACTTAGATGTGTATCTTTTTACTTTGATAGCTTTATATATATATATTTCCTAGCAAGTTCCTCGGGCAGGTGGAAATTTCTCAGCAGCAGTTGAATATTTATTTAATTTGGGGCAGTTGGGAATTTTGAACAATAGATACGTTGTCTTCTTCTGCGCTCCGAAGCAGCCTCTGGACCATTGGATTAGTTATTTTATTTATTAAAAAACACAACTAGGGCATTTTTTATTTTATTATAAAGAATATTTTTGTTTAATTTATACATTAATTAAAATGAAATTCTCACGTGCATTCAAATAAATTTAATGTGATTAAATATAACCAATATTACATTATTATTTTTATTATATTATAATTTGTTAACAATTCAATTATTTTTTTATATAAATTTCTAGTACTTCTGAGATTTATAAAATTTAAACTAGTATTAATTTTTAAAAAATAAATCTAGAATATAATTAGTTGTGCTATACACTCTTAAATTATTAATAATTCAGTTATTAGAGACTATCTAGATGGCTAGTCAACACTATGAGGCGAAAATTATAATAAAAGGCACCAAAAGGACCAGTTTTTAACCCCCTCAAAATAAGCAATAATTTTACTTTAATAATTTCTTAATTAATTATTTATGGTTCTTTTTTTAAAGGATGTTAATTTCAATAGTATAATGTAAACATTCGTTTTTCTTTTATATATATATACACACACACATTTGTTTTTTATTTTACAATAGTAAAATTATTTTTATTACAAGAAGCATGGTATTATCATTTCTAGATTAAGGAAAAACCTTCTAGTTTTATCACAAGTTCCAAAATTACAGTGGAGATATGTACAAATGATTAAAAGGGGTTATTTTTTGTTTGGTTTGATTTTTATTTTTAAAAAAATATTTTATTTTAAAAAATATTAAATTAATTTTTTTTTATGCTTTTAATGTATTGATTTCTAAAAAAATTATTTTAATATAATTGTAAATAAAAAATAATTTTAAAAACACTCTTCGTTACTATACTGAATCCAGATTAATAAGACAAAATTTCTCAACTTTTTCCATGAAAGAGGAACTAGCTAGGAAAATTTTCAATTGCTTGGCCTTGATTTCTCTACTTTTTTATTTTTCCCAAAAAGCCGTCAGCTTTTTTTCTTTTTCCTAGCTCTGCTAGATTCTGTGACCGATGGATATGGTGTCTTCTTCTTTGCTACTTCCTCTTTCATCACGTTCACAATTTTATATATGCAGCCTCTGGACCATTAAGGCTACATATTTTATTTATTAAACCAAAAAAACAAAAAGCTAGCACGACCAGAGTTTAATTTCATGATAAAGAATATTTTTAAATCAGTTCACGTATTAATTAAAATTAAGAATTTCTGAAATGATTTTAAAAGTGTCTTTTTGTTTAATAATATGGTATATTGACAATAAGATTTAAACTTAAAAAATCAAAAAATTGAGTATATATATATATATATATATATATATATATATTCTTAACATAGACTAACCTTTTATAAAATTAGCATAACTAAAATTACATTATTATTTTTCTTATATCATAAACTCTTAATGGTTCAGCAAGGCCAATGTTGGTGTTGGTCATGAACATAATAGTACTTGTGAAGAAATTAATTTTGAATCTTAAATAATTTTCCTTGCAAATAAAAGACTTTAATTGAAAATCTTAATTTATAATTTGATGAGATTTTATAAATATTTGTTATATTAATTAGTCTTTAACTTACTACATGTTAATTATCCATTTACTTTAATTACCCGGGCTATAATTTCATAGGGATGAAAAACAATATCCATTTACTACATGTTAATTATCCATTTACTTTAATTCAAATTAATTAATTTTTATAATATTTAAAACAATTAAATAATTTCTTTTATTAATGTTAAATATTCTTGATTTGATAGCTTGATAAGACTCTAGATTTATTTCATAGAAATTAATTATTGATTTGAGTTTCACAAACTTTAAATTCACTGGAAGCTTACGTGGTTGTTAACTTCAAGACCCGTGAAATTAGTTAAAGTATATACAAGCTAACTCAAACACCATATTAATAAAATATATATATATATATATATATATATAAATTTGATAGCATTTTATTCAAAAAAAAATATAATATATTCCCAACCATTTTTCCTCTTCAACTCTTGAAACAAGAAATAAACAAGTTATAAAATAATAATAAGAAAGATCAAGCATAATTAGATTTAAAAATACAAAACTTAAATTAAATATTTAATTTTGAAACAAGAAAATTAATCAATCGTCAAGTTTGAAAACAAGCAACCATCAAGTTTGAATGCAAGACTTTATACTGTTCATCTTTTCTCTGCTTCATCTATATGGAGCCACGTCATTACTTGACCCATAATGTTATCTTGAAGATATCAAGATTCTCACACGTATCAAGACCCAGCTGCCCTCTGGTTTACCACAATATAGTAAAAGTTAGTTCCCTTTTTTTTTCCTTACAGTTACAGTGATTTAATTTTTTTAATTTCATCCTTAACTTAATTTATTTCAATTTATGTAATATTACATATTCATAAAAATAAAAAATATCTCAACATTAAATTAAAGTTTGATATTATAAAGTAGAATTTAATTTAATCAAATAAAAATTTAAAATAACAAGAATTAAAGTTAACACTCATACAAATCACAACCATTTTTACTATTCATTTGGGTGCATAAAAAGCTATAGTTCACTCCCTAATCTCTTACTATTCATTTTTACTATTATTGGTCTTTTATTTTCTTCTCCTAATCTTTTAAAGATTTCATATTTTAATCTTAAAATTTATTTGTTTTATGTTCCAGTTTCTAGAATTTGAGAGAGAAAAGAAATTCATCGAAAAATAGAAAATGATATAGAAAGTGTTTGGTCCAACACATTTCAGACATAAAAATATTGATCTTAGTGTTAGAGCTTGTTTGGAAACGTGGTACAAATCACGTTTCCTCAAATTTTAAATTTTTTTGTTAAAAATTAATTTTTTATGTTTTTAGATCATTTTGATGTACTGATATCAAAAATAATTTTTTTTAAAAAATTATTTTAATGCATTTTTAAACGAAAAGCACTTTGAACCGCAACCACTACCATAATCTCAAACACATTAGGAAGTTTGTTTTAGAGAGAAGGGTTCAATTGAGATTGTATTTCTCTTTGAATATGTCATAAAATATAAATTGGGAACCATAAATTTGTTTTTTATTCTGATGCATTTTAATTTTTAGAGTGAATATAGGGTTTTTGGGGTTTGAAATAGGCTGAGGTTCATAAGGTTTTTTGGTTTATTTTCACTTGAAAACCTGTTGAAAATTAGGTTTGGGAGATCTAAAAAATAGGATTATAACTTTCCTACCATTAGAGATAGTCAAAAAGTCAACTAGAAAACAATGTGTCATTTATCCAAGCAAGCGACTATTGTCTCCTATATAAAAAAATCAGGTTTTATGCTAGTTAAAATAAAAGTGATAAGTATTTAAAAGTGTATTTTTATTAAGGTTTTATATCATATTACACGTATCACTAAATTCTCTAACTTAAGCACGTTTTATAATGACAAGTTTGATAATATAAGATATCTTTAATTTATGATAGATTCTCGATTTTAAATATAGGTTTGTAAAATAAATATATCTCACAATTCAAAATACTAATTGATATGTTTAATTAATGAAATTGAGGTTTATATGAAGAAACAAATAGATGGTTGAGCTTAGAGAAGAAATCTTCTCCCATTGGACCATTGGATTAGTTATTTTATTTATTAAAAAAAACACAACTAGGGAGTTTTTTTATTTTATTATAAAGAATATTTTTTGTTCAACTTATACATTAATTAAAATTAAATTTTCTCGTGCATTCAAATAAATTTAATGAGATTGAATATACATTTTTAACCATTAAATTAACTTTTTAAAATTATTATAATCAACATTACATTATTATTTTTATTATATTAGTTCAGTTATTTTTTGTTTATTTATTAATATGAATGTCCGGGTTAGCTTGCGTGTACCTTAACTAATCTCATAGGCCCTGAAATTAATAACCATATAAACCTGAGGTTTATTAGACTCAAACCGGTATTAACCTCTAGAGAACAAATCTAAAGTCTGATCAATTGAGTTACACCTCTCAGAATGGTTAATAATTCATTTATTAGTGGCTAACTAGATGGTTAGTCAACACTATAAGGTGAAAATTATAATAAAAAGCACCAAAAGGACCAGTTTTGTTAATTTCAATAGTATAATGTAAACATTCGTTTTTCTTTTATATATATATATATATATATATATATATATATATATATATATTAAACAAAAGATGGTAAAATTATTTTTATTACAAGAAGCATGGTATTATCATTTCTAGATTAAGGAAAAACCTTCTAGTTTTATCACAAGTTCCAAAATTACAGTGGAAATATGTACAAATTACAATCAAATCAAATTTAACTTGAAAGATTAAAAAATAATTTAATATGTATTTTATAATTAATAATCATGATAGATAATTTGTTTTAAGATATTCAAAGTCATTTAATTTTGAAGAAAACGTAAATGACATGATGTGTATCGTTTTTCTTTTATAGCTTTATATATTTTTTCAATGAATTTATTATATATTATAATTAGTTATATTGAATTGCTTAGCCTTGATTTCTTTGTCGTGGCTATCATTTTTGTTTTTTAGTGTTTTTTAAAATATATTTTAGTTGAAAATAATATTAAATTAATTTTTTTATATGCTTTTAATGCATTGATTTTTTAAAAAAAATTAAAAAAATCATTTAAATATATTTTGAAATAAAAAATAATTTTAAAAAGCATCTTCATCATGACAGTACTGAACCAAATTAAAACAAAATTTCTCAACTTTTTCCATGAAAGAGGAAAATTTTCAATTGCTTAGCCTTGATTTCTTGGTCGTCTTAACCTTGATTTCTCTACTTTTTTTTCCCAAAATGTTGTCAACTTTTTCCATTTTCCTAACTCTGGTGGAAATTTCTCAGAACCATCTATCTCGGATTTCTCTCAATTTTTCCTAACTTTTTTGATGTTCATGAGATATTATTTTTTTATAGAAAAAGTTCGAAAACCGAGCTATGAAAGTCTTCAAACTCGGATCCTAACATTCTAGTAATTCTAGTAATTGGAGACGGTCAAAAAAAGGGACTAGAAGATAACATACTATTTACCTACAGAGATTGAAATGTGGTCTGATTTTTTAAAAGAAAATTATAGCAGATAACATGTAATTTACTCATTCAAAAACAAAAGAAAAAACTAAGCATATGAGCTGGACTTGGAGATAAGATTGTTAATTCCGTTTTGTTTCGTCTAAAATGATCGAAATATTTTATATCAATTCAAAAAAAAAAAACAAAACAAAACAATTTTCATCTTATTTTAAATCTCGGTCCGTTCTGGATTTTTTGACTAAATTTCAAATGGAATGTTCCTGTTTCATTCTACATGTTCTGTTCCGATCTTAAAAAGTCATTGAATCAAATTGAACTTGATTCAAGTTAATTAATTAAACCACCCAACTATAAAAAGCTCTTTTTCATTACTATTTTCAATAATAATGATATTAATAACAATATTAAAAATTATTATTACTATTTTCATTAATAATGATATTAATTTTTTAAAATTAGATTTATCACTAATATATATATGGTTTATATTCATGTTGTTTTTTTCATGTTTATACCTTGTAGAAATTTGAGCAAAATAAGAGATGCTTTAGATCCTATTAGCCTTGATAACATTGACCTAACTTTATATTTAAAATATTTATGTTAAAACATTTTACTTTTATAATATTTTGATATTTTGTTTAAGTTGAATTACCTTTAGTTAAAGATCTATTTAATTTTTGACTATTTAGAAATATTTTAAATTTTAAAATTATATTTGTTTGGTATTGTGTTTGTATTACATAATTTATAATTAATTTATCTTGAATTTGAATTATATTTATTGAATATATATATATATATATATATATATATATATATATATATATATATAAAACAGTACAATTCTAAAATGACACATTGAAACATACCAAAACTAAAACATTTTATTCCAATTAAAAAAATAAAATAACTACTGAAATGAAATTGACAACCCTGCTTTTAAAAATTATCATACATGTGCAAAGATTTTTTGTTTTTGATAATTTACACAGGGTCATCCTTCTAAACCCGAATACACCGTACCTTCTTTAAACATCTCTTAACTCTTTTTATAAACAATTTTAGAATAAAATTCTCCTTACAAGAAAATGATTAAGGATTGTATTTATTATAATTGTTATCTAATTAAATAAAAATAGAATCCCTCCCGCGGTCACTGTACCCTCTATGCATGACGTTGCTCAATTGAGGTCATAATGGTTATGTCATGGTTAGTCCAAAAGGTCATTGAACAAGTAATCCAATTCTTGCCTGGCTGTCGCCGGCCACTAATTAAGACTTAAGATGCCGACCGTTTGGTAATGTGTTTTTTTTTATAAGGGTTTTATCGATCTTTTCATCCTTGGGATCTGGTGGAGCATACGTGATGCTTAATTAATTTAGTTTATATATAAATAATATTTTTATTTTATTATAAAGAATAGTTTTGGTTCAATTTATACATTAATTAAAATTAAATTTTCTCATACATTCAAATAAATTTAATATAATTGAATGTACTTTTTTTACCATTAAATTAACTTTTTAAAATTAATATAACCAACATTACATTATTATTTTTATTATATCATAATTCGTTAATAGATCATTTATATTTTTATTATTATTAATGTGGATGTCTAGTTAATTTGCTTGCAACTCGACTAATTTTACGGGACCTGAAATTAATGATCACGTAAATTTTTAGTGGTTCTAACTCCTGAAATTTATAAAATTCAAACTGGTACTGATCTTTAGAGAATAAATCTAAATATTAATCAATTGACTTATACCCATTAGGGTTGTTAATAGTTCAATTATTAGTGGCTAACTAGATTCTTAGTTAAAAAGCACAAAAGGACTAGTTTTGTAACCCCTCAAAATAAGCAATAATTTTACTTCAATAATTTCTTAATTAATTATTTATGGTTTTTTTTAAAGGATGTTAATTTCAATAGTATAATGTAAACATTCGTTTTTCTTTATATATATATTAAACAAAAGATAGTAAAATTACTTTTATTACAAGAAGCATGGTATTATCATTTCTAGATTAAGTAAAAACCTTCTAGTTTTATCACAAGTTCCAAAATTAAAGTGGAGATATATACAACTTACAATCAAATCAAATTTGACTTGAAAGATTAAAAAAAAATCATGGATGATAATTTTTTTTAAGATATTTAAATTTATTTAATTTTGAAGAAAACGTAAATGACATGATGTGAATCGTTTTTCTTTTATAGCTTTATATATTTTTACAATGAATTTATTATATATTATAATTAGTTATATTGAATTGCCTAGCCTTGATTTCTTTGTCCTGGCTATAATTTTTGTTTTTTAGTATTTTTTTTTAAATGTATTTTATTTGAAAATAATATTAAATTAATTTTTTTATATATATTTTTATTTTTAAAATTTAAAAAAAATCTGAAAGAATCATTTTATATATTTTTAAATAACAAATAATTTTAAAAAGCACTCTTGACACTCAACTTAAACTATAGGCCTGTTTATGATTGTGGTAGTGGTGACAGTTTAAAGTGTTTTTTTTAGAAATACATCAAAATAATTTTTTTTATTTTCAAAAAATTATTTTTGACATTATCACATCAAAATAATTTAAAAAAAATCAAAATTTTTTATAACATGGTTTGTACTCGTTCCCAAACACAACATAAAATAAAATTTCTCAACTTTTTCCAACTAGCTAGGAAAATTTTCAATTGCTTAGCTTTGATTTCTTGGTTGTCAACTTTGTTTCCCAGAAAGTTGTCATCTTTTTTCTATTTTCCTAGCTCTGGTGGAAATTTCTCAGAACCAGCAGCTGCTAGATTCTATGAACGATGTATATGGTGTCTTCTTCTTTGCTACTTGCTCTTTCCTCACGTTCACAATTTTATATATGCAGTCTCTGGACCATTAAGGCTACATATTTTATTTATTAAACCAAAAAACAAAAAGCTAGCAGCCTAGCACGACCAGAGTTTAATTTCATGATAAAGAATGTTTTTAAATTAGTTCACGTATTAATTAAAATTAAGATTTTCTTAAATGATTTTAAAAGTGTATTTTTTTTAATAATATGGTATATTGACAATAAAATTTAAGCTTAAAAAAATAAAAAAAAAATTGAGTGTGTGTGTGTGTGTATATATATATATATTCTTAACATATATAGACTAACCTTTTATAAAATTAGCATAACTAAAATTACATTTTTATTTTTCTTATATCATAAACTCTTAATAGTTCAGCAAGGCGAATGTTGGTGTTGGTCATGAACATAATAGTACTTGTGAAGAAATTAATTTTAAATCTTAAATAATATTCCTCGCAAATAAAAGACTTTAATTCAAAATCTTAAATTATAATTTGATAAGATTTTATAAATATTTTTTATATTAATTAGTTTTTAACTTACTACATGTTAATTATCCATTTACTTTAATTACCCGGTCTATAATTTCATCTGGATGAAAAACAATATCCATTTACTACATGTTAATTATCCATTTACTTTAATTCAAATTAATTAATTTTCATAATATTTAAAACAATTAAATAATTTTTTATCAATATTAAATATTCTTGATTTGATAATATAATTTAGTCAGATTCTAGATGTACTTTTTAGAGATCACCAGTTTGAGTCCTATAAATTTCAGACTTATTGGAAACTTACATGATTGTTAACTTCAGGACCTATTGAAACTAATCGAGGTGCACACAAACTGATCCAAACACCCATATTAATCAAAAAAAAAAATTAATAGCATTTTATTAAAGAAAAATATAATCTATTCCCAACCATCTTTCCTCTTCAACTCTTGAAACAAGAAATAAACAAGTTATAAAATAATAAAAAGAAAGATCAAACATAATTAGATTTAAAAATACAAAACTTAAATTAAATATTTAATTTTGAAACAAGAAAATTAATCAATCATCAAGTTTGAAAACAAGCAACCATCAAGTTTGAATGCAAGACTTTCTATTGTTAATCTTTTCTCTGCTTCATTTGTATGGAGCCACGTCATTACTTGACCCATAACGTTATCTTGAAGATATCAAGATTCCCATACGGATCAAGACCCAGCTGCCCTATGGTTTACCACAATATAGTAAAAGTTAGTCCACTTTTTTTTTTCCCTTACAGTTACAGTCGATTTAATTTTTTTAATTTCATCCTTGACTTAATTTATTTCAATTTATGTGATATTACATATTCACAAAAAAAATCTCAACATTAATTTAAATTTTAATATTATAAAATAAAATTTAATTTAATTAAATAAAAAAGTAAAATAGCAAGGATCAAAGTTAACATTCAAACACTTCACAACCTTTTTTACTATTCATTGGGGACATAAAAAGCTACAGTTCACTCCTTAATATCATTGGTCTTTCATTTTTTTCTCCTAATGTTTTTAGTACTTCACATTTTAGTTTTAAAATTCTAAAATTTGAGAGGAAAGAGAGAAAATCTTTGAAAACTAAGAGATGATATAAAAAGTGGTTGGTCAACCACATTCCAGATATAAAAATGTTGATCTTAGTGTTAGTAGATTTATTATAGAGAGGAAGCTTCAATTGAGGTTGTGTTTCTCCTGGAACATGTCATAAAATATAGATTGTGAACCATAAATTTGTTTTTTAATCAAATGAATTTTAATTTTTAGAGTTAATAAAGGTTTCTTTTGGGGATTGAAATGTGTTGACATTCTTATGTGATTTTCAACTAACAACAAGTTAAAAATTAGGTTTGGGAGGTCTAAAAACTAGGGTCACAACTTTCCTATCATTAGAAATGGTCAAAAAAATCAACAAGAAAACAATGTGTCATTTGTCCAAGCAAGTGACTATTATCTACTATATAAAAAAATTGGGTTGTTTGCTTGTTAAAATAAAGATGATAAGTACTTACAAGTGTATTTTTATTAAGATTTTATATTATTATATTGCATTTAAAGTATCGTTAAATTCCCTAACTTAAAGCACATTTTATAATAACAAGTTTGATAATATAAGATATCTTGAATTTATGGTAAATGTTTGATTATAAATGCAGGTTTTTAAAATAGATATATCTTACAATTCAAAAGACTGATTGATGTGTTTAATTATTAAAATTAAGATTTATCTGAAGAGACAAAGAAATAGCTGAGCTTAGAAAATAAATCATATTTGGGCTAACTTTATTTAACTGGAACACCATTTTGGTTTTCAAGTTATAATTAGAGCTATCGACTTGGATTCAAGTGTGATTTAGTTTGATGGAAATCTAAGATATATGCCTCAAACATTCATGAGGAGTCCAAGACTCGATAATACCACTTTTATGTTCAAATCTTAGCAAGAAAAAAGAAGTTTGAATCTATCCTACAGTCCAAATATTGTTTGGTGTTCGGCCCATATATAGAGTTATAAAAGCCTTATGCCTATTCTTTTTTAGTTGGAAAGATGAGATAAATATCTATAACTTTTATGAAAACCATCTATTCAGATTGTAATATTATCAATGACATTTTCTCTAGCCACCATATCAATAGTTTTAATAACACTTCTTTTAGATATCTTTAATTTTGTTTCTTTTATTATTTATGGTTCTATATCCTTAACCTCCATGTGGATAAACCCTGAACTTATTGGATTATTTATTACTTTAATGCTCCAGCACCTGGGAGAAGACTTTAATTATTTGATCATTGGTAACACTTATAATGACTTAAATTGTAGAATGAATACCATTATACTAAAAGCTTTTTCCTTTTTTTCTTTAAATATAAAGTTAAAAAATAGATACAAAATCTTAGGTGAGGATCTATTTGTACTTGGGATGAAATGCAATAACAATTTTTAAAGAAGTTTTTTCTTTCTCACTGTATAAAGACTTACTTAATATTTTCCCCCACTACGGTTTTGAAACAATTTGGATTATTCTAAGTGATAGGGGTCATTTCTCATTAAAAAAATGATTACAAAAATCTTACAACTTAGATTATATTGGCCCATCACATTCAAGTATACATATGCATTCTGCAAAACTTGTAAAAATTATCAAAAGTTAGGATCTATTTCAAAATATCACATGATGCAATTAAATCTCATTTATGTCTTTGGAATATTTGACTGTTAGGGTATAGATTTCATAGGACCATTTTCCCTGCCACTTGGTTTTTTTATTCATATTAGTCATAATATATTATGTTTCAAAATGGATAGAGACAATTCAAAGTTGAAATAATGATAACAAAACTGTGATCAAATTTTTGAAAGACAACATTTTGAGTCGATTTAGAATCTTTCGAGTCATGATAAGTGATGGTGGAACATATTTTTGCAACAAGCCATTTGAATCTTTAAGGAAGAAATATGAAATCACACATAAATCTACAAGTGAACAAGTAAACTTACTAATAGAGAGATCAAATAAATCTTAGAAAAAATAGTGAACCCTAATAAGAAAGATTGGTCTTTAAGACTTAATAATGCATTTTAAGCTTATCAAATTGTTTTTAAAACATTATTAGGAATGTCACCTTATAGGCTAGTTTATGGAAAACCTTGTCACTTACCTATGAAACTTGAACACAATGTTTATTGGGTTATTAAAACTTTCAATTCAAACCTTGACGATACTAGTCAATTGTGTAAGTTATAAATAAATGAACTTGAGGGAAAAAAAATAATACATATGAGATTTCAAAAATTCATAAAGCAAGAATCAGGATGTTTCATGACATGATAATCTTAAGAAAAACATTTGATGCTAGTCAAAATATTTTGCTTTATAATTCTCGACTCCATCTATTTTCTAAAAAGTTAAGATTTAGATGGAGCAGTCCATTTATTGTGAAACATGTGTATCCTTATAAGGCATTTGATATCAAGAATCCAAAAAGTAATGATGTTTTTAAAGTGAATGAACATTGTTTGAAAGCATACTTTGATAATTTTTCTAGAGAAAATAAATTCATTGGTTTGAATGATCCTGTTTATAAAGACTGATTATTTTTTCTCATACTTTTTTGTGTTTTTTTTGTGACTTTAGTTTTTCTAATCTCTTTCCAACCCTGGTCAAATGACAAATAACAATACTATATGACTCTTAAGTCAATTCTTTCAGTTTCACGTTGTCACACCCGGACATCGCGGCGACCGATTAAAAAAATTAATCACATTTGAAAAAGAACAAAAATCTGGCATCTTGTTCTTTTAAGGGAAAAGGTCTTGTTTAAGGAGTCGCCACCTAGTATTATGGTCACTAGGAACCCTAACTAGTCAACAGAGATTCTATGGTTCGGGACTGGTTACGCGAAATGAAAGATGCTATCACCCCTTTAGCGTCCTACCTGAGGCTAGGCTACATTGCTGGTTTTGTCTAAATTTGCTAAAGGTTTTGTTTGTGTTATTTATGGTCATCCTGTAATATTCCCGACTATGGCATCAGTGAATATTCGCTTACGAATATTTCCAACTCTAGCGTTAGTAAATATTATGTAACTCAAAAAGTACGGTATTCTTGACTTTGGTGCTAGTAAATAAATCCGTAAAATTCTGTATTAAAAGAAACAAAAACTATTTTTTTTATTTTCTCTTTTTATTTATGTATCCCGATCTCAAAACTAAAAAAAAGGGTCGGGTCACTGGTCCAAACCAGTGACCCGGTGTGGCCACTGTTGCATGCATGTGTGAACAATTCATGCACGCAAGCAACAATAATATGCTAATTAATTTAGCAAACAGGGAAAGAAGGAGAACTCACCTGGCGTTGCTGCGACTTGGAGGCATAGCTGAGGGAGATGGTTTGGCGCTGCTCTCAGTTGAAGATTTGGCCTGCTGCTCATGGCGGGGACAAGCTGCTGTCATGAAGGAGAGTTTTTGATGTTGCTTTAATAGAGGCTTAAAGAATATCTTGTTGTCAATGGCAGAGAAGAAGGTGTTGTTTTTTTTGCTGGAAGGAAGATCTTTCGCCACTATTACTGTGTTGATAAAGACGCGAGGTTCCTTCTAGCGAAGAAGAAGTTACACCGCGAATCTACTGGTGTGGACGTCGCGGGTGCAGAAGGAGAAGGAGCTGTTATTGCTTTTCAGAACTCACCATTTATGGAAGAAAAAGCTGCACCGCTGGAGGACAAGAAGCTACATCACAGGACTTTGGTATGGCAGTTGGATGTGAGAAGGAAGCTGAATGATGAGAGGAGGAGGCGACATTGTTTGCTGCTATTGTGCTGCGATATTAGTGTTGCTTTAAATGCTGGACTGAAGAGAAGGGGTTGCTATTGTAGCTGAGTTCAGAGAAAAACCTGTCTCTGTTTTGCAGTTGCCTGTAGCTAGAACCATTGGGTTTTCAGGTGCTGATTCTTGTTGTTATTGGTAAATGGCTGAGGAAGAAAGAGAGTTGTTGATGGGGTGAGGCTGAGAGAGGGCTGGTTTGGGAGATGGTGGTAATGGCTTCGGTTGGCAGGGAGGGAAGGAAGAAAAAGGAAAATGCCGAGGAGGGGGAATGTATGGCTGGTTTGAGACCAAGGAAGAAGAGAGGAAAAAGCTGGGGAGAGGGGGCAGCAGCGGCTAGTCTAGGATTCGGTCGCGCTCCCTCTTTTTTGTAAATTTTTTTTTGTAAGTTTCTGGTAATGACCTTCTTCTTAGGTTTCCTCCGCCTCTGGGGTCACCTTTTCATATCCTGAGATTTGTATTTATAGTGTCAGAGTTTCTTCGCATGTGAGAAACCAAGTTTCAATCAAACTCATTCTCTTCTTTGAAGTTTGAATTTGATTAAGAATTAAATTTGAAAATGGATAACTATCATTATCTTGAAAACAAGGATTATCTTGAAGATAAAGATAAAATGACAAAAGCACATTGTAGTCCTTAATTTTCATGCAAGTTGACAAATCACACTTTTCATCGAAATAAATCTCTAATATTTTAATTTTACATTTTAAACCCTGTAAAAATTAAATTAAAATCCAATGGGCCAAAATTGGATTACAACAAACACGATAACAAATATGTGTTTATACATTTATCAATCAATTGTTCAATTATTTGTTTCTTCTCTTTTCTTTATATCTCTTCTCCACCTCTCATATGAGAAATGGACACCACTCTCGAGAAATTGAAAAAGAATTTTCATGTTTTGTCTCAAGATGTAATAACAAAAATTTACCGTATTAGGTGTGAGATATTAAGGTTGTTAATTCACCTTGGAATTTCTGAAGATATTTGTTGAATAAATGAAGTAAATGTAAGATTATCAAGAGTTTTTCAATTCTTTTATTTCACATATTCCTGAGATAGGTAAAAACACTTTTGCAAAAAATTATCATGTAAAATGACTGAAAATTTATCACAGATGTGCTAAATGTACTTGTAAAGCACAATGTTTTTTATAAAAATGATATCTATAAATCAAGAAGATAAACTATAATTCATTAAAGATTGCCTGAGTAAGGAGTTTTTAGATAATTTTTTATTGACTCTTAAGACTCATTTTAGTAGAGATATGCATATGTAATTCATTATTTATAATCTCATTTTCATAATGAATATGCTAGATATAGCCTCATAAATCTAACTAAAAAAGATTTTATTTGTCAATTTTTTAAGGAAGCTAGATAGAAAGCTTTTCCCCGATTTATAGAGAATTTTTAAGCCATTCTCGGATATAAAACAAAGAGAAGATATGAACCAACACATAATTGTTCTGACAACAAAAAAGAAATCCCTCCAGCTGGAGGAACCACCAGAAAATCTGACCCATTATCTTGTTTCAGAGACATCAAGGTCTTCATACAGAATCAATGAATTGCTCATGCAATAAGGCATCATCCTCTTCCCTTGCCGGATCACCCTCTTACCCTACTTACAAATCCACCTTCTAGTTCCTTTTCGAGCTACCATGTCATTTGTGATCGGTGTAGAGTTATTTCCTCGGGCTTTTCTGTCTACCATTGCAGAGAGAGTCGATTCAACCTGGATGCCAAAGTGCTCTTTCAATTGATGAAAGTAGCCAAACATCAACAGGAAAGAATTGTAGTGAATGCAAGCTGTAGCTCTCAGGTCCTGCCTACGGTTGCATGGACTGCAGATTCTTCCTTCACAAACCCTGTACAGAACTTCCATAAGAAATTCTCTACCGGTAAAACATCAAGTGTCACTGGATTGATCTCTATTGATTTGTGCCAAGTATCGGTCCTCTCCATCGAATCTCTCAATGCAAGATCTGCAAACGTGTTTGCGAAGACTCCTACGTCTGCTTGGATTGAAACTTTTGTGATTTTCATCCACAATGAATTCCACTACCACCTAATGTTGAGCGTGAACACCATTTCCATTCGCCCTTCCATGTCCGTTCATATGTTGAGGATGACTCTCGGGCGTGCAGTTCGTGAGAAGGAAAGAGATTTAGAACTATTTGCTAACAGCATGCTGTGTAACAAATATCTCGAAATAGTAATCAAACGTCATCTAATATCCTTTCTCGTCTCATATCCTCTCTGAATGAACATTATACAAAGTTTGATCTATCAGGGAGACACTTCACTAGAGATACTAGAATGCACGAGGATCGATTTAGCACTAGGCTTAACGATGGATTTGAAAATCTGATGAATTGTGGGAATTTTTATCCAAGTGATTATGAACAGGAGCATGATGCAAACGTAGAACAGCCTGAAATTGCTGAACTAGCTGAAGAAGCTGGTAAAGATCTTCAGTTAGAGATTGAAGAAATAAGAATAAGTTAAGAGGTCCCAACTGTTAGAAGCAATTCATAAGGGGAAATGGCCACAAGAGTTACATACCTGTAGACCTCTGTGATGATGTTTAAAATTACCTATGGTGTGGAGTGGTGATTGGCATGTTGAAACAATTGCATTTACCGTAATCCCGTAAACTGAATTGATACAACACCAGTTTACTTGAATTACTGTTTCATTGTACGCTACAAATGCTTTCAATAACTAAGGTTGCATGAGAACAGAAGTAAAAGGTCCACAACACTAGCATATACTGTTATCCCCTAACTGAAAAATGTCACTAGTTAGGAAATTCGCTGTGGAGAGTTTGATTCTTTGCTAGACGGACAGTGTTAACATATGCCATGACCATAAATGTTTACCCCAAAGAAAACATAACTTGAGCTCCAAACTTTCCTGGTCTTCAGTGACTCTGCATCATCTCATGGGACACGTAACTTCTATTAAGGCTTACTGCATCATCTCCAGGAGCAGTAAACATGTTCAATTGGATGCAGGATCGGCTGACAATGCTGTTGTTTCATCTGTTCTTGGTCGTTTCACTGGTGCTAAACTGGTCTTCTCTTCGTTTTTGTCTACAACCTGACAGTTTCTGTCCTCTGGTGCCTTTTGCTTTCTGCTTATAATCTGGGAGCTTTCTTCTAGTAAAGCACTCGCATTACATGTTTCAAACCTTGTTTTGACACAGTCCAGATCTGAGGCTTCTAATTTGTCATTTGCAGGTGACTGCTCTAACTTTGATTCTTGAAGGGAAGGGTCGTTTTGGGAGGGGGGAGGAGCCTTTGACCTGTCACCCTCCATCTTTTTTTGTTTCTCAAACATCTCTTGAAGATACCTCCCCTGTTCCTCAATCCTCAATTGTAAATTTCTCTGGATCTATTGGGGATAAAACATCATTATCAGAACATACCACGCAACAGCAGTTACAAAAACCATGCACGCATTTGTGCAATTTCCACTCCATGAAACTAACATTAAAGGTTACCTACTTAACTAATGGTTAGCATTACACCTAGACTGTTCCATAAAAGGTAAAAGAAATTGGCATTTAAATTGTAAAACACGGACATAGAAGCTCAAATACCAATAGCATACCTCAAGTTGTTCGTGGAGTTGCTTCTGGACTTCCATTTGCAATCGCAAAGCTTCTGAGATCTCCATACTCCTGTTTTAGAACAATAGGCCAGCCTAAATTCAGCTTGATAGTCCATTGTTATAAAAAGCACTCTGGTTTATGAGTGAAGGAAAAATGATGTATTCATATTTTATCTGGTGAGATACTAATGCACTAAAGGAGAAGAATATTACTTTCCTTCAAGGATTCACAAAAACCAATCGACTCAAAAGTTGACAGGCTAGAGAAAAAGGAGTCCAAAGGTGGTTTTTATTACTTTCTAATCTAAACCTTTGTAGCTACACAAACACATAGTTTTTAGGAAATCTCCTTAAAACCAGAACTGAGAAAGTCATTTTCTCTCATGTCAGCCAGACAAAAAAATGCACATTCCCTTTCCACCCAACTCCTTCCTCGCCTCTGCCTATCTATACTGTCCCCTCCTACTAGAAAATAAATGATGATAGAAATAGGGCATTTGGACCATCTGTTTGGTCTGTTTTGCTTTGTTATGTAATAATTTTTTAATACAGGGAACTTAAACACAAAAAAAAATAAAAAATCTAATCATTGTCTGTACATTAGTCATAACCCCACTATTTATTCAGCTTTCATCTCAGAGGAAATCTAGTTGTTGTACATTGAATGTAAAACCACTTGGAGATTCCGCCAGCCACCGTTGAAGGAGAAATATTAGAAACTAAAGTCAGAACTTGAAATAGATGAACTTCTATAACCAAACTAAGCGATATATATATTGGATAACTTCGATAACTACAAAGGATTTGATACCAAGAAAGGTTGATGTCACATTGAAACCATGATAGAGGATAACTTACGTCTTCAAGTCTAGAGATCTCATTTCTTCAACGGGACTCAACTTTTTGTCTGAAGTTCCTGACAATGGCACAATCATGTTTGTAGACCACATAGAAAAGGGGGGGGGGGGGGGGGGGGACAGTACTCCATTTTTTTTCCACATAGAAAAGGCAGTTAGGGGTTACCTTCAGATGACTCTGGTTTATATCTGGCTGTTCTGTACTTCTGAAATTCAAAGATGATACAAGCTAAGTAAAATATAAAACTAGATTTTTTGAGGAAACAGTATAAGGCAGGGGATTTACATACCTGGAGGTGGCTTTTGACGTGATAGATAGTCAAGCCTTCAACATTCATCTGCTTTAAGACACCCTTGGGAGTAGCCCCTGTAATTCAAAAATCAAAGTGAGCATGACAAGATGCACTCTAGTTTTTTTCTGACATAAGGTAAAATATAACAAGGAAGACTACGCACTTTCACTACCCCCAAGCTGATTGACAGCTTCCACAAAAGCCTCATGAAGTTCTGGTGTCCAGCGCATTCGAGATTTTGTTGGTGGTGCAGCCACCAGTGGATTAGTAACAGCACATACTTCTCCACTATGAGCAGTTTGATGCTGATGAGTTAGGGATTGTTGGACTGAGTTATTAGGAGACGACATCTGGTATATTATATACAGTTTTAAGAAAATGAAAGTAACAAGAGAATGTGAAAAAAACAAGAATAAACATCAGATGGAGAAATTTTACATTAAAAATGCGGGACACCAAAGAGGCATATTTATGCAGTGTATGCTGCTGATTACTGTATAGTAACAAAAACCATAACAATAAGAGGAATAAACCTTCTGTTTGGAATCTTTCATGTTGACATCATTCAGAATTTCACTCCAATTTGGTTCCAGTTCATCATCAACTGAGATCAACTGATCTGCCCACTCTTGCCAGTCTGTTCTCTTAGCATGATCCTCCGATGCAATGACACCAGCAGTGCTTTCCACCTGACCATTTTGGACAGGGACATTTTCAACGAAATTAATGAATTCCTGAAGTGGATCTGTAGGCCAGGAGAGATCCTTGTTGTCATCAGAGTGGTGAACGAATGCTGTGGATTGCCCTTCTGAAAGAGAATAATGGGTTGGTGGAAAATTTCCTCCATCCCTTAGTGACTGAGAAATGAATGGAGAATTATGAGACTGCTTTCCTTGTGGTGAAACTGCTGAAACACTCATATCATTTCTAAATCTAGACGATGATGAAACCAAGTGCCCAGCACTCCCATTACCAGAACTCAATGGTGATGCCTGCTGAGATGCTGGATTTCTAATCATTTCCCTTACTGAAGAAACCTGAAAAGAATCAATCAATTTGGCATACTTTTCTTCAACAGTACTAGGAAGAACTAGAAAAGATGACGACATCAACTCAGAAACACTGAAGTTTCCCAGCTGATTTACACCTAAACATGAGTAACTAAGGCAGCGAATGAAAGTTGGCTCACACCTTATCACCGAGTGACAAACGCAGAGAATAAAACCAGCGCCGGCAACACAAACACCAGACACAAATTTAAATGTTTCCCATCATGGAACAAATAGAAGACACACCAGGAATGAAATTTGATTCTGGCACCTGTGAGAAGAAAAAGACCAAATCCAAAATGGTGACATTCATTCTGGTCACCAAAGCTGTTAGCCTACGGCATTTCAAAAATTATACAGCCTACTTTCCAGGAGCTGTAAAGTGTATGCAGCTAAATACATTACTAAAGGACGTCGAAAAGCAAGTTAGTTCAGTGAGATAAGATTGGAATGGAAACAGTCGGTCTCAACATCTCATCAATTTAATTCAACATGTGTTGGAAACATGAAATATCATAAGGAATTAAGAAAGCAAAATTGTTCAGATGATAATAGTCACATAAACACTTGAGAAAGAATTATCTGTGAAAACTGGGGAAAAAAAAGCAACAAAAACAAAGACACGATCCTATAAATCAATCACACTACACAATCCAATTCAATCAGTTACAGTTAGCCCAAAACCAAATAACATCCATACAGACACCCTAGAAACTAAAATCTGCAGTAGTCAGTAGCATAAACCATCAAAAACTCCATCGCTGGTAGAGATGATCATCAGGTTCAACACATCAAAACCACAATTTTCACACACACAAAAAAAAAAGAAAAAAAAAACAATACCAACCACCCCAAAACAACTCCCATCACTGAATTCGACTCAAGATGAATCAAATCACATTAAAACACCATGACCAAAAAAATTCAAAGTAAACCCACAACATAAAAGGTCAATAAATGAGCTAGCAATCCAACTCACAATCAGCCAAAACCTCATAAAAAACACAATGAAATTGACTAAAAGAAACAAAAAAAAAATCTGGGCATCAATCTTTATAATCTAAAACAAACAATATCATCAAGATTTCATGATGATTCACATAAAGTATAGAACTTCAAACCCAAAAAAAGCTCTAAATAGGCTCATAAAAACTCACCAAAAACTGTTCTCTACTATTGGATAAGAACTCAATATTCTGGAAGAAGAAGAATATTGAAAAAGGACGCAAACTTTTGTCTTCTAAATTTCAGGAAACTCACGAAACAAAACTCTCTCTTGTTGTCTTTCAATCATGAGAGTGTAATTTTGTTTTCTAGTGTGTGTTACAAATGTATGTCTTCAGGTTTTGTCTCCTTACGTTTCAACCGTTGAATTTGATTTGAGATGGTTTGATGGATTTTCGGGTCAGTTTGGAGGGTCTGTTTGGAGGACGCAGAGAGGGAAACTGTGTGGTGGTGTGTGGGAATTTGACGGCTGCTAATAAAAACATGGTGGGGCCTAGCTCAATTGTTTGTTTCTTCCTGTACTTCTCTGTTTGCCAATAGCTGTCTGTCTTGGTATTTTTAAAATATTTTAAAATAATTATTATTATATTTTAAATTTTAAATTATTATTTTTATATTGATTTGATGATATTAAAAATTAAAAAATATATATTATTTTAATATATATTTTTTAAAAAATTATTACAATACTAAACACGGATGTCTTTTTAATTTAAGCTTTTTATGTAAGTTTGTGTGTTTATTATTATGATGAAAAATATTTTTAAAAAATATTTTTTTATTTAAATATATTTTTTATATTTTTTTATTTTTGTTAGAAATATATTAAAATCATTAACAATATTATAAAAAAAATATTAATTTGATTTTTTCAAGCCAAACACATTCAAATTTGAAAAATAAAAACAAACAATCTTAACTTCAAAAAAAAAAAAAAAAAAACCAGGGTTGCTAGGATGTTTTTGTTTGTAAGGTTTAACCTGTTTTCAAACTATCATTAACCTAAAAAATTATTAAATTAATAATTTTTTAATAGTTGTAATATACTAATATTAAAAATATAAAAACTATCATTTTTATTTTTATTTTGTAAAAACACTATATGTCTTAATAAATATACATCAATTCATGAAATCATTGGATTGATTATTTATATTAAAATAATATATTTTTATTTATTTTTTTACAAAGAAGTGACTTGGCTAGCTTAATTAAATTATTAAAAACTTGACAAAATCAACTAAATTTAACTAAGTTAATGTCTTAATTAATTTAACTAGAATTTGATCCAAATTAAATTATAGCATTTCCATCTTGAAACGGAGAAGAAAATACATTGTTTAACTAACAATCGAAAGAGAATTGTGGCTAGCAAAGTCTTATAGGTACTCGCAAAATTCTTTTCTAATTATAATTTAGGTTACAAACTCACAAGCATTCCTTGCTTAGTTTGTTGGTTTTAAATTTAGACGCTTTTTGTCACTTGAAATTTATTGCAAATTTTGGATTGTTGTTAATTCATTAAGAAAATTAC
This sequence comes from Populus tomentosa, assembly GCA_018804465.1. Classification (NCBI taxonomy): domain Eukaryota; kingdom Viridiplantae; phylum Streptophyta; class Magnoliopsida; order Malpighiales; family Salicaceae; genus Populus; species Populus tomentosa. The sequence goes on from CM032005.1 coordinate 4,657,939, forward strand.
TTTGTTATCACCTCAGTCCAGCGGCGGAGGCTAGTAGGGACTTGATCCCTGTAAAAAAATATTTTTTACAGCTTTTTTCTTGTTAATATTTATAATTTTAGTAATAAAATTACTGAAATTTTAATTTTTTTAAATAATTATTTTAATTTGATCTTTTTTAATTTTTTTTCTTCATTACTGTTTAATCATACTTGAATTAAAATATAAGTTTGATTTAGACATTATATGAAAAAAAAAATTATTTAAAATTCATATTCATGTAGACTAATTTTTTAATCTACAAGTAAATTTATTGATTCATCCAAAACAAGTTCTAAAAAACCCAATACAAATCTCAAATGATTGTGTTTTTTTCTATTTTATTTTACTTTATAGTTTTGAAACCCAGTTGATCCGGGACTAAAACAGAGCTGGGTTGAAGAAAAAAAATAGAAAAAGAAAAAATTTGGTGTGACCTAGGACCCGGCTGATCCGGGATTAGAACCGGGCTGGTTTGAAGAGAAAAAGGAAAGGGAAAAATCCAATGCGACCTAGTTGACCTGACAAAACCCAGTAAAAAATCTAAATGCAACCCGTTGACTTTTATTTTTTACTAAAACGATATTATTTTGATTTTTTAAAAAAATTAACCTAAATAACCCAATCAAAACCTAAAACCTGAATCTTAAACTGGTCAGGTCTAAAAACTATAATTTAGCCTTTAACTTAAAAGTACTTTCTATTTACTTGAAACTATATTCATTGAAGTTGATGAAGGCATCAACTTGGTGCAGTACCAAGTTGCGAATAAAATAGGTTAACTAAAATTAATTAGTTTTATTATAAAAAATATATCAAAACAAAAAAATTAAAAAGTTTAAATTGATCGCAAGTCAACCTAATTAATTTTGAGTTGATTTATTATTAATTATTTTTCTAATATTTAAAGGATCATAATATGTTATTATATGATACATTTAATTTATTAAATAGAAAAACTATATCAATCACATAATATAAAGTGATTACTTTACCCATAGCAATTCATATCTTCTAAATAAAGATTTAAAATATTTTTCATTAATAATTTATGTGAATTGCTGTTAAGAAATGGATAATTAAATAGTTCGTAGTTTTTAATAACCAAATTTTTAAAAATTTATTTATAAATAAAAAAAATTAAATTTTCAATTAATAAATTCTCCCAATTTTAGATCTTCTTAATAAGGTTTAGAAACTTTCAAATAATATTATTTTATTATTTATATTACGTGGACGACAATTTACTAATTTAGTAACCCGGCATTTATGAAGGTAACAGACAACGTAGTCATATATTACAAGACAGAGATGATGATTTCTTCAGATTTACCAACCGTACTGCTTTGTCACAAAATCAGTCAAAGACAGCGACGACATCATGATTGTGTGTGTGTGGTTGTGGAGCTTTGACCATGGCAGACCTTGTTCAACATTTATCTGATGTTTTTGCAAACTTATTTATTTGTCATTTAAAAATATATTTAATTGAAAAAATTATTAAATTAATAATTTCTAATTTTTATATAATTTTTATGTATAGATATTAAAAAAAATTTTAAATTTTTTTAATATATTTTTAAATAAAAATACTCCCTATTTATTTTTATATTTCAAAAGTATTTTTGAAAAAAATTAATTTTTTTTATTTTTTTATTTTAAATTAATATTTTTTTTGGTGTTTTTAGATTATTTTGATTCATTAATGTCAAAAATAATTTTAAAAAAATATTATTTTGATTTATTTTCAAGTAAAAACATTTTGAAAAACAACCATAATTAAACTTTTAAATAAAAAAAATATTTTATTTTGTAATTGAAATACAAAAAACACGAAGTTTTTATTTTTCTACAGTTTTATTTTATTTTATGACTGTCAGGGTATATTAGATTCATTTTTGCATAGTGAAACTAAATCTTCCAAACAATTATAAATAACATTATTGAAAAATTTATATGATGGAATATTTGAGTTTTGTTGAAGGTTAATTTCTAACACTAATTTTTTGTTTTCGGTTAATTTTTCCAACATAATTTTCTAGGGGAATTTCAGTTAGAATTGTTTTCCTTATTAATTCATTTTAAAAAATTAATTAAAAATAATAATTTCATTGGAAATTAATAAAATTTCATCGGAAACATAAATACAAAAATAATATATATTTGAAATTAACAAAATTTATGAAATACAAAAATAATTATGGGAAATTAGAAAGCTCTTATTTTTAGTTGGTAATTAATTTACATGTTTGTCTTTTTTAGTGCCACTTAATCTTTATTTTTCGTTGGTAATTAATTCAAGGTTTCTACATATTAAAATATAGACTCTTATAGTATTTAATGTACAAAGTGATAAGGAAGAGAAATTAATAATAACTCTTGCAAAAAAAAAATTGAATGAAGTATTTGTATAATATATTTGTTGTTGATTTGTTTTTATTCAAATAAAAGCACAATTGATTTCTTTGATACAATTTTAAATGGATTTGATAAAAATAACAAAGTAATTTAAATTATAAATAGATGAGAATTTGCACCGTGTTTTTAAAAAAATTAATTTTTTTTTACAAAAAATTAACTTTGTTTTTATATATTTTGGATTATTTTGATGCGTTGATCTTAAAAATATTATTTTAATACATTTCGGCATGAAAATTATTTTTAAAAGCAACCGCGCTTCTAAACAAGGTTATACAAAGGTTATACAAGTGAGTGAAATTCTTGTATTGATATTGTGAGTGAAAAAGAAAAATTAACAAAATAATTTAAATTATGAATAGGTTTGTTAGAGTTGAGTGTTAATTATATTATGATTTGAGTAAATTCTTCCATTGGTGTTTGACCTAATGGCATTTTTTTTCACATACAGTAATAACAATATTGGTAAGGTTAATTACATTAATTAATTAACATAGGTTATCATATAAAGAAATAATTGTATTAGTGTAATACACAAGTTATACATATTATGATTTAAATTATTGTTATAATCAAATTAAAAAATCTACGAACAATCAAATATTAGACAATTTTGTAATGGGATGAAACAACAAGATAAAACTCTTTTTAATCCATCATCTGACATTATACACGACACGAAATCCATAATATTATTGATCATACAAAAAACAATCAAACATGATCATAAATCTTCTTAATAATATTTAACCATCAATTATATCATAAACAGCGTTGCATTTAGAAGGAAATCAATCATCAGAATTATCAGTTGATCTTACATGAAGATGAGAAATCAAAAGGAAAAATATTGTTACAGCATAATAAGAAAATTCTAACTTCAGGTCACAATCAATCATCATGATCATCAAAAAAATATTACAAGGAGGGGGAAATGAGGTCCACAGAATTCTGGCACCTGTAAGGAAAGAATATGCAGAAATTGTTGGAAAATAATAATAAAATAAAAACAATTGGAGATGCAGGGTATCGAACCCTGTACCTCTCGCATGCAAAGCGAGCGCTCTACCATTTGAGCTACATCCCCCGCACGCAATTGAAGGCAACTAGGAATATTTATCTATGACTTAATCGATGTCCCACACGTAAAACACAGTTTAATTAGAACAAACCAGTTAAGGGGGAAGGCTACCGTGAGAGAACAAAGATGGGTGTTTAAATGCGGAAGAAAAGGAAGATACAAAAATGGCGCCCCAGCCATAAGGCTATGAGGTTACCGGCCCTGATGAAAAGCAGAACATTGCCGATCAGAAACAGCTCAACATCTCTCATCGGACATTGCATCTCAAAGGCAGTAACTTCAGGGGCCTCAATAAAATGAAATACACCAGTACAAAAACATCGTTGTGCTTCTGACCATCTTAGACTTGACAGAAGCAAATATGCAGATAGAAAAGTACCCTATAGTATCAGAGAACAGGGGAAGGAGTACAATACAGGAGAAAAGAGACTTCACCAAGAAAAAAAAGCAGAAAAGAACCAACCAAAAACAACAGAAGAAAGACATCAAAAACCCTCCAATTTCACTGCAAACCTGCTGAAGAAAATCTCTTGAGAGTGACAGCACCAATTTTAAGCTAGAAGAAAAAAAAAATTCTAAAGTTTCCCTCCTGCCAAAGATTCCAAATCAATGACAAAGCACAGTACCACAAGACTTCCTCCTTATAAACTCCCAACACCCACAAACCTTTGTTAAAAGCAGCTCTTATAAGGTATAGAACACTCAAGAATATCCAGATACTTTGAAAACCCTATCCCAAAGTATAATATCAATTGAGGCTATTACTGATAGACATCACAGCCAAAGTTGTTACATAATTATTACCTATCACGTGTTATGACTGCGTCACAGAAAATGCAGCAACCTATTGGGATATAAAAAAGTCGAATAGAATCTTATTGACAGTTTAAGCTACTACTTGTCTGTCTGCCTTGATGGCTGTGTGTGCGCCACATAAGCTAATTATCTGACAATAGGCCATTGAGGAAAGAACCTAGCCCGTAATTCCAATTCCATTTTCCTGCAAAGGCAAAATTCTCTTAGAAGGGAGGTATGCCTTGGTATTAGAGTCATATAGACTTGAATCATATAAGCAATGGCAGTTATAGTTAACTTCTACTGCCACTTGGAAGATACAAGATTGTCTTCATTTATTGGATGCCATTTTTTCCTTATTGCCAAAGTGTAAGGTCGGAAGTTTGGCCTGCATAGAGTGCTTCCCTTTACTGGAACTAGCTTGATCTTTGTCAAATTCTATCACCCCCTTCTGCTTGTCTTTGTTTTGAATACTGCCATCTTGATGACAAGAATTTGCATCAACTCTTCAGCGTCATCTGATCAAGAAGAGGAATAAAAGACCTCTTCTTATGTGAAACTCCATTCTTCAGAACAAGATGCGCACAGAATTCATTGTCAGTGGAGTCTGCCGCATCTGAAAAGTCTGCTATCAAATCCTGACACAAGAGGATGATCTAATAACATCTCAGCAGACAATCTGAACATAGGCTTCCGCACTAGACATCTCTGGCGTCCTTGGAAACATCAGGAGGAATTTTCATCAATTCATGAGCAATCTTTCTCAGAAGTTCTTCTGTGGTGGTTTCAGGATTGAAATCCCAAACTGGCTTCCCTATAAGCATCACAAAAACTATGCATCCAAGATCCCAGATGTCAGAGGGAGCCTCCAGCACATAACAAGACTTGCTTGGTAAACATCTTGTAGGCGAATTGCATAACAACAACTTTTTGCTGGCTACTGAAAACATAATATAGAAATCAGATTCAATGTAAGGCCAGAACCATTCATCAAGATGAACTATTAGTTTAGCAATTCCAATGATTTAGTGGCAAATAACCGGTGTCGTTGTTAAGATGTTTACAAGATTGAACTAAAAATAACTTCCACATTGACAAAAAAATACTTGATATTTGCCACATGAATTCGCAGCACGGAGAAATAAAAATTTACATCACCTTTTCACCTTGACGAACTTCATGTAAGCCTAGATACTTCTTCAGAACAAGATTGTCTTCATTCGATAACAGATCTTCTACCAAGCTGTGGTTCCCTCATCTGCAACGAAACCTTTGTCTCTCATTTCACCAATAAGTTGCACTGCCCTTGATTCATCCTTGTGCTCGAGAAATCCTCTGATAATAACATTATAAGAAAATTCATTTGGAGGGCAGCCATCCTCCTCCATCTTTCGGAAAGCTTCCAATGCTTCATCCAACAATCCTTCTTTACAAAGTCCATTTATTATTGTTGTGTATATCTGGACATCAGGCTGCAACCCTTGGACAAAGAGTTCTGAAAATAGTTTCCTTGCATGGTTAAGATTCCCAGATTTGCACATGGAATCAATCAAGATGGTATACATCACCAGATTAGGCTTCAAGTATGTACCTTGCATTGCTCGAAACAGTCTGAATGCCTTACCAAGATACCCTTGTTTGCAAAAGCCTTCGAGCAATACTGAGTAAGTACATAAATCTGGGAGGTATCCATTAGTGTGCATGTTCTTGAAAAGCTCTCGTGCTTCCCTAAGCTTGCCTAATTGGCAAAACGCATGAATAAGAGTAGTGTAACTAACAGTGTTCGGAGTTAAGCCTTGATGAATCATTTCATTAAAAAGCTGCTTGGCCTCATCTATCCTTTTGACCATACAATATCCATTAATTAAGATGCTATAACTAAAAACATCTGGTTTACAACCCCTGGTTATCATGACATCAAACAGCTTTCTAGCTTCAACAACTTCCATCTGCAAGGAATATCCATGCATCAATGAATTGTAAGTAATAACGTTAGGCTCCACGCCCATTTCAGTCATTGTTTTTAACACACCTTGAGCCTCTAAAACATTGCCTTCTTTACAGAATATATCAATCAATAGGCTGAAGGTGACAATATCTGGCATGATATTCAAACTCGTCATTTCATTTAGCATTGCCGAAGCCTCCTTCCATCTGCTGAAACTGCATAAACCCTGGATTAAAGAGGTGTAACTGACAACTGTTGGGGAAATGCCTTTAGCCTTCATGTAAGAGAAGATATCCAAGGCCTCATTCACCAGCCTATCTTTGCAAAGACTGTCAATGAGTGTACTGTATGTCACCACGTCCGGCTGGCAGCCCGCCTCTCCCATTTTCTTAATCAATCCAGCAGCCGCCGCAGTTTCCCCATTCTTACATAAGCCATTTATAATCGTAGTATAAGTGTAGACATCAGGTTGACACCCTCTTGCTACCATGTCATCAAATAATTCCAGGGCTTGGGCAAATTCACCCGCTTTACAGAGCCCATTGATTAAGGTGGTAAAGGTGATAATAGTGGGTTGAAGACCAAGTTTAATGACTTTGGCCAAGACAGAGAACCCCAGATCAACATGTTGCATCAGGCAGAAGCAATTGATCAGGATATTAAGCGTACAAGTATTAGGAGAGAGCCCAGCTAATTCCAGTTGTTTGGAAAGGGAAATCACAGCATCGTAGTACTGTCTCATTCTGACAATTACAGACAATAATTTGTTGAATTGGATGATACAAGGCAGGGGTTTCCTATGAAGCATGTGATTGAAAGAAGCAAGGGCATCATCAATGTTTCTAAAAGAAGAAGAAGCATCATCATTTTTGTGTTTATATCTACTTCTACTGCTACTGCTACTGGTAAAAGAAGAAATGGAGTTGTAGTGGTTGGTAGACGAGAGTGATGAAGTGATTGGAGATAGAAGAATCATACCCATTATTTTCATTTGGCATCGCTGAATAAAAAAGGCTTCTGAACCTCGACGTCTCGCCGCCGCCGACATCGACCTTCCGCTGTGTTCTTCCTTCTCCTTGTTGTCTGGTTTTTTATTGAACAAAACGACATGTACACTTTGCAACAAATCTGGAAGAATGAAGAAAGGGTTTTGGTATTTTTACTGCCCAAAACGACAGAGACTCTCTCACTCTCCCTCTCTCTCTATCTGACAAGGAATGCAGAAGCTTGGGGAAGATAATTAGTGGGGATGAACGGTTGGGATCATGCCTGGGGACGTGGACGGCTGGATTTTCCTGGCAAAGGAAATGCTGACACAATCAGGTCCATATTTACTTTTAATTTTTAAAGCTTTTCAAAGTGCTCTTAAGAAATAAGAATATGTAATAAAAGGTATTTCTAAAAAACTATTATTTTTTTATTTAAAATTATTATTTTTTTATTTTTAAATTATTTAGATATGCTACTATTATTTTTTTTAATTAAAAAACAACTATTATTACTTTCTTCAAAAAAACCCCCAAGTCTTTTTAGTTCAAACTATTTCATTCTATTAGAATTTTAATTTTAATTTTTTTTAATTCACATATTACTAATAGCCTTTTTAGAAATGCTGGTAATTCATGTTTTAAAAAAAATATATTTTTTTATTAAAATTTAAATTTTTTATATATTTTAAATCGTTTTGATATGATAATCTTAAAAATATTTTTTTTAAAATAAAAATAATATTATTTTAATATATTTTAACATGAAAAATATTTTAAAAAACAACAAAAACTCCAGCCACACTCCCAAACTTATAAACTCAATTTAGAATTAATTCTAAACAGAGTCACAAAGTGAATAGATTTTTGGTATATTTTATAAGTTGATGGTCTATTATGTTGCCCTTAGATTTATTCTTTATTTTGTAATTTATCATCGTCTTTTTTAATTTTGTACCATATGTTCACAATTAAAAGCTTCATATTAATTAACTTATATAAATATAAATATCAGGATAATAAGCCTAAACATATTTTTGGGTAGAGTTTAGAGTTTTAAAAAATTAAATGAATGAGGCAGCAGGCATGAACCGGGCCTGTGAGAAAATATTTATTTTTCTCTTCACTCCTAAACGGAGTTGATTTATAAATATGAATTGAACAGGGGTAAAGGGGTTTTTATATAATTTTTGGCATAGTAAAATTATTTAATTCTTTTTAAAATAAAGAATTTTTCTAAATCTTGTTGGAGAGGCTTTATTATTTTTTTTTATTTTTTTAAATTATAAAATGATTTATTTGATATAGAAGATAAATTTTTTATAATCTAAGTTTAAAGGTATTTTATTTGAGATGATTTATAAAATTTGATTTTTTTTTTAATTTCATCCCTCTTTATTTTTGTTATCTTTTATATTTAATCTCTATTCATTTAATTGATATCTTTTTTATTTGAGATGATTTTTAAAAGTTTTTTATATATATAATTTCATCTTTCTTAAAGTTTTTTCTATCAATTTTATTTACTTTCTATAAGATTTTTTTACTAATTTTAATAATAATTTGGGTTATTTTGGGTCTTTTTGTTTATTATTATTTTTTATTAATTTTAGATATTTTATTTTTTAATTATATTAAATTAATTGATTAAATATAAACATAAAATATTGATATATAATATTTTATTTATTTTATTTTTTAGATCATTACTCTAATAACTAATGAGATTTTTTTATTATTGTTATAAATTCATTTACAATAATATTTGAACCGTCTCAATAAATTTTTTATGATAATTAGACAGTACTCACGATATGTCTCTAATGGGTTTTTGTTCTCCTCCTCCTGTGCATGATACTGACAGTTTATTTTGGGTTAATTATTGCTTTTTCTGTAAACATTATTTACAATGTTTTTTTCTAAATCATATTTTTAAATTAAACAGGATTATTAAACCCAGATCTTGTATGTTTCTTGCTTCTCCACAGAACCAGCGCGCCTTTAACATAGTTTCTACCTGGCCCGCCTGTCTAGTGATCAGCTACCAAAAGGAAAAGAATTTGTTGAGCAAAAGTGTGGGGCAGTGTTCTTTAGTCTTCGCTCTATCTTCCCGAATCGCTATTAGGGTTCTGTGTCCTAACATCTAAAGGTTAGCAGGCGAGAAAGATTAGCTCGTTTTGGATGCACCCTTCGACTCCTTGCAATGGCTTTGAAAGGAGCAATGGAGGAAGAAGTTTCAGGTGTAGGAGAGGGATGCTTGACACAGGTAGTAGCTAGGCTGCCGGTATCTAGAGCAAAATGGTTGCTTTTAACTCAGATCTAGAATCATTGAGGATCCGACTCACCGCACTTCTTCCATTCCTACTGATCTCTATATCCTTCCCAGGCCATGTCTTGCTCCTCTGTCATTTCCATCAGAGAAGAGCGATGTTGGCACCAAGGAAAAGGCTCTGCTAAATAGTCTTCTTTGGTGTCAAATATGGGACCTAATTGTTTGAACATTTCGTTAAATGTGGAGGGTTTCGATGTCTTCTCGATTTTGTTCTTCAGGTTATCCTACCTTACTGTTTTTAGCTATATTCATCATTGACCGATAAATTGTAGGTCGAATCTTCCAAGTCTCAGGTGCTTGTCATCTGAATTTAATGGAGAAGGAGACAAACTCGCAGAGAATTCTGCCAAAGTGTAACACAATCAAGGTCTAAAAATAGACTTTATATGACTATTTCCCCCCTTTCATTTCGCTGCACCCCATGAACTATAACCCGACAAAACTCCTTCAAGTGTTTCTTCATTTTCATCTATGATCATTGTGTCCCTTCTACGCTGGCGAGGGGCAAGACTAGCGAAGAGGCTACCATTCTCGCCCTCCAGCCAGCGCTAGCCCCACGACCATAGGAACAATCAGTATGACTTTTAATGCGCACCCGTTTCAGCTCTTAGAAATCAATGTTATATCAGGTCAAGACCTGGCTCCTGTGTCCAAATCTATGCGTACTTATGCAGTAGCTTGGGTGCATCCAGGAAGGAAACTGTCTACCAAGGTTGACCAAAATGGCCACATCAATCCTCAATGGAATGAGAAGTTTGTGTTCCGCGTTGATGACACGTTCATAAATGCTGAGAACTCTTCTATCATGATAGAAATTTATGCTGCGGCATGGCTACGGGATGTTCAGATTGGGTCTGTAAGAGTTCTGATAAGCAACTTATTTCCTTCTAACAACAACAAAATGCGCTTTGTTGCACTTCAGGTTCGCCGCCCATCGGGAAGACCTCAAGGGATCCTTAACATGGGGGTGCAGGTGCTGGACAGCACAATGCGCAGCATGCCTTTATATACAGAACTTAGTGCGTCTGCAGTTGGCTTCAATGACCTCATTAATGCCAAAACCAACGGGAAAGACCTTGAAGAAAAGGGTGCAAAATTGCGACGCACACAGAGTGACCGAACTGACCACACCACCACTGATGAATCTGGACTGAAAGAGGGTGGTGTCAGGTCACTTGGTGGCTCGTTGATTAACTCTTCGGTGGCTAAACCTAGTGTTAAAGACAATGGCAATGGCAATGGCAGCATGGTCAATGGATCTCTTTGCTCTGATGTGGGGCCTTCTGCGTCTGTTGTGGCAGCAGCAATTGCTAAAGGATTGATTAAAACACCAGCAAATGCTGGTCAACAAGATACAGATGGTGCAGGGAGCTCTATTCTTGAGGATTGGACAGAAAATGATAGTGCCGAAGGCCTAAGAACAAAGCTTGAGAGATGGAGAACAGAACTTCCTCCAGTTTATGATAATGATCTTAGGAAGATGCAATCGAGAAGCAGAAACAAGAAGCACAGGCGCAGGTCCGAAGGTGGGCGGTTGTTTTCATGTTTTGGCAATGCCTTCGGGTGTGAAATTTCCATTACTTGCGGTGGGAGCAATAACAAGAAAAGGTATGGAAATCACAAGGTCTGTCATCTCAGCTCTGTGGACAGTCAATCATATTTATAAGATGACAACGAGAGTTTTTTGTCCCGTCTCTTCTTAGCACAAAACGAAAGTTGGAAATGACTTGAAATAAGTCATGGTGCTTGTACGTCTTTTTCTTTAATGGTACCTGGTTGCTAGTAGACATTTTGCTTCTGTGTACTGTAAGAGAAAAGGTTGTTTCTCTGTACATGATGAATGATGTACTTATTGTTTGTTGGGGATTTTTGTGCACAATCCTAATGGCCAAGGCTGGAGAAGGAGGATTTGCACTATAATATCAAAGGATAATAGATATCTGTTTTTCTTTTTTGTAACTCGAGCTCATTTTTCTATCATTTCTCTTGTTAATTTGCTATTTCTTCTGAGGACACAAGGAAACTTTAGAAGCAAAAGCCCTCAATTTCCCTTCTGTTGAGTTACAATTTCACTTGTCAACGATAATGGCAGGGGCGGCCAGGTAAGGTTTATACAATATGACTGTAAATCTGCCTTCTCTTCAGGGCACACAGGCCTCATCACCTGATGAAATAGTCCACCCGCTAAATGACAATGGTCTGCTGTCAAACCCTGAAACCAAAACACTCTGACATCATTATTGGTGTGGACAGGATAGATGATTTTTCAAGCCTGTTTTTCCACATCATTTCCAGTGCTCCTTTTTTGGCTAGTTTTTCTTCCCCTAAGAATCCTTGATTGCTTGAGTATAAATTCATTTACAATGACAGAATCCTGCATTTTCAAAGAAAGAGTCAATGGGAGGGAAATAAATGCACCAATTCTAGGTAGTGCCATAAGCTGACAAAACTTTCTAACAACTTGCAAAGTAAACCAAAGAAATCGGCAAAAGCTATCTCTCAGTGATCTCGACAGATGCATCTTGATTCCTTTGGCCCTCACCAAACCTTCGCCTTTTCTAAACCATGCAGCAAATAGCACCAACCACATATACAGTCGACAGTAAAAGCAAGTGTATTCTACAACTATAATAAGTTATGACACATGCAAGAAATGTAGAGAAAAGTCAGACATATTAGCACAGATACCCTTCCAGCCCCTCTCCCATGGCTAATAGTGATTCAAAATCCAATCTTCTGAATGAAGAATCAAGAATAATCGCCGAGTATAGAGAGTGTTGGCGGAACCATGCCATCTTGACTGGTGGCCATGCTGTTGATGGTTGTGGAGAGTTCACTCCAAATGGAGATCAAGGTACTAAAGAAGCTTTCTTCTGTGAAGCTTGTGGTTGCCATAGAAACTTTCATAGAAAACAGGTGATCATGAGGAATGGTACCATTCTTCTTGAAACTCATCATTCACCTCCTCCTCCATATGGAGCTCCATATACCTCTGTCAGCGATGATCCTCCTCCATACGGAGCTCCATATACCTCTGTCAGCGATGAAGAGTCCCTGTATAATGGATGCAGCTCTGAGAAGAAAATGAAGACAAGAAAAAGGCCTAAGAGAGGCACCTCAATGCGCAACAAGAAATGAGGTGAGGCCATTTTCTTCACCCACCACAATAAATTAGACTTCTCTGGTCAGCTTCAAAGGTCGTAATGTTACCCCACATATTGGAAGGTCATAAGTCTCTCTAATGAAGACTTCACTATAATTTCGTTAAATAATCATGCATTTGCCAAAAGAGGAGGCAGCTCCACCATAAATTACAGTAAATAATGAAGAGATGTTGAACAGCTTGTATGGAATTCTTGTTTTGTTTGGGATCATTAGTTACAAAATCCCACAGATCTAGAGGTTTAACTCAATGACTTGTTTATCTAAAACTTTGCTCGAACTGGATTTGATATTTAATTATTTTTTTTTATCAAAACAATATTATTTTATGTTTAATTATTTTTTTTATTAAAACAACTTTATTTTAATAAAATAAAAAAATGATATTGTTTCAAATTTATAACTAAATAAAATCTCAAATGACATCATTTTAATAAATAAAAAAAGATGTGGGTGACATCCGTACCATTAAAAAAACACGTGAGATGATGTTTTCTGAAAACCAAATCTAGCAATCCATCATATAACTAAATGCACAGTCATGTCCTTTTCAACATGAAAGAACATGGTGGACATATCATTATTAGATTGCCATCGGTTATTAATTGTATTTTTTTTTCTTCTCTTTCTTGACAACTAAAATACATAATTATCTTTTTTTTATTTATTGTTTGTTTGGGTTGTCATTTTTATTATCGGTGCTATTATTATTATTATTATTATTATTCTTCGTAACTTTTTCATAACCTTCCAAGTAAACTGGATTTAAAGCCATGTCAAACCTAATTCACTTAGGTTTAGCAAAACCTATAATAACTGTCAGATTCTACTCGTTTGAATTTGGTACTAAAACGTTTAAAACATTTTTTATACACTTCATATTTTTTTATATTTTTTAAAAAATAATATTAATCTGCCGGAAGAGCGAGTCAATATACTTTTATTTGTGTATATGTCGAGAGAGAGATTTCATCGATGAGAAAGCCGGCCAACCATTACACAAGTGAGGCTGGCTGCTTGCGAGTACCATCATTGACCTGCGTGTAACAATCCTATATCAAGATTGATGCTTGTTCATCAAGTGTACCAACGTCCTCCACATGAGAAGAATTGGCGAAAACCCTCATGGAAAAGTGTGCAGAAAATGCAACGAACTTGCTATAATTGTGTTGCTAAAACGGTGATAGATGCTTTTCATCAGACAAGCAAGATTTTAATTAAAACGACAGAAAAAAAAGCTAATCTTGATGCTGAAATGTAAGCAGCGTGTAGCTGCTCCAACTCTACCAAGACCCTACCACAGGAATCTAAATTGTGCATCGGAAATAGACTCGGGAACATCCAGTGAAACGATGGAAGAACATACAAGAACATTTATTAACATATTTTGAAAGGATTAGTGTTGGAAATTAGTGGAACTACTTTCTTGACTATAACTGCCTCCACAACAATTCCTACATCAAAAAGGATCGTATGAGCTGAGATTTACACAGGCTCATTCCCTCCAATTTATCTACAACCATCCCAAAATCCCTGTTTCTCTGTACCCTCAAAGAACAAAAAAGGGCCAAAAAGATGAGCTAGAATGTGCCTGCCAATATTATCTACCAAAACAAATGAATTTGAACTTACAGCTGCTTCCCTTCACAATCAAAATGAATTACACTAGATATATAGCGTTTATGAAGAAAAAAACAAAAGAAACAAGGGATGATGCCTTTACCGTGCTGCCTTACCCTCCCGATTCAGATCTTCCCAGCTTATCTCCTGGGCACATTCCCCGCAGACGGTAGTGCACCCAGCTTTTGTGCCCTGACTTCTTAGGGTTAGCAAATGAGAGAGATTAGTGCATTTCCGCTGCACCACACGACTCCTTAAAATGCTCTTGGATGGTGCTACATTGGAAGCCTCAGATGCAGGAGGGGCCATGCTTGGCACAGGTATGCTGCTAGTGTCTAGGGCAGAAGATGCTCCGTTTGACATTTGTGGCTTTCGCTCAAATGTAGAGTCATCAAGGGAAACTCGCTGCACTTCTTCCCATTCTAATGATCTCTTGTATACTTCCCAAGCCATGTCTTGCTCCTCCTTCGTTAGTCTTTCCTCTTCATTCTCTTGCAAAAGGGTCTCATGTTCATGGTAATCAAAAATCCACCTAAAGACAAGGAAGAACATCGCTAAGCTTTTATGAAGTGAAATGAATACATGAAAGAAAGTACCAATAGGCAGTCGAAGTTATCACTGTATTGAGTGATTCAAAAACCTATTCCAACTGCTGGAAGAAAGTATAATTCAGTCTATGACATGTTAAAAAAAAAAGATTGTGGCTCAGAAATCAGTTATGAATATACTCTCAATCAGATATTCCTACGTCCCAACCTTGTTCCAAATGACAGGGTTGAATGTAAGCATCCAAAATGGACTGAAGCTAAGAAACTAATTTTCTTTTCTAGCAAAAGATAAAAAACACTACCTCTGACGGTGCTTGTCAAGCAAGCTTTCCATTATCTTATCAGATGAGCAGCTTCCATGAGAACAAGGAATGTTCTCTTTCAAAGAATTTACGGTTTGGCAGGTAACATTCCTGGTATCTGCATGTCTATATTCTTGGCCAATGTCATTTAGTGTGTCAGATTTCTCATCATCACCAAATTCAAAAAGATGCAACATTTCTTCTCTGGACATAGTCCTATATACTTGTTGTCTATCAACCACCCTTGCAGCAAGTCCTTCCTTTGTGACCTGATTAAATCATTCTCTTCATTAAAAGTACTTTCAGATTACAGGCTAATTTAATGCCACAAGTAGGAATTCTATCACCTGACGCTTATAGATTTTTTCCTCCATGGTTCCATGTGCCATTAATCTGTAAGCAAACACCGGTTTAGTCTGGCCATACCTGAAAAATGGTAATTTTAGGTTCAATCATGACAAAAGAGGGCATGTTTCAGTTGAATGAAAACAATAGATGGAACCCACCTCCAAGCCCGATATATGGCCTGAAGATCATATGTCGGATTCCAAGAACCATCAACAATAACCACCCGGTTAGCAGCATAGAGATTAATCCCGAGAGAACCAGCCCTAGTAGAAATCAAAGTACATTTGACCCGCTTATTCTCGGGATCATTGAACCTCTCAACCAACCTTTGCCTTTCAGAGCTCTCTGTTCTTCCATCTAGCCTGTTGGATACAGGAGAGGAAGTAAAATATTATTCTCTTATTGCAATTATGAAGACTTATGAAGTCCATATAAAGAACTTCAAATCTATATCATGAAAAAGCAGAGAAACCGTGAGTGAAAGCAGTTCACAGCTGTACATGCGCACCTATACCAGTCTTTTCCTTTTCTCCAGAATTTTCCCTTTTTCCCATGCCGAGTTAATCTTGAAAGATAAAGCTCTATAAGATCTAAAGTGGGTATGCTCTGGCTAAAAACCAATGTCTTATCACCCACATTCGAAGACATGACTAAAATGTCAAGCAGCAATACCATTTTGCCACTATAATCAATCACTTTATAATTATTTTCATGCAGAAGATCATTCCACCAATCCTGGAAAGGAAAAAAAAAACAAAGGAAAACAGTTATTAAATCAACAAGAGGGAGAGAATTCAGCAATTTCAGAAAACTTGAGTAAAGAATAGTGATTGATTGGTGTTTGTTTATGCTCACACCTTTTGGAAAAATCCATCATCACTTTTCCCTTGAACAAAATCATTTTGATTCCTTGACTTCTCTGCTAGCACAAAATGCAATAAAAAATAGACACATCACCACACATGGAGAACTTAGGTGGATCTGGTTGTAGAAGAATGATATCCATGAATTCTAAACACACGCATGAACTGCTAAGCAATATGATATAATAGTGAAAAAGAGTACCTCCAACAATTGTATTGTAATCCACATTTTCATCACTAGAGCAGTCATCTGGAAGAACATTCTCAACATTGTCCTCACGGCCAATGTAATCTCTACCTTTCCTCAATTGCAATATTCCAGGATGGTTCCATATCTACAATGAACAATGAAAAGATCATTAAAACAAGAGAACAAAAGGATAAATTAATTTAAACATGCATCATTGAAAGCTGATTCAGCCAGCCTTTTTAACATTGGCTACAATATCTTAATTGCATATAAGACTGAGAATTGGAATGAACATAATGACAGCATTCCATCTTGCTCAGCAAGATTTGCCTACGATATATGGAACCCACTCCATTCCTTCAACAATTTAGTGAACAGTTAAAGATAACATCAATAAAATTTGAAC
Source organism: Populus tomentosa (assembly GCA_018804465.1). Taxonomy (NCBI): domain Eukaryota; kingdom Viridiplantae; phylum Streptophyta; class Magnoliopsida; order Malpighiales; family Salicaceae; genus Populus; species Populus tomentosa. The sequence continues at coordinate 4,674,956 of CM032005.1, forward strand.
AAACTCCCTTATTCTCTGTAACTAGACTCTCAGAGAAACTGTAGTAACCATTTCAGATGTTCGCTTCCACTTGATATTGTAAAAAAATGGCTAGAAACCTCAACATATCACCTACCAAGGTCATCTAAAATTGAGGCCACAGAAAATTGAAAATACAAACAAATATAAAGACACAAGGTGCCAGATACTAGCAATCCAATTACAAATATATTTTGTTGCAGGAATCATTAGATAAATTTTTCCAAGTCAAAGAACCAACTATGCATGAAATCTTTCACAAATCAAAATGAACTCACAACAACCATATATACAACATTTTACTCCCATCACAACAAATCCTATTCACTTAAACCTTCCACAAACTCTGTGGCACAAATAATCTGTTGTACCCTGTAGTTTTCTAAATGCTCACTGCAACTTCTACACAGTGCTACCCAATTCATGAAATCACTCACATTTTTCGTTTCAGAATGAACGATCCAGAACATAGTGAATCACATACTAGATTGTGCTGGTGCATGATCAGTATTGTATGATTTGGTGATCCATTTTTCATAGAAAATCTTACATGTGAGAAACTAACCTGAATCTTTGTCTATTTTTGTAGAAAATGTAAAAGCATGGATATATAGAGGGTTCATGATGTGCAGTGAGTTAAGATCTTCAAGGAAATACAGTTACGCCCACCAACCAGATTCACAAGATGTTACAGGGTTCAGGAACGTAATCTGCAGATCTGTGCCTTTATGATTCGTAGGGGGTAGTTATTATGGTAATTTGTGGTTAGTAGTAGGCAATTAGTTGTTATACTTTGACCAATTACAGTATTAAATTTACTTGTCTTAAGAAAACTATTCCTCGATTAGTTTTTTTTCCGTAAAAACAATAAATTATTATAATTATTTTATTTTATTCTTTTGGAAAAGATTCTGACCTTAAATAAAATTGAAAAATGCAAAGACAAGTTGCTAGTAAATAAAATATAGAAATAACTGATACCAAAAAGAAAAGGATTTAATATTGATGTGCCGAAGGAATGAATAGGTTTTTAGCTGATTTTTACACAATTTGCGATCCCACTATCTCTACCCCTTCCCCTTCTATTCTTTGTCTTCTAATGTACAAAATTCAAAAACAACTCTTTATCTTTTCAAAGACTCTAACCCAATGCTTAGGAAAAGATGAAAAATTTCATCCTATTATGCTTTCTCTCCTCTATTCTCAAATTTGTTCAAATTCATGGAAATGGGGGTGAGAAGGCAGTAGAGGAGAAGTATTTTTTTCTTTTTTTCTAGCTCTGGGTTGGAGTCCCTTTGAGAAGATAAGGAGTCTGTTTTGAATTTTGTACATTAGAAGAAAGAGAACTGAAGGGGATGGGGAAATTGTAGAGACAGTACGATCAAGGATGTGTATAAAAACAGCAAAAAATCCTAATCCTTTCCAGGGGCAGTGATATAATATCCTTTTTTGGTGTCATTACTCCTATATTTTATTTACTTGTAACTTGTTTACTCATTTTCCAACTTTTAATAGAGGCCTGAATCATTCCAACAAAAGTAAAAGAATATCCTATTGTTTTAAGAAAAAAAAAAGGAACTAATTAAGGAAGAGTTTTTCTAAAGTCATGTAAATTTAACTAGATAATGATCAAAATATAACCAATGGCCTACCACTAACCACAAATCAGTGTACTAAATACCCCCTAAATATCGTGAATTCACATGTGTGCAAATGTAATTCCCAAACCCTGTATCACGACCCAAATGTCCCATGAATTTGGTAACAATACCTACAGTAAAATGATCATATTCTTTCCTAGTAGTTGACACAAGTTTGCACATTAAAATCGAGCAAAAGTTATAGCCAATTTTGGTTTTCTAAGTTTTCTTTCATAATGCCAAACTATTTACTATGTCAACTTTAGCAATATTCTTCAACAAAAATAGTCGGGGAGGAAACCTCAGTAATTTGGTTTTGACTGCATGAAAGAAAACTGTGAAATAATGGACATATAACTTTAAAGTTTAAGCAATTGAATGTCCAGATAAACCAAATCAATTTTACAAGACTTTAAGACAAGGGTATTACTTATAAGTTGTATTGATGGGGGTTACATATGCACACACATGGTCATGTTTCACATTGTACTACCAAAATGGGTAAATGGAGCAAAAAAGACATGATATCATATGTGTGAGTGTGTGTCCATCTATCATAAAGGAAGAGATTACTACAGGCATGATGGACATAATAATCAATAACAAACCTGAGCCAATGCCTGGTACCCAGCAAAAAAGCTCTTCCTCATCTTTTCATTCGAAGCCCTGTCATTTGTGAACCCATGCACATCAAGGAATCTCTTGTACAATTTCCTCTGTAATGGAGAAAGCTTTACAGCCACTACAAATACAGTTTTAGGTGGCAGGTCTTTCTTCACCACACTCATGTCCATTCTTTGAACAAACCCTTTCAATTGTTCATAGAGAATATGAGACCTTTGGTTCATAATCTTTACATCATCAACCATTGAATTAGTATGTTGTCCATTTTCTATAGGATTTTGGAAACTGCAAGCATGAGAACACCTAATTAAGATGTACTGGAGCTGGTGAAAAGGAGAAAGCAGCCAGAAAAATGACAGATAAAAAGTTTACCGATTCCTGAACTCGTGGCTGCTGCCAAGAAAACCTTCTCTTACAAAATCAACCATCTGTTTCGGATAATAAATCCTATAAGCATACCCTTGAATAGAAAATCAGAATCTTTAATCATCTTGACCAACTTACACAATAATACTCCATTAGATTGTTCTGAAGAGGTGATCCAGTTAATGCTATCCTTCTCTGGCATTTCACGAGTTTCAGTGCTTGGGTTGTATCAGCCCTGGTATTCTTGATTATATGAGCTTCATCACAAACAAGTATATCAGGTCCATCCTGATATTAGAAAAGCAATTTTCATCAATGCAATGTTTAAATGTGCATATCAAGATCAATGATTGGTCTTGAGTGATTCAAAGCACAGACTGAGTAGAAGGTTAAGACACAAATTACCTGCAAGGCATTACAAATTTCTCTAGCCAATTTTGGTTCCTTCACATTCTTTCCAAGGGTCAAGTTCCGAAAGGCAGAGTAGCCAATCAAGAATACACCACCTTTAGCTCTCCACTTTGCAAGCAATTCCGCTCTTCTCTCCCTAATGCCAGAAACCCCAACAGTAAATTAGAAAGGTTCAGAATGGAAGATCCAAACAGAAAGTGAGAGAGAAAGAGGGGGGGGTGAGGGAGTGGGGTGGACTTATTATCTAATCTTATACTGGACATAATGACACTGCCTTGACTAAACCTTTCTATGTAAAATATTCAAGATATTCTGTCGGATACCTAAACTATCAATAGTTCACAAGAGACAGACCTAGACTAATTAGATGTCAGTCTTTCCATTTTTGTATCTTTTCCAACAAAAGAAACACCAAAATTGATCCCCCCCCCCCCCCCCCCAATTGCGCTCAAACTCTAAGAAAATAAAATGGATCTTGATATGTTAAACCTTATAAGACAAGTGTAAAAAATAAAGTGAGCTCATAGTTTAGAACATGGGTAAAGAATACATGACATTGCCTGATCAGTTGGTGGATGCTGTAAAAATATTAGCAATCTTAGCTTTTCTTTTTATATTTGGACATCAGGTACATTTGCTATTCTTTAGTAAAATACCCAAAACTCATTGACAATAATTTCCACAATATTTTCAAGGGATAAATGCCGAATTGCTGTTATCATTAACAATTCATATAAAAGAACTTGCAATCTAGCTTAGTTAAGAGCATATATTCAGATAATACTACACTTGAAACTTCACGAGTAAAATTAATTTGACAATTTCCTTTGTCATTCGGTCAAAAGAAAGAAAGGGGAAAGTTATGTAATAAAACCTCGACACATCCTCCAGCATGAAAACACGGAGTGGTTTTACTTCTGAAGGTGTCCACTTCATGAACTCCTTGCGCCAGTTATGCAGCACATTCACAGGAGTCACAATGAGCACTGTTCTCAAACCCAGATCAACACTTCTCATGGCAGTGTACAGAAAAGCTATGACCTGTAGATGCAATTCATTAAATCTAGCTAACTATCCAACCAAATTAAACAACTATAATGCTATGCTGCACAATTAAATTATGGCATGGCGGTCAGCATTCAAGGGTTCCTGCTATTACTAGCACTGCCACTAAAACTACAACCATTAAACTGATTGTTCACCATGCTATAATTAAGTACATAATTATATAATTTAGAATATTTGGAGTTAACATTTAATTGTGGACATCAGGGGTAGAGAGAATAACTTATCTAGAAGGTTGAAATAAATTGGCAAAAACTCACCAGTTAACACTTTATCAGATTTATTGGCAAACATTCTCAACACCACTCACATTATATCCCCTCATATATTACCCATGGGAAGTGGATTCAAAAGAGGAATCGAACAGAGTACCTGAAAAGTTTTACCAAGGCCCATCATATGCGCTAAAATGCAACCAAGACCTTTATCACCAGACCTTGCTTTTCCAATTGACTGTATAATATTTTCCCACAAAAATCTTATCCCTGCCACCTGCAATCTCAAATCAACTTGGGTAAGCAATAAAAAGAAGCATTTATAATAAAATAGAAATAAGAATGAAAAATCAGTATTAGTGAAAGCTGTAACATTTGAAAAGGAAGCACATCAAATCGAACCCCATTCAGGGCCTCGCTTCCTACACTTTAAATGCCCATATTTAATGCCTGCTGATGTAAAATGTGCTGAAATCTTAATTGCTGGAATAATAAGAAAGCAAGTTGGGAACCAAATATTAATTTTGAGCAAGGTGGTGGGTTAAGAACCCCAAAGGGTAGTGCACTAAGTTTTCAAGCACTGTAATTACAGTTTGGATACAAGAAACAGAATGATGCAACTAAGTAATGAGACCACTAGACTGAGTATGGAAACCTACATAAGGATAGAATGAAACCTGATGGGCTTTCAATTTAGACGAAATGCTTGGAGGAATCCTCACAGCTTCTTCACCTTTTTCCCTCACGACATTCACAATATAACCTGTTGTGGCATCACCAAGCACTTCAACACTAGCACCTTCAGTTAAGTTTCCACTGCAGCTTGCAGGATTGATCATCTTGGATTTGTCAGAAAACTGTACTTTCAGGGATTTCAAGCGTTCTTGACGTTCCTGCATAAGATCACAACACAATGCATAATCAGTACTGACATGCCTGATTTAACCAAATCAATCATTAAAAAAAAAAAACACCTTCTCAATAGCAATTTTTCTCTTGGTCTCTTCTCCTAATTCAGCATCATCAATGATCCTTCTAATCTTCTTTTTCTTCTTTCTCTTAGATCTGATACAAAGTAGCATAATTTGAGAATTATGTTTGGGATACAATCTCATAACAAATTTTAGATACAGTAGGGAATAATTCATAAAACTACAGACAAAGGTCTGTCTCATAAGGAACAACAGTATACCTGATTGTAACACCACCATCTGTATCTGAGGACTCTGAATCACTATCAGAGCTCGTAATCATTGTATCGCCAGACCCCACGGCTTTCTCTAACTGTAATGTAAACATTTGTAGCAGACTTGGAGAGCAACAACAACATTGCCAACCAGAAGCTGGAACCTTAGGCAAGAACTCTTCACCAATGTTCCGTTTTATACAAGCAGTGCAGAATAATTTTCTGCATGACTTACAACTTACCAATTCAATGTTCCGTCCACACCATCCACAGTAACACTCAGAACAGTCAGGATCCTGCAACAAGTTAAGCTCAGGAATGGAATTGTGGAAAATATAATAGGATAAAAAGCATTTAAAAAAAACCCAATAAGTTAGTAATCTTTCACTTTTTGCAAACTCCATGATCCTAGCAAGATGTAACAGTCTGCGGGGAGAAATTCAAAGATTTAAAAATGTTTCAGACTCCAAGCAATCAGAGTTCTAATTTGTTGTTTTTGTTACGCGTGCTAAAAGAAAGAGAGGCAAATGGTTGGATTTGTCATAGCCAGTTGTAAGAACCAGCAGTCTTATAATCATCAGACTTCTATGGCTTGTAAAAATGGAGGTAAATGTTCTTGTTACATCTTGAGTTTTTATTAGCTACTGACTAGGGATAACAGTAACACTGATAATTCCATAAAGGTTAAAATTATCGTGCTTCCATTGTTCTCTGATGAAAACTATTTACATTTCATCAATATATCACATCATAAATGCAACAAAAGAGATAATCTTTCTAAGGTTGTTTAAGTAAAACAAGAATCCTAGTAAGCTGATCCACTCATTAGAATTATTATGATGGCTGGCCAGAAAACCACCTAGTTATGACAATAATCTTAGGTAACTGCTTGCATGCGTATCTATGAAGCGTGATACTCTAGCATTTTATAACTTATTTGAAGCAACTTGGTTAAATGCACAGGCAAAAATTAATGTTCATACCTTCGCATGCATCTTTTCCTCCATTAAGAATTTACAGTCTTTGCAAACTATTACTTTCAAAAGTGGATGTGAGTGCGCTTCAACAGCCACTTTATCACAGGCAGTGCACAGAAACTTCTCATTTGAACCCTGTGAAGGATTGCAATCAGTTGTAGGGTCCCCAGTGTTCTCTTGCACAGTTGATTGATCCTCAACTTTAATGTTGTGTACTGATTTATCCTCCAGAATGTCCGCTTCATCATCACTGTCTATGTTAACAGTCCGAATCTTCTTATCATTGATGCTTAGATCCTCACTCTCATTTGGACGCTTGGACCTTCTAGGTTCAGTGGCATCAGGCAGCGCAGACTCTGGGAAAACTGAATTGCTCTTACCTGTAGAATGTTCCATTACAAGGTCTACAGAAAGCTTGTCTTTCTTCAAATCTTGGCATGTGACTTCATTGTAATCGTCATCCAGAGACAGAGGCTCATCCATGTTCCTTCCCATTTCCTGGATGACTGAGCTAACACCCTAATTCAAGAAGAGTTCAAGAAAAAGGAACATGACCAGTCCATTTCAAGAGAACATATAGTTTTACACTAATTACTAGGAATTCAATATTGAAGGATTGCCTTGAGATTATATGCTCTGTAGCATCCCCACCAAAAAAAAAAAAAAAAGAACAGTTGAACTATTGAAGACATAATAGCTGAAGCATACACTACACAATGAATTAAATTTCCAACACCTAATTCAAACTATAATAGTTTAATTAGAAACAGTTGGACTTTAAAAACATGACAGAATCAGCATATGCAATCAATTGAGTTTCCAGACCTAGTTTAATATGGAACAATTTCAGGCTCAGAACAACCAAAATTTTATAGCCTTCCACTGTTATGAGATCATGTCAAGAGTCCCATCATTCACCACCAGAAGATAGAATTCATGGCTTAGATAACAGGAATTTGCAAACGAAGAAAACAATGAGTGGAAGTCTCACCTGTTTACATCTCTTACGCTGTCTCCTCTGTTTCAAATGAAGTTGAAGTTTCTGATCAATCTTTGCATCATCTTCCTCTTTGACCTTTCAATGTACAAAAACAAGAACCTTTCAATGTACAAGTACAAGAAATATACAATTTAAATATCAACAGAGCATACAATCAGAGAAGCTTGACAATCACTATAATCTACCGGACACAAATTGCAAGATGAAATACCAATACATTTCTAGAAACAAGAAAATTATATTAACTGACTGAAAAGAAAACCAAAAGCATGTTGGACAAAAGTCATCCTCCAAGAGATGAAAGCAAAAGGAATATCATAGAAGGCCAGCCCAATCCCACTGAACGTCAGCTAAGAAAACTCCCATGAAACAACAGAAGCATGACATCACAATGAAGCTAGAAAAATTATCATACAATAATCCCAAGGTACCACGAAGGTTTGGATTTTCTGGATTAAGAAATAAAAATTAGAATCACAAAGTTTCAAATAAAAAAAAAATCTCAATCACTAACAAAAAAAATTCAAGGAATCCCTAAAGCACCAGTAGAAACACGGCTGCTTGACTACCAATGGGAATGAGAATCAATAGGAACTTTAACTGTAAGAATCCAGAGACACTCAGATCACCTCATCGGAGCAAAGATAGTTCAAGGAAAGCAGCATTTTGACCCATCTGATTATTGATGGATTAAGTTCTTCAATGGCTGTGCTAGTTATTCTAATGAACTAGCTAATCATTTTAGTACTAGCCTTATTCACAGGAATATTGACCAACCTTTCTATAACTTTTTCTCTGTTCCTCTGAAAGAACAAGTTCCTTTTCATTTGCCACGGCCTCTGCAATAAATGGATCAATGGAATCCTCATCAATGTCTTCAATCTCCTCAACCTGACAAAAAGAAAATCTCAAAACCATTGGAAGATTCAATCAAAAAGAACATTGTCGAGTTGGAACTTTAGAATAATGGTGACAAAAGGAACTGTAACAGAGAGACCAAAACCACAAGACATATGTCCAACCAATCCTGACAGTAATTGTCAGTCAATTAGAAACTTAAAAAAGCCAGAGTCTATTACTAAACTCAGCTAAAAACATTTTCCCATGAATGGGTGAGGGGATACGCTTCTTCAAACCTGATTCAATGTTTGGATTGCTTTGCTTTGAATTACAAGGGCAGAAAAACAGAATTTGAAAAGAAAACCCCATTAAGCAAAACATAATGAACCAATAGATCAGATCAACCGGAATCAGATAAAAACATTTAGCACTTGTCACCCAGTAATATTTTGAATCAATTTTCATTTCAAATGAAAAAACATCAAGCTGCTGAAGGGTTGAAAAATGCTTAAGACAGAAGGCATTAAGCAGAAATGTCATAATGTGGCTAATTATACACTCAAATTTAATGTGTCACCTCATTGACTCCGGGAAATTTAAGTCCCATAAGTGCAGCTTCCTGGGGAGTATTGGCCAGGTAAACAGAAGCCCAATGCTTACTACCAAATGAAGCAACATCCTCCCCACTGCTAGTTGAGAATAGTTTCTTCATAGAGACCCAATCTACTTCTCCATTTTCTACAATAGCCTCACTTCCATCCATGGAAAGTTTTTTCTGCAGAAATCCACTTGCACCCTCCTCCAATAATTTACCATGACGTCTAAGCCCAGAAAGTATATCATTTAAATGGATTTCAAACCTTGCACAATTCACCTTGCTGAAAATGAAAACCTTACCGTCTAGTAGGCCTATGGATTTGAAGATATTTCTCAGCATCAGCAACTGAATCAATAGTTTCCTTGGTCACCTGAGATCCCACCCAGTGTGCCCTCCTTTTCCAAGCTTCAGTGCAGCAACCATTAGGAGCCTGGCTTTCGATCCACTTATAAAGGCTTGGTAGCTCAATACCAGATCCATCAAGTTGTTCCTGTTAGGCAAAGCATGTGAATTAGGGGGGAGTGAAAGGAAATATAACATGACAACTTCATTTCCTAGAGGCAATGATCAAAGATGGTCACTTCACAAAAATAAAAAAGAAAAAGAAAATGGCTCAGTCCATGCTAGCAACCATGATACCTTAACAGTTACAGTCACCATAAACATTGACACTAAATCATAATACTTCCTTAACAATCCAAAATCTAGCGGTTCCAAAATATGTGAATTCCGAAGAATTGCTCATACTTCATGGATTAATGGATCAATTAGATTTAATGATTGTGATCTAGTAGCTCTTCTACAGCTGGAATCATTAAAAAAAGGAATGTAGTCAACAACCACACTCCAAACCATTCAAAACAATTCTGAGAATCCACACTCCAGAATCAACAGATAAGAGTCTTAAGATTCTACCACTTCACTTTCCTTTGCAAAATCAACTGCAAATGATTCAGTCAATCCAACTCCATAAGAATACAATATATGATGTTGCATCTCTGGCTAGCTTAAGGGTGTTTGGGTCTGTTCCTGCGGCTGCGGTTCGAATTAAAAGTTGTTTTCAAGCATTTGGTTAATACTCGCCACATTTTTTTTCATGTGGACCCCACTCCAAAACTGAGGACAAAACTCAGTTTGTGATACAATTGCTTTTCGTTGCTGTGCCCTCCTCTCTCTCACCAACACTGTATAAATTTAATTAACATTGCAAAACTTTCCCGGCGCCCATATTCCCCTTTGTTCCCAAACTACTGCCATTAACTTGAAGGTTTTCAGGAAAACTAGACTTTTGACAAGTGGCAAGATTCAGTGTCTTCAGAAAAGATAAAGGAGCTTCACACACTAGCAACCTTTTCTCATCAGCTCCACCAACAAAACAATGGTTCCCCTTTCCTTGGATGATGGCCACACAATAGATGTCATGGCCATGAATCTAAGGGCGAGCAATTTCATGCCAGGATTCCTTGTCTGTGAGAGAAACACTGTTTTGCCAAGGAGCAAAAATACGAGTTGTCTGAAATGAAGACTATTTGTCAAATGTGACTGAAGCAACATGTTTTTGTTTTACTTTTTTTTTTTAATAATGGTATTGCTAAAATAACCTCTTAAAAAAAAAAACTTTTTGTGCAAAGGCTGTGTTGTAATTTTCTTTTTACATGAACATTAAAAATACTTGAATACCTTTAGGATTATTTTACCCCTCAATTTTTTTTTATATATTTTTTACATTTACTTGCATCTGGACTATCACTGACTTATTTTTTTATTCTAATTTTGGTTTTTATTTTAGTTAATATCATTTTTTATTATGTTTTTTTTTTTAAAATAGTTTGATGGGACATTGAAATTTTTTTATTAATGTAAAAGGATTATTCAATTTGTTATGTAATCATAATTATAAAACAACAATGTTTTGCCATTATATATATATATAGATATATGTCCTTTTAGGTAATTTTACAATCAAACCTCATATAAAAAGCATATTAACCAAATACAAGAAACTGCTTTTTTTCGACTGCAATTTTAACCAAACACATCAAAATTTAAAACAAACCTCACAAAAAGTACTTTTTATTAAACTGATTTTTTCATACCACAACCACAAAAGTAACCACAATATCAAACATGCTTTTAATCAAAGAGTTTAAATCTGATTTCTTGGAACATGCCTTAGTTATATCCTAATAAGGCCTACACCGAGTTTTTTGTGATCCTTTAATATGTTTTTTGGTCAAGTATTTAACTATCTACTTCCCAAGATTCTAATCCTAATGATGCTTCAAAACTGCTTTAAATACAGGGTGTGAAGGGGTTGAGCAGTCTCCATGTCTATGTAAAAGCCCTAAAACAGCTGATTTCAGAATTCAAGTGCGTTTGAAGAGATCTGGAAGCTGCTTTTTGATCTGTAGTTACTTTCTTCAAACTATTTATACATCTTTGGTCCTCCTCCTTCATTCTAACACTCCTAAAACAGCACTTCTTGGTAAATGTGCAATCACAACTAATTTGTGAGCCCTACAACCCAATATATACTATTCTTAAAACCATTCTGTCTCACATCGCATCACATCACAAAACAAGAGACTCAGACCTGCTTGCTGCTAACTACAATGCTCAGTTGTTCCATTTCAGTCAGTCTGTTTGACAAATTGATAGCTTGTATGCACGAACTCAAAACCATGGAAAAATGGTAAAAAGCATGAGTTGAACAATGCCCATGCAGCCACTAGCCAAATTGAATATGCTAGAATCATATAAACAACAGTAGCAGCAATATCCTGATGCAAGAAGTTCAAAATAGAATAGGAGCAACAACAAGAGAATGCATTTAAGTCCCTCCTGTGTAAGCTTCATATACAATGGAATTGCATTATTGAAGGGCAAGACAACGGCAAAAAAAATACAGCAATGGCTCATGAATCAAAGAAGCTTTTTGCTGCGAAAATGACATGGGAGATGTATCAAATTTGGACCTTGCCTGGTTAATGTCTCAAGATACATGCTCTGTATTTCAGGAAAAAAAAGGGTGTGTGCACTGTAAAATGCATTAAGAACAGAAGAATTTACTCAAACTGAGGAAAGAAGCAGACCAACAAATGGTAGCTCTCAGTCTCAATCTCATCAAGCACATTTTCCCACTCTTCCCTGAAAGTTGTCATCTCATCTTCAACAGCCGCCTCCAGCTATAGACATGGATAAGAAAGAAAAGCATAAATGATAGGCAAGGTTGAGATAATGAGAACTCCAAAAAAAGTTAAAAAGCAGCACAAGAAACTAACATCATCACCCTGAAGACTTTGTGCCAACTCCTCTCTCACATCACTCTCAACTTTTGCAAGAGACTCCTTTTCCAGTGCTTCTTGAGCCTCTGCAGCCTAAAGTAAGTTTCAGTGAATCTTTTCACATAATAGAAGAAAAAAAGAAGAAGCAGAATGCTGAGATTAAGCCAAAAAAAAGATACCTTACTCTCAACTTCCAAGAACTCGGCAACCAATTCCTCTACTTCTTGATCGGTCAAAGGCACCTGCACAATGAAAGTAAAAATGGAACTGTTTGCTCTACAAGATTGACAAGTTTTAAACTTACACAAAGTTTAAAATGATCTCTTATTGTGAACATAATTCACCTATAACTTTCACATGGTACCATATCCTACCATGGAAAACAACTATTGTTACTCTCGCTAGTCCTATTGTTAACCTAAAACCGTTTGTTCCTCTTCTTTCTGCCCTTTTATCAAGCATGTCTCTTTAAGCTTCCACTTGATGAAATATTCATTAACTCAAGATTGGTCATTGGAAAATCCGCATCAAACCAGGTTCTTATTTCACAAGTTTAAACTGCTGGGTTCAAAGCTATAATACCAATATCCAAAAATAATAACATTCACATAAAAAAAAAGTAGTATACTCAAACTACCTATCAACAAAGGTGATAAATAACACTTAACAGTAACAAGAAGAAAACATAAAGCAACGAAAAAAACCTGAATACGGGTCCCATCATCTTGTCCAGATGTAGAAGGCTCATCATTCTCATCATCACCAATAAATGAATCACTTGAAGCACTGTCAATGTCCTCAACTTCCTCGTTTTTTTCCTCCATTTTTACTCACATTGGCTATCAATATAGCCCCTCCAAAAAAGAAATGGAAAAAGGAATTAGCTTTATGTGGAATTCAAGCAAAACCCAGAAACAGAAACAGGAACAAATCTTAAAAGAAACAAAAACCAGAGAGGATTCATGCTTATAATGCCGATTATTCCTTCAAATTTTCAAATTTAATGTATTACTACAAAACCCAGTAATGTTCGTTGTTTTTCAATAAAAAATAAGAATTTTTAATTCGAAACTGAATCGAAATCTATGAATAACAAAAACACAAGAGAACTTTTGCAGGAAAGTAATTTACTTTAGAGAATTAGCCTCGAGGATTGAATGTGACTTCTGATGTACAGGGAAGAGGATTTGGGGCTTTTAATTAATTGGTAATGTGTTTGAGTAGGGTTTTTATGATTTTGAATTTTGGTGTGGGGTTGTTTTGAATTTAACTTAATTATAATTTATGTTTTAAGGTGCAAATGGTTCGTAATGTTTAAGAAGAACAAAAGTTATCCTTGTACTTTTATTATGTTACAAAGTAGTCCCCAATTACATTGTAATCACAGAATCATCCATTAATGTCATTAAAAAAAATCGATTAAACTGATTAAAATTTTTAAAAAACCAAATTGGTTTTGATTTTATAAGTTAAAAATTAAAAAAATAGAATCGAACCAAATCCAAACCGAATCGAACTAAAATAAACTAAATCAAAATCAAATTAAACTAAAATCAATCCATTTAAATTAATTTTAGTTTGTTTTAGATTTAAAAAAAAAATTTAAAAATAATCATCTTATATACAAGCATGAAATATATGCTTTTTGGAAGGTACGTCGTGCAGGACCTTACAAACAAACAATCCCTTAATATTAAATTCATAAAAATTAAGGCCAGGAAAGTAGTTCAGGACTAGACATGACACTTGCTGCTTTGTGGGTCTTTTTTTTTTCATAAAAAATAATATTTATGCGCCGCAAATGCATTTTAAAAAAATAATAGAAACCAACAACTTGAATTATAATCTCATTCAGGTTAGCAAGGATTGCTAAGTTAATTTTATTTTTATTAGATGGTAAAGAAATAGAAAATGATAGCAAGTAAATAAAATTTTATTAAAAAATCCACGATACCTTTTTTTTCTTTCCCTCATCTCTTTTTTTTCAACATTAGAGGTGCACCAAATGATTTTTTTCCTAACTGTCTGTGTTTCAACTTGCTGCCTTCATTTGTGTGTATATGGACTGGTCTTGGCTCTGTTCTATCCTTGATCTTTTTCAGCCATTGTCTAGCACCTTTCTAGATCAGGGAAATGCAGCCGGACCTGCTCTGAGACGAAGGCCGATTCTATAACCATCTTAGTTTGCTTGTTCATGTATGAAATGGAGGTTTCTGTTCTTATTAATAGCTTAATTTAGCAGTCTTTGTGACCATTGAAATATCATGAAATTAGTCTTTTTGACCATTTTTTTCCCTTCTCAACTTTAGTGATCTCAATCTTTTAGGTTGGAGGACATTGTGGCTCCTCTCTTTCCTTGAATTGTAATTCTGATTTTTCAGCAGCGAAAGGGCAACATGTTTGAAGGCTTTCTGGTGCAAATAACAAGGATTTCTGAATAAGCTTATGATGGGATTCTAATTCTTGATTTGTACACTGGAATGGACCTAGTTCTTAAGTAGAAGCTTAGTTCATAATAATTTGCAGTGCAGTTTGACATCTGCTTATTTTATTCCTTGAATGACTAAATGAAAGTGTCTAAAGAACAATTTCAACTCAATAATTTAAGTTTTTTGGTGAAGTTCTTAGAGATAATTTATATTATTTTCTAACACACTTTCTAAAATGAAAGTTCTTTAAACTTGAAACTTGCACAAATTTATATTACTTTGTGTTTAATTTTTTTTATCAAATAAATAAAAATGATAAGATTTAAACTCGCGGCTGCTTGGTCATTAAGGTTCTAATATCATGTTAAATAACTATCTTAACCCAATAAATTAAATTTTTAGGTGAGGTTTTATGATATAATTTATTATATATTTATATCTGCAACTAAACTCAATGGAACAAATTTTGTAGCGAGAGTCAAAAGATTTACATAAAAGGCAAAAAGTAAGAAAGAAAAGAGGTGCACAAGAACAGCAGCCTGGGGAAATTCCTCCTACAGAAGGCCTATTACAGGTGAGTTGCTAAAGACTGGCCTCTCTTTGCTAGGATCTTGCACCCCATTGTGACAAATGCTTTTCCTTCGAGGCTTTGCCTCTCCAAGCATTGTTATGACATCCCTCATAGATGGTCTGTCCTTAGGCAGCTTTGCGGTGCAGAGGATCGCAATGCGGAGAACAAGAAGCATCTCTTCCTGCACATCTTTGTAATGTCCAGCTATGCTGTGGTCTAGTGCTTCTTCTAAAGCTCTGTTGTTTCTGATCTTTCTTCGAACCCATTCAACAATGTCAACGGACTCGCCAAATGCAGGGTCTAATGGCATTTTTCCTGTCAGTAGCTCCAAAAGCACAACCCCAAAACTATATATGTCACTCTTCTCATCAACCTTCAGAGTGTATCCATACTCTGTCACGAGAAATAAGAACATCAGTAGCAGTCTAGATTATCAACATGCAATTTGAGAGTTTTTCCAACTCTTGGTCTTGCAACCTTTGTAAAGTGGCATGTGGATGGATGGATATGAGATGATTTGTATAGCAAGCTACTTTGATGAAAGAAAATCTATCCATAATTTATGGTTCATGCACTGATAGAGAACAATCTATCTGAAGAATAGACAAGCAACTTACCAGGTGCAATATATCCATAAGAACCAGCCACCATTGATACTGTCTCATTCTTATAACTCATCATCCTGGCCAATCCGAAATCTGCTATCCTTGCCTCGAGTTTTGAATCAAGCAGTATGTTGTTGGACTTGATATCGCGGTGGATGACTGGTGGGCGACAATCATGGTGGAGGTAGTTTAGCCCCTGTGCAACTCCAACTGCTACGTTGTACCGCGAGACCCAGTCCACCAACAAATTTCCAGCTTCTTTACCGTGTAAAGCTGTTCCAAGGTTTCCATGAGGCATGTACTCATAAACCATCAGTACATCTGTTTCTTTATGAATATACCCTAAAAGCCGAACAATGTTTCTATGTCGAAGCCTCCCTAAGAGATTCACTTCTCTGAATAGATCATCGCCGTTCTCAATGTCTCTTTCTGTTCTCCAAAGCTTCTTCACTGCGACAGTCGCATGTGGCCGGTAAGCCTCAGCCTTGTACACAATGCCAGTCCCTCCGATGCCGATGATATTTGATTCCATAATGCAAGCTATAATATCACTACTAGTGAAACTGATTCGCTGGAAAGCTACTAATGTCCAAGGCCATTCCTTGTTGCTATTGTTAAACCAATCATAAAAGAAACTGTTGTACAAATACCATCTTTTATATATCAATCTCCCGGTAAAAAATGCGATGCCAAGAGATAAAATGATTGAGATTCCGACGATGAATCCAATAATAACGTGCTTGACGCGCAAATTCTGCTGTTGTTTTGATGCAGACGAAGCAGGAGAGCAGGGTGGAAGTATGCCACCACAAAGACCAGCATTGCCAACAAGATCATTAGGATTTATGGTCGTCAACATTCCGTTGGAGGGAACCGGACCCTCAAGCTTATTGAATGATAAGTTCAACGTTTCTAAGGCCGGTGAGTTCCCAAAGTTCTCCGGGATCCGACCGACCAGAGAATTGTTGGACAGGTCAAGAATGGCTAATGTTGGCATTGTTGAGATTGCTTTGGGGATCTCCCCAGTAAATTGATTGTTTTGCAAGTTTAGTTTCACCAGCTTTTCACATGAAGCAATGCTCTCTGGGATTTTTCCAGATAAATGGTTGCTTGAAAGGTCAAGAAGTGTAAGTGATGGGCAATCTTGGAATTGGTCTGGGATTTGTCCTTCCAAGTTGTTGTTGGAGGCCATGAATATCTGAAGGCTAGGAATGGATAAAATGCTATATGGGAGAGATGATTGAAGGTGGTTTCCAGAGACATCAATGAACGAAAGTGATGTAGACAAACCAATGTCATCTGGTATTTGGCCAGTTAGATTGTTGTTAGCTAATTCCAGCCTTTGAAGCATTGGAAGACTTCCAAGACCAACTGGAATTGTCCCAGAAATAAGATTATTTTGCATGCGAACTCGGACTAATGACTCACAGGTTGAGAGACTCATAGGGATTGGGCCAGAGAAGGAGTTGTTGAAGAGGATGAGTTTAGTGAGATTGCCAGAATGACACAAACCTGGTGGAATCTCACCTGACAATGAATTTGATGACACATCTAACCATTGCAAGGGGGAGTTCTGTCCAAGATTCTCAGGCAAAGGACCTGTCAGAAAATTCTTCCATAGCTCAAGCACCTCCAGTTTGGTTAGCTCATCAAGCTTGGGAGGAATTGTACCCTTCAGTTGATTGCGCATCAAATTCAGGAGCTGCAAATTCTTCAGTGCTGCTAACTCCACTGGGATCTCCCCTGAAATCTGATTGTCAGAAAGATCCAGGAACAGTAGCGACGTTGCATCACCAAGTTCTGGTGGAATCTTTCCTGTGAAATTGTTCTTGTACAGATAAACTGTTGTCAGTTGCTTTAGCCTACCCAACTCAGCTGGAATCTGACCACTGAGGCTGCCAACTGCCAAGTCAAGATACCGAAGATTGGTGAGGTTCCCAATCTCTTCTGGGATTTCACCTTCGAACTCATTGTAACCAAGAATGATGGTCTCTAGAGAAGCAAGTTGGCCTATCTCTCTCGGAATCCTTCCAGTCAGATTATTACCAGAAAGGCCAAGAAACTTCAATTTCTGCAGATTCTTGAAAGAACCAGGAATTGAGCCTTCAAAGAAGCTCCCTCGAAAATCTAAGCTTTCGAGAGATGTTGCATTGCCAAGATCTTCAGGAAGATAACCTGAGAAGTTGTTGCTGGATGCATTTACTGAAGTCAATCCTGAGGCCATTCCAAGACCAGTGGGGAAGCTGCCAATGAAGTTGTTCTGACTTACATCAATGGTGTTCAATGATGTAAGAGTTCCTAGTGCTTTTGGCAATGAAGAATCAAACCCATTACAAGAGATGTTGAGAAGAGAAAGACTATGCAAATCTTGAATATGATCCGATACATTGCCACTGAGATTCATATCGGAAAGGTCAAGCCTCTCCACAAACCCGTTGGAGTTGCACCATATTCCAGTCCAGTTACAATGGGGTGACTGATTCTCAGCTGCATTTCTTGGCATTCTCCAACCCTCAAGTTGATTTGAAGGATCAACCAGGCTAGATCTGATTAACAACAAAGTTGAAAATTCCTCATACTGTTGTACACTTTGATCTCCCTCAACAAAAACAACAGAAATACCAATGCAACAGAAGAAGAACAGCAGAAGGGTTTGCATCTTCTTGTTCTTTCGAGTTTGTTTCCTTCTAGTTGTGTGACATTTCTGGCTCTGAGGAACAGACAAAGAGGGTGGCGAGAGGATGTTATACGAGAGTGGAAGGAGTTAACTAGCCAGCCAGCATGCTATAATTAATAAACATTGAGCATTAGTTTAATGTGTTACGTGGGTTCTTGGAATCTGAACCAGCTAATTATCTGTACTTAATGACTGTAAAGGCTTGGAATTATTGGAAATCAACCAGACAGCAAAACATGGAAATGATTATTCTCTGATACTTGATTTTATTATTGATTGATCCCATGGTCAACTCAACTGGTAATAATCTAGTAATGATGATTTGTTTTTTTTTTTGTTTTTTGTTTTTTGGTGGACATTTAATTGAAACTGAATCTGTACTTTCTCTTCTGTTAATCCCAGGATGATATATTGGAAGTATGATTGTTACACTTGATTAGGGGTTTGACAAGAAAATAAAGAAAGTTGTTAACTCCTGGGTCGCTCAATGGTCAATCAATCTAAACTAATCATTTATTTTTTTAATATAATATTGTTTTTTTAAAAAGAATTTGATTTTTAATATTAATCAAATTAAATTTAAATTAAATTTAACAGAGTTAATAGAATTTAATTAAATTAATGTCAGTTAATTTAAATTAAAATCCGAATCATGATAACTAAGATTGCAATTTATGTTATCTTGAACTAGATTACTTATCATGATTATTATTAATGAAGGTGATTATGGTAAGCATTTCACTGTTTATCCCTCAAAGGACAACGAGCCCACTCCTTTATCAAGGCACAACGCCACATTTCCCACTCCCCTTGGATATTTTTCCAAGACTTCCCACCTCTTGCTGAGTTTTGAAATAAGATTTAACCATATATATATATATATATATATATATACACACTTCAGTATTAATTAAGATTTGTGAACTAAAACTTTACCTAGATAAGTTTTAATTTGAATAAAAAAAAATATTGACCGTCAAATCTAGTTGACTCAATGAGATAACCCATAAACTAATAGTGGTGGGGACACCAGGCCCACGCCACAGATTACACGAGTATATGGACGGAGACGACGTAGGATGGCCCAGCCTGTCACGCTTTGGTTGGGAGACTAAGCCCATTGGGCCTATCTCATTGTTGTTTTTTATTTATTTAGCCCATTTGGGCCGGCTCATTGTAATTTTATTTATTTAGCCCATTTGGGCTTGCTCATTGTTATTTTTATTATTTATGTTAAACAGTTTGGTTTGATGGGCCGAGCCCAATAGCAGGATGTTCTAGGTTGAGACTATTTATATGCTCTTTTGTCATTTGGGAAGGGACTTTTGAATGAATGAAAAAAATGCAGATTTGCACATCTCCAACCCCTCTCCTCCTCTTCTTTAGCTTCTTTCTTCTTTAAAGCTTCTTTCTTTTCTTACTTTAATTCTTTTACTTATTGTTCCGCGTCAAATTTGGTATCAGAGCACGGCTTTTAATTGTTCTTACAATTAATCGATCTATGTGTTTGTTACAACAAATCTGAAAAAAAAAAAAAAAAATTACTGTTCATCGAAAAAAAAAATTTAACTGTTCATCCGCGACTGTAATCAGGTTTCCAGCAGCGGTGCCCCTGCCATCTGCGACGTCTCAGCCAGTCACAGAGGCACCCCTGCCATCAGCGGCGCCTCCACCCGTCACAGCGTCAGACCCACCACCGAGAAGACCTGCAAATCAGTCCACCGATCCACGCCGAGTTGCTACCTCCGACACAGACCAGCGGCAACCACCAGACTGACACCGCAGGAGGCATCAGTGGATCTCCGGCCTCGGCAACACAAAACCACCCACAACAACCCACAGCGCCGCCTTTGTCTTCGGGTCCAAACCATCAGTCACAACCATCGGTATACCTGCACATCAATCCCACAGAGCGATCGGCCATTCAACATCAGCGCCGGTTACAGCCAACGATCAAAAGGACACGCCGATTCACTGCCTTCAACAACCCGCAGCGGCGCGGCCACAACAGTTCCTTGTCTTCGGTTCCAAACCAACAGCCGCAACCACCACAGACACCACCGCCTCTTCCCTTGCAACGCCAGACCCATCAGAACCGGCAGGCTTCGTGCGCCGCCGCCGACAGCAGCAACCATAAGTCACAGAAGCCAGCGGCAACAGGTCGCAGAAGCTAAGGAAGAAAGGAACAAACACTGGATTTTAATTAACCTAGACACGTCACCTGCCACGTCACAAGCCTCATCAGTGTTGACTGCCACGTCACCGGCCACGTCAGCGTTGACTGCCACGTCACCTGCCTCGTCAGCGTTGACTGCCACGTAACCCTTCACTGCCACATCATACGGTCAGAATTTTTACCTGTTGAAAATCATCATTCTGGTATGTTTTACACTTGTTAATCAGTTAGCATTAATATTATTCCTTGTGCTTACCCATAACTAGATTACATAGCCCACTTTTAAATTAAATTACTTTAATTTTGAGTCATTGAATATCTGATCCTCTTAGTTAATTGTGGAGCTTGGTTAAATTAGTGGGAAAACTGAAACATTGTGTTTGGATTACTTATGTGCATTTAGAGGACTTACGCTGCTTGGTTGCACTTTTCCTGGTTTAATCTATCATTACTTAGTTTAAAAAAAAAAAAATATTTTTCTTTATTTATTTTATTATTATTAGCTATAATTTTATTTTGCGTTTTACTTGCAAGTGTTATTTTGTGATCTCAATCTCAGGATTAGTTTTGCATGCATTTACGTAGTGGTCGTCTAGTAAACAATCCAGAAGTCATCGCTACCATGGACCCGAACTCCAGTAATGTTCTTAGAGATATTCAAGAACAATTACAACTTATGCGAACGGAAATGAGCAACATGTCTAATCAAATGAACAATCTTTCTGGGAGAATGGAGTCCATAGAAACTTTGCAAGTAAGACAATCTAGTGAGAGTGAACATTCAACTGACAACCCTAGAAATCCTCAAAGACCAGTTCCTCGTAGGAACCGACATCATAACCAACGCCAGGGTCACAATGACTTTGATGACCCTAATGATAGTGAGCATTCCAATGACTACCATCAAAGACCAGTTCACCCTAGGAACCGTCAGTACAACCGCAATCAGGGCCATCACGAATATGATGACCCTGACGAGCGAGTCATGAGGCATGTTAAGGTAGAAGCCCCAACTTTTGAGGGTCAACTTGACCCATGGGTTTTTGATAGATGGATCCGTGACATGGATCAATTCTTTGGCTGGTATAATCTATCTGAGAATAGAAGGGTAAGATTTGCAAAGATGAAACTTGGTGGTACCGCTCGACTCTATTGGGAAAGTGTAGAAGAGTCTTTGATTAGGAGGGGTCAACCCCCTATCACTGATTGGGTTGAAATGAAGACTAAGTTAGAAGAGAAGTACTTGCCTCGTTCTTATAGAGGAAATCTTTTGGACCAGTGGAATAACCTGAGACAAGGAGGCAAGTCTGCCAATGAATATGTGGCACAATTTGATGAGTATAGGATGAGGTGTGCAGTTAGGGAGGATGAAGTGATGACCCTAAGTAGATTTTGAAAAGGCTTAAACGATGACCTTAGAAGAGAGGTTGTGCTTAGGGGTGTTTATACCCTTGATGAAGCTTATACCCTAGTACAAAATTACGACTTGGTCACAAAAAGCCAATGGACAAGACGTCAGGACACTCGTAATACCCCTTCTAGGCCTCAACCTGGTAGTAATAACTCCATATTAGGTGCCCCACCTCGTAAACCCAATCCTTTGATTTCCCAGATACCTAGAGAAGACAAGGGTAAGGGTATTTTTCATGAAGCACCTAGAACTTCAAGAATTCAGTGTTTTAAGTGTCAGGGTTTTGGTCATATTTCCTCTAGCTGCCCTAATAAGGCTTTGTTCATCAAGGGGCAAGAGGATGTGGGTGATGAAGATAATTGTGATGATAAGATATATGAACCCAATCCCGATGATTTTCAAGATCTCAATGATGAGGATGATGAGTCTCACTTGCTAGGATGTGTTAGGTCTATACCCGCTCAAATCAAGACAATCAAGTTAGGTGTGGTTAGATGTGCTTTAACACAACCTAAAGGAACTGAGGATTGGAGAAGGACTGCTATCTTTTACACTTACATTAAATGTGGAGATAAAGGGTGTAAGATCATCATAGACAGTGGTAGCTGTATCAATGCAGTTTCATCGGGTAGTGTATCCCGCTTAGGCCTAAAGTCTATCCCACACCCTAAGCCGTATAGTGTGTCGTGGGTTAATGATACATCTATAGCAGTCAAAGAGAGATGTCTTTTTCCCATTAAGATTTTTGACTATCATGATGAAATTTGGTGTGATGTCATTCCCATGGATGTGGGGCATGTCATTTTGGGTAGGCCTTGGTTATATGATCTGGACGTTACAATCTTTGGACGATCAAATTCTTGTTCATTTACTTTTCAAGGTAAAAAAATCCAACTTATTGGATTACCTCCAAGGCCTAATGATAATAGTCAAAAGAAGAATAAAGTGAAAGAAGGAGGACTTAACATAATAAGTCCTAAGGAGTTTGATAAGGAGATTTGTGAGGAGTCTGTTGTGTTTGCTGTAGTGGCTAAGGAGATTGTAGATGACTTTTTAGAAGAGCCACCTGAAGAGGTAAGAGAAGTGTTGAAAGAATTTCTAGATGTTTTTCCTTCTGAACTACCTGATGCTTTGCCTCCTATGCGTGATGTTCAGCACGCCATAGATTTTGTCCCTGGGGCCACGTTACCAAACTTGCCTCACTATAGGATGAACCCGAGTGAACATGCTGAGTTGCAAAGGCAAGTATGTGAGTTGTTACAAAAGGGATTTATACGAGAGAGTTTGAGCCCTTGTGCAGTACCTGCACTGTTAACACCCAAGAAAGATGGATCATGGAGAATGTGTGTTGACAGTCGAGCCATAAATAGAATTACAATCAAGTATCGTTTTCCAATTCCTCGATTGGATGACATGCTAGATATGATGGCAGGAGCCCAAATCTTTTCTAAGATTGACTTAAAAAGCGGGTATCATCAGATTAGGATCCGTCCTGGAGATGAGTGGAAAACAGCTTTTAAGACTAAGGATGGTTTATATGAATGGCTAGTCATGCCTTTTGGCCTGTCCAATGCACCAAGCACTTTTATGAGAGTAATGACACAAGTGCTTCGGCCATTTATGGGAAAGTTCTTGGTGGTATACTTTGATGATATTCTTATTTACAGCAAAACCAAGGAAGAACATTTCGATCATCTTATTCAGGTTTGTACCACCCTAAGAAAGACAAGTTTGTTTGCAAATGTCAAAAAGTGTTCATTCTTTACTAATCAAGTGGTCTTTTTAGGGTTTATAGTATAATGGAAAGGAGTCTCTGCTGATCCCCAAAAAGTTCAAGCGATAGTAGATTGGCCGGAACCTAAGACTATTCATGAGGTTCGTAGTTTTCATGGGCTTGCCACTTTCTATCGTCGTTTTATTAAGGGATTTAGCACCATCATGTCACCTATTACAGATTGTTTGAAACAAGGTGAGTTTAAGTGGAGTAAAGGAGCTAATAGGGCATTTGAAGAGGTTAAGAAGAAAATGACGGAGGCCCCAGTAATGCGGCTACCTGATTTTACTAAAGTGTTTGAAGTAGAATGTGATGCTTCGGGAGTTGGCATAGGTGGAGTACTTAGTCAGGAACGTCACCCTGTAGCTTACTTTAGTGAGAAACTTAATGAGGCAAAACAAAAGTACTCAACTTATGATAAGGAGTTTTATGCGGTGGTTCAGGCCTTGCGCTATTGGCGCCATTACTTGTTACCACAGGAGTTTGTTCTTTACTCCGATCATGAGGCCCTTCGCTATCTTAACTCCCAAAAGAAGCTTAATCATAGGCATGGTCATTGGGTTGAATATTTGCAAGCATACTCATTTGTTTTGAAACATAAATCTGGAAAAGAGAATAAGGCTGCAGATGCTTTGAGTCGTCGGGTGACGCTGTTATCTGTAATGAGTGTTGGAGTCACAGGATTTGAGAGACTTAAGGAGGAGTATGAATCTTGCCCAGAATTTGGAGAAATATACTTGACATTGAAGGATGAGCATCACCGTGTTATAAATGGTTATCACCTCCAAGATGGATACCTATTTCGAGATAATAAGCTTTGTATCCCGAAAACATCTGTGCGTGATTTTTTGATATGGGAAATTCATGCTGGAGGTCTCTCAGGACATTTTGGAAGGAATAAAACCATCGAAGAAGTGGAACGTCAGTTTTTTTGGTCTAGTTTGAAAAGAGATGTCGCCAAATTAGTAGGTCAGTGTCGAACTTGCCAACTCGCTAAGCATAGAAAACAAAATACTGGTCTTTACACTCCATTACCCGTGCCTACTTGCCCTTGGCAAGATGTAAGCATGGATTTTGTGCTTGGGCTTCCACGTACTGCAAAGAAACATGATTCTATTTTTATGGTTGTCGACCGCTTCTCTAAGATGGCCCATTTTATTCCTTGTACTAAGACCACAGATGCTTCCAGAGTCGCAAAACTCTATTTTGACGAGATTGTCAAGTTGTACGGCCTTCCCCAAACCATAGTTTCAGATAGGGATGTTAGATTTACAAGTTATTTCTGGAAAACCCTTTGGCATATGGTGGGAACCAAATTGAAGTTTTCTACTGCTTACCACCCCCAAACTGATGGTCAAACTGAGGTGGTTAACAGGAGTTTGGGTAACCTTTTAAGGTGTCTAGTGAGTGATCATAATCGGAATTGGGATCTGATT
Organism: Populus tomentosa; assembly: GCA_018804465.1. Taxonomy (NCBI): domain Eukaryota; kingdom Viridiplantae; phylum Streptophyta; class Magnoliopsida; order Malpighiales; family Salicaceae; genus Populus; species Populus tomentosa. Next base: position 4,700,259 of record CM032005.1, read on the forward strand.
CTTCCTACGGCCCAGTTTGCCTATAATAGCTCCATCAATAGGTCAATAGGCATGAGTCCCTTTGAAGTTGTACATGGTTACAAGCCTAGGAAACCTTTAGATCTTCTTCCTATGTCCCTTCATGCTAGAGTGTCTGAGTCAGCCGAGTCTTTTGCACGTAGAATTCAGGATTTGCATATTGAGATCACTAAACAAATTCAAGCAAGTAATGCGCAATATAAACTTCAAGCTGATGCACATAGACGACATAATGAGTTTAATGTTGGAGACTATGTTATGATACGGATTAGACCCGAACGGTTTCCTTCGGGAGCTAATCGAAAATTGCATGCACATAGTGCCGGGCCTTTCAAAGTGCTACAACGGGTTGGTCCAAATGCTTATGTTCTTGATTTACCACATGATTTTGGCATTAGCTCTACATTTAACATTGAGGATCTAGTTGCATACCACAAACCACTTCCTATTCCAAATGACCCATTCGAAACACCACTTAACCCCCCTCCTGATGATCCTAATGAAACCTCTATCCCTTTTACCTTGACATCAGCATAAAAGGATAATATTGATGCTATTCTGGATGAACAAGTTGTTTTTAACAGGAATGGTGAGATTCAGCGGTTTCTAGTTCGCTGGGTGGGTCGACCCGACTCAGACTGCACTTGGATTACTAGAGATACTTTGCAGTAACTTGACCCAGATCTTTGGGAGTACTATCAGAGTCGGCCACTGCTACACTCGACGGGGTCGAGTTTCTCTAACCCCGGGAGAGTTGGTGGGGACACCAGGCCCACGCCACAGATTACACGAGTATATGGACGGAGACGACGTAGGATGGCCCAGCCTGTCACGCTTTGGTTGGGAGACTAAGCCCATTGGGCCTATCTCATTGTTGTTTTTTATTTATTTAGCCCATTTGGGCCGGCTCATTGTAATTTTATTTATTTAGCCCATTTGGGCTTGCTCATTGTTATTTTTATTATTTATGTTAAACAGTTTGGTTTGATGGGCCGAGCCCAATAGCAGGATGTTCTAGGTTGAGACTATTTATATGCTCTTTTGTCATTTGGGAAGGGACTTTTGAATGAATGAAAAAAATGCAGATTTGCACATCTCCAACCCCTCTCCTCCTCTTCTTTAGCTTCTTTCTTCTTTAAAGCTTCTTTCTTTTCTTACTTTAATTCTTTTACTTATTGTTCCGCGTCAAATAGACCTCAACAAATCTAGCTTAAACTCGGTCCGGTCAATACTAGTAAAAGCTTTTTTTTTTTAAAAAAAAAATGATATTATTTTAATAAAAATAATAATTAAAATGATAATGTTTTTAGAAACGCGGGTATAACCGCATTTCTAAACTCTCACTTACCCATATAGTTGAGTATTAATTAAGATTTGTGAACTAAAACTTAATGTAGATGAGTTTTAATTTGGATAAAAATATATTAAGTTGATTAGATCTAGCTAACTAGACGAGTTAACTCATGAGATAATTAACCTCATCAAATCTAGCTTAAACCTGGTCGAATCCAACACGAATAAAAGCTTTTTAAAATAAAAATAAATTGAAATTATTTTAGTTATAAAATAATTAATTAAGATTATCACCCAAAAACTCAAAACCTTTTTTCCGAGCTATAACCACAAGTAAAGTTGGTTCATTACAGAATAAAAACAAATAAAACTAAAAATTTTGCTTATGTTACTGCTGCATGAAATAAACAATATTATAATGCTAAATGTTGACCTAATCAGGATTTATCTGGTACAGGAGAATCTCCCCCATGTTACAATGTTGAGAGAAAAAAGAAAAAGTAAAAGTAAAACCCTAGACAGCTTGGAACTTTGTATCTGTGTGAGAGGAAGATGGTGGGTCTCATGGGGTTGCCAAAGTGACAGGCTTAACAATCATTGTCTTGTCGCCTATCAGATGCTGTTCTTACCAAAACATAACTGCAGCACTGTGTTTCTAAGTTTGCACATGCGCTCAGCTGGCTCCTGGAATTTATTACAGGTTTAAAATATATATAACAGCCACCGTGTAAGAAGACACAGGTGTTTGTGCATTTAAAAGGTAATAAGAGCTCAAAACCCCATAAAACATGGTGGAGAAGCTGGAGGCCATGTGCTCAGGGCAGCTTCCTCCGGGAAGAACAGCAAGCACCATTATTACTGGCATGGGACATTCTCACATTAACTTAGAAGCATAAGCATATTGATTGATCTTTTGCAATATATTTGTGTCCTTTTTAGAATCAATCAGAGGGTGCAAAGATTAGGTGCCACACATGGCTTTATGCTAAAGACACCATTGTTTGGTACAATCTTCTTTTAAAAAGTATATTTTGGTTGAAAATTTATTAAAATATTTTTTATTTTATTTTTAATATTAATATATTAAAATTGTTAGAAAATACTAAAAAAATATTAATTTAATATATTTTTAAATAAAATTCACTTTAAAATACATTACCACATTTTTAAACATTCAATGTCTTTATTAGAGGAAAAAGTGGTCCCTAGCCAAGAACAAATAGAAGAAAAGGAGTCATTGGAGTTGATGGAATTTCGAATTATGCAGGAGTGCACATATTAAAAGTAGTTAGGTGGACTTTTAGGGCTTGTTTGATTTTGATATTGATTATTCTGTTGATGAGGTCAAAGTGTTAAGGTTTTTGAAGCAAATTCTTTCTTTCCTTTTCTTCTTTCCTAAAAAATGAAACTTTTTGATGATTTTATGAGATAAAGTGTGTATTTAGTATTTGTGGTAGAATGTGTTTTTTGAAAATGTTTTTTTTTCAAATAAATTAAAAAAATTCAAAATGTGAATTTGAAAAGAAAGATTAATTTAACAAAAGGGTTAAAAAAAATAAAAAAAAGAATTAAAAGAATAAGGATCAAAATTTAAATAAAAAATAAACAAGTTTTTGATTGAAGGGTGAAATTAAAAAGAAAAATCAATTTACCAAAAAGAACAAAAAAATAATCAAAAGAATGAAGACCAATTGAAAAATAACCACATATCCCAAATTAGGATCGAATGATGAAATTAAAAACAAATTACAATGTGCTTTTAAAAGTGTTTTTCTTAAATAAGTTTGAAAATACAAAATATGAATTTGAAATGAAAGATCAATTTAACAAAAGGGTCCAAACAAATAAAAACAATCAAAAGAATAAGAATTATAGTGAAATAAAAAGTAAAAAAAAATTTTGATTGAAGGGTAAAATTAAAAAGAAAAATCAAATAAAAAAATAACCACATATCCCAAATTAAGATTAAATGATGAAATTAAAAACAATTAAAATTTTACAAAAGCGTTAATAGCAAAAATTAAAAATTAAAAGAACAAAGACCAAAGTGAAAATCTATATAAATCACAGGACAACTCTAAAATTTTACATGGGTAGCACAAATTTCAAGGAGAGAAAAGAGAAAATAAAAGAAAACAAAATTATTACCGGCAACAAACTGTGCCACCACCAACAATAGGCACTACCCTAAAAGGAAAGACATCATGACACTTTTAAAGACACGGTAAAGGTGGATTGTGGCTACTAGGAGGCGCTGCATGCATTGTCCAAATGGCACGAGCGACCAACATACAAATGTATATGAAAACAACTTTTTGTTTGCATTTTTATATTTTTTTTATGTTTAGTCTAATACAAATTGCTCCCCAAATCATATGATAATAAGAAAAAAACCATTTCTAAAAGACAAAAAAGCTCGTGGACACAAGGGTTTTTTTTTCTTTTTTGCTTTTAAGGACATTTTGGTCATTTCATTGTGCCTTTTGTTTTATAATATTTGTTCAAATACCAAATTTCATCACAATTAACTTGATAATAACAAAAAAATCATTTTGAAAATACGAAATAGCCCTTGATGCAAGTTTTAATTTATTTTTTGTTTTCAAGAGTATTTTGATTGCTTCACTCTGCTTTTGAAATGGAAAAAAACTTGTTTGTCCTCTATCAATTTGATAATAATTAATGATTTTTATGAAAAGATTTTAATGTTTACAATAGCTTATTTTATAATTTTTTGTGGGAAAGCCAAAACTATTAAAACCAGTTTACAATGTATTTTTTTTTCTAGCAATATTATTTTTGGTTGATAATTACTATAAAAAAGGGGTTCGTTTGGTATTTCTTCTTTTATTAGAATGTTAAAAAACATTATTTTTAGAGAAGCAACTTGTAATATTTATTTTATAAACCCTGCCCACAAATATAAAAAAATTAGGATTTCAAAAGTGTAAGTATATAAATAAAAATAATCTAAAAAAGAAAATACTTTTTTTGCCAATCATATCACAATTCCAAATAGAGAGCCCACCCATACATCAAATAGCATCTACATTTGGTTATTTCAAAGTATTGCATATCGAAATGGTGAATACCTTAGCCATCTTCAACATATATAGACAATGATTGAGGGATTATGAGATGGTTTGAGGACAGAGGATTTGAATGGGCTAATGGGCTTTAGCACAGACCTTAATGGGTCTTAATATCAAGGCTTGATTTGACATTATACCATAAAAAAAAAAAAAAAATTTTGTGTTAATAGATTTATTTTCAAGAGAAGTTTTGTGAAGATGTGTCAAAAAAATATTGATCAATGTCTGTTTATTTTTTTATTTATATTCTAGGTGACTAGAGGCTATTTATGAGCGTTTATTGATCAAAATAAATTTAAAATGATTTTATAAATTAAAAAAAAACCTTGGATTTTGCGGTGACTGAAAAACCATGCTGCAAGTGACCTGTTGCTTGTTTAAAGAAAAATTGGAGCGAACTCTTGCCAAAAACAAATTAAAAAAATTTGCCAGGCTCGAGGGTCCTAACTTCCAGGCCCGCTAATCGATGACAAGCTAGGCATACCACACCCATCATTGCCTAGCTTTTTTGTGTTTTTTTTTTTCTTTACATTATTTTTTATATTTAAATATTAATTAATGCCCTTGCTTTTATTTTTTTAAATATTTTTCTGAATTTTATTTTTAAATATTAATTTTTTTAAAAAATACTTTTTAGTTTAATAATACTTGGAAGGGATTAGTATAATCTGTTTTCAATTTTTTATATTTTATATAAATTAGATGTATTGTATGACTCATTTTAAAAAAATGAAAATCTTTTGTATTTAGTAACAATAATCAGCCCCCACAATAAATAGATAAGAACAACAACCAGTGTTAAACATTTCATGTGTATCTCTCGTTTTTTTTTACTAGAAATCGTCATGATTTTTCATTTATTTTCTTTAGAAATCATTCCATTTAAAGTCATAATCCTCCCATTGAATAGAAAACAAAAAAATGATTTTTTTTTTTATATAATCCACTATATAAATTATAACATTTTTTTTTTAACTTTTAGATATTGTTTAGTTATTGTCTCGAGATATAAAAATAAAAACAAAATTATATTTTAAAATGAAAAAAATTCACTTTAAAATATGATAAATTTATTTTATATTTTTATACTTATTTTCCTTGCAAATAAATTTATATTCCTTTTATTAAGAGAAATTTACCGAACACAACCTTAAGCACTCTTCTATTTAGGCCTTTCCTTCCTTATGCAGCTGGGACCTAAGCCTTTTTTACATTTTAGTCCAAGAATTGATGATATGAAATTTCCGATTACAACTCTCCTGAACGGACAGTTTGGCCACACCAAATTTACAACGGTTCTTTAAGAAAAAGTAGCCGTTGCAAACAAAACCCTAGGGTTTAGTCTCTGTTCTTCATCTTGGAAAAGCCGCATTCTAAAAACTATATAAAGCTACCAATTTCCTCCTAAAAATCCCAATCAAATCAAATCAAATACTCTGTAAAGATCAAGAACACATCGCCTAGACCCTCTCTTCCGCTTCTCTTTCGCTGCCTTTCTCCTTCTCTTTTTTTCCTTCTTTCTTATTAATTGCGTTTCTTAATTTCATCTCTAACATTTCTGTTTTGCAGAAGGCACAATCTTGTAGGGTTTCTTTATTTGGGTTTTTTTTCCCTATCTATCTGTATATTTTTTTTTTTGGCTGTTGTTCGTTATGGATGCAGGATCTATGAACACTTCTTCGAGCTTGAAAGCACAATCTCGTTTCCCTCTTCAACAGCAGTTTCTTCCAAGAACGAACTCTAAAGAAAACGTAAGATTTTGATTTGGTTTTCTTGATGATATCTGATAATGATGTAATAACGAATTTTGTTCTTACCAGTTGTTATTGTAATATGATTCTTGCAACAGTTGGATAGATTTATACCAAACAGGTCAGCCATGGATATGGATTATGCCCGTTTCATGCTAACAGAAGGGAGAAAAGGAAAAGAGAACCCAGCAGTGAGCTCGCCGTCAAGAGAGGCTTACAGGAAGCAACTTGCTGATTCCTTGAACATGAACCGAACTCGAATTCTAGCTTTCAAGAACAAGCCTCCTGCACCTGTTGAGTTGATGCCCCAAGACCACTCTCATCACCACCACCAGCCCAAAACCGCCAAGCCTCGCCGACATATTCCTCAGACTTCTGAGAGGACATTGGATGCACCGGATCTTGTGGATGATTTCTACCTCAACTTATTAGATTGGGGCAGCAGCAATGTTTTAGCCATAGCTCTTGGAAGCACTGTTTATTTGTGGGATGCTTCAGACGGTTCCACTTCAGAATTGGTCACGGTTGATGATGAAGATGGACCCGTTACCAGTGTCAATTGGGCTCCTGATGGACGCCATATTGCCATAGGCTTGAACAATTCTCATGTACAGTTATGGGATTCTGCTTCCAATAGACAGGTAATATATAAGCCCATACCTCTTTTGATGTCGTCCTCTTTCGTAAAGTTTCTCTTGTTACTGTTTGCTTATGGTATTTGTTTTGGTGATTTCCCTACAGCTAAGAACATTGAAAGGAGGCCACAGATCGCGAGTTGGGTCAATGGCATGGAACAATCACATCCTGACAACAGGGGGAATGGATGGTCAAATCATTAACAATGACGTGAGAATTAGATCACACATTGTTGAGACTTACAGAGGGCATACACAGGAGGTTTGTGGGCTTAAATGGTCCGCTTCAGGTCAACAATTAGCGAGTGGAGGCAATGATAATCTGATTCATATATGGGATAGATCTACAGCATTATCAAACTCAGCAACACAGTGGCTTCACAGGCTTGAGGACCATACTTCAGCAGTGAAAGCCCTGGCATGGTGTCCGTTCCAAGGGAATTTGCTAGCCTCTGGAGGAGGTGGAGGAGATAAGAGTATTAAGTTTTGGAATACACACACAGGTGCCTGCTTGAACTCGATTGATACCGGATCTCAGGTTTGTTCTCTTTTGTGGAACAAGAATGAAAGGGAACTACTTAGCTCTCACGGGTTTACTCAGAATCAACTCACTGTTTGGAAATATCCATCAATGGTGAAAATGGCAGAGCTCACTGGCCATACTTCTAGAGTCCTTTACATGGCTCAGGTAATAATTTGAGAACCGAAATTGATTCTCTTAATAATTTTTATTTCAAGCTTTAATTTATTAACTTTGTGCCATTTTCCTACAGAGTCCGGATGGTTGTACAGTGGCAACAGCAGCAGGGGATGAAACACTCAGGTTCTGGAATGTTTTTGGAGTTCCTGAAATTGCTGCTAAGGCCGCTGCTAAAGCAAATCCAGAGCCATTTTCTCACTTGAATCGCATTCGCTGATTCTGAAATCAAAACAGAAAACCGAGCTGCCTCCTGTGTGCCTATGTTTGACCAGACCGACCACTTCCAGGGTAGATACATTTTCAATCCAGCTAGTTTCTGAAATTTTTCTGATCTTAGTATATAAATTAGAAATGAAGCCACAGATATCTCAAAACTCCTGCCTTCTGTCGAGGTTACAGGGAAAACAACAACTTGTTGTCGGGAGGGATAGCGCAATCATTTGGCTCCACATTTCATCATCCTGTGAAACTAGCTGGTTTCGAAGAAGGGGGTGTGGTTGGATTTGTATTCAATATTTCCATGTAAAATTTCTGTCTTTTCTCTTTTTTTTATGCTTTATTTATTTATTTGTGACACTAGATTTTGAACATGAATATAAGTTGAATCAGATTTTTAGAAAAAATTATTAGATAAAATAAAAATAAAAACGAATAAAAACAATGAGTTGAATCCAAGAGAGATTATAATTAATAGGATGAAAAAATTGTTGGAAATCGTTTAGCCATATAAATTTGTATATTTGTTGAATAATTAATAGAAACATAAGAAAAGAATAAACATACTAATATATTAAACAAAAAACAAGCACACATATAAAACAACAAGTAAGGTATTCACTTTTCAAATCAAAACAAGACATGAAAATAAATAATTTACAAATATGTGACAAAACTCTTAGAATATACAAAAGAATTTGTTCTTGTGAGGCTAATATATTTCTCTATCTGTTATTATTTTTTGTTGGATGTGCATATAATACAACATAAAATTTCTGTCTTTTTTCTTAATTTAATGCTTTTATTTATTTATTTGTGACATTAGATTTAACATGAGTTGGATTACATTCATATTCGGTTTTAAAAAAAAAACTTTAAATAATTATTCTAAAACTTGTGGAAGTCAGTGTACACAACCAATTCCATTCCATCTTCAACTACTGCTGCTGCATTTTCTCAGCCATCTGCTCCTCTACATTTCCCTGCTCTGCAAGGATGTCTTTCCAGATGAGCCCCGACAACACCACATGTTGGTATCGCTCGCTATCCATTACCTCGGTGTTTACTGACTAAGCATGTTTCTTCCATCACAATTTACTTGTTTCTTCGAGGCTTTTAAACATCACCAATGGCGTGCAACCATGGACATTGAATTTAATGCTCTTGTAAAAAATGGTTCATGGGATTTTGTACCTCCTAAGCCTGGGTAGTCATAATCTAGTTGGCTATCACATAAAGAGACATGGAGATGGTCGTGTTGAGCGTTTTAAAGCATGGCTGGTGGCTAAGGGATATCATCAGCACCATGTAAACCTTAGTCTCATGGTTAAGACAAGAACTATGCATTTATTACTATCTTTAGCCATCACATGACAATGGAGCATTGGGCAGATTAACATCCAAAATGCCTTTGTACATGGTCTCCTACAAGTGGAAGTTTACATGCAACAACCCTAAGGATACATTTATCCTGACTTTCCCAATCATATCTGCCGATTGAAGAAGAGCTTATATGACCCGAAACAGGCTCCTGGAGCCTGATTTTCTAGGCTGATAGACATTATACAGCATATGGGCTTTGTTGGTTCGAAGGTGGATTTCTTCTTATTCATACACTACTCATGAATCTCTAATTTTATCCTCATATATGTTGACGATATAATCATCTCCGGGACTAACTCCGTTGAAATTGATAAGTTTATTCAGCAAATTGGTGCGACTAACTCCATTGAAATTGATAAGTCTATTTAACAACTTGGTGCTGTCTTTCTAGTAAACGATATAGGACCTCTATCCTATTTTCCTAGTGTAGAAGCCTTGTTTGATGGACATGACATGTTTTTGACGCAAAGAAAATATGTAGCTGAACTGTTACAATGGGTTCACATACATGAAGCCAAAGCCTTATTCAACTCCTATGAGTACCACTTGTATTCTAAGTTTCACAGCTCTGACTTTACAGATCCTCAACTATATCACAGCACTATTGGTGCGTTACATTACTTGGGATTCACTCATCCAGATATTGCTTTTGCGGTCCACTGTGTTAGCAAATTCATGCATCAACCCAAGGACAATCATTGGCAAGCTGTCAAATGCATCCTTTGATACTTAAAATCCACAGTGTGCTATGGCGTTCATTTTATAAGCACATTAGATCACTCTTTTCAGGGGTTCAGTGATGCTGATTGGGCGGGTGACAGAGATGATAAACGTAGTGTTGGGGGCTATTGTATTTTTCATGGAACCAATCTAATCAGTTGGAGCTACAAACAGCAACAAACTGTTGCTCATAGCAGTACTGAATCAAAGTATAAATCCCTCTCATATACAGCGGCTGAAATACGTTGGCTCCAATCCATTCTCCACGATCTGCAGCTTCCCTTAGTAACCAGTCCAAAACTATGGTGTGATAATATTGGAGCTACTTGTTCTTTAATCCAATTTCCATGCCAGAACTAAACATAGTGAAATTGATTCTCACTATGTTAGGGATCAAGTTTTAGTAAAACAACTTCAGGTCTCCTTTCTATCTTCTAGGGATTAGTGTGCAGATTTATTAAATAAGCCACTGTCAGCCATTTGTTTTCAGCTACTGCAGGATAACCTTCATGTTCAAGACCTACCCATTCGGTTGAGGGGGCGTGTTGGAGATTGAATTCAAAAATGAAATTTCTTGCTGATATTTCGGGATAACTGATTTGGTTGTGATGTTATCCTTTAGTTTTGAAATAGCTAACGTAGAGGAGAAGGTTAAAGATAATCTATCTGTAAAACCTTATACACTTCTTTTTAAGATTGCAGATTAATATACAACTCTTTCTCTTGTGAAACTATTTTCTTTGTGCTTTCCTACACTTTCAAAGATGCTATTTTTGTCGTTGTTCATTTAAAATTGAAAAGCTTGAAATGACTATGGATCACTTGTGATGAGATCCCAAAGAGTGAATTGGCACGCTAAGGTTCTTAGCCAGCCATGGCTTTATACGGTCATGTTGACATAAAGAATGTCTTAAGCTTTGATCATATTAAAATATTAGACTTGCATATAAGGTTGGAGAAACAATCGTGGACTTTACCGGCGATTAAGAGATGGGTTTTCTCTCTATTAGGAGTAACAATCAGCATGCCTGATGGGCTGTGGTTAGTGTTGATCCTTTCAGTACATTATGATATGGTCGGTATGCATGGTTCTGCTAGATTCTTTGGTGTCTGGCAAAAATGACAAGTTTCTCGGAAAAATTGATGGTTAGGGACAAACCTTAAGATTCTCAGTTATCTTGATCAATCCATGTTGACCATCCTATCCTAAAATAGCAGTAGTACCTAAATTTAAGGCATGAATTTGCATGCCTGTTTTTTTCGAGGTATGAATTTAAGGTACCCTCTCCTTTGCCATTGTTGATACTGGTAGAAAATGCTGCATAGCTTCTATGTAAGTTCTTATTCCTCTCTCCCTCTTGCGGACTCTCTAAATTAGTAATGCTTTAAAGAATAGGTAGGGAAATATGGTTATGTTTATATCTAAAAACCATTTGTTTTGGATTTGAAATTCTTGTATGATTTGCTTGAGAGTTTTTTCTTTCCTCTCCATGTCTTTTGTCATAGCAATGGGGGCATTTTCTGAGAAATTTTGCGTCAGAACATGAAAGAGCAGCCTCTAATTTTTATGAATTCACATTTGGCTGTTTCTTCTCCCACCTCAACGTGTCTTTAATTTCATTTCAACTTTTTTCTGTACGTAAATGGACGTTCAAACAAGTTTTCTAGGAAATTTTGGCTCTGAAACGGATTGGCATTAAGAGTTCTTGTATTTAATATATGATTATGATTATTTTTCCTTTCCTTCTGATATGATGCCCTGCCTTTATGTTATGAATCTAAGTGGGTTGATGAGGTTATTTGCTCTTGATCCTGATAGCACATTGTTTCGGATTTTCTCCTCTGCACTTTTCCTTTGGCATTAGTCTTTATGTTTGGAGTCTTGTTTGATTATCTTAGGATACATTTTATGCACTGATAAAATTGCTTGATGACTTTCTTCTGCACTCCTAACATCAAGTTTTGAGCCTCCAGGAAGGTGTTTCGACAAAATAGATTTTATTTTTTCACCTGTTATGACTATTACATCCTGTATTCTGTTTAAGGAAAGCATTTCTTAAGCAACTAATCTTTCAGAATCTATAATATCAGACCTTCAAAATCTCAAATTCTAGTCCGCAGGAATTGTGGAGTACTTGTTTCTGTAACATCTTCTCTGTTAATGTACATTATTTTTGCTTCATGAGATTGGCCCGCGAATCTTTACTATGATAGAGAAGTATCTTTATGATGTTTTTTTTTGTTTCTTTTCTCATTTCTCTGGTAAGGTTTCTGTAATTCTTTGCTGTAAATGAGATTTGTGTGTGGCTTTTGTTCTGGCTGCTTTCTGGGTCAGAATATGATTCATTTCGTGTTCCATTGCTAGTTGCTACTGTCGACATGATTGTTCTGATTTTTTTTTTTCTGAATATCCTATGGTTGCATCAACTGCAGATTGATATGATAATGCCGAAATGCTATGAGTACAGTAGACACATCCTCATTGATTTGCTGTTCTTGCATAATTAATCATCTTCTGATCATGCCCTCTTTCTGAATATCCTATGGTTGCATCAACTGCAGATTGATATGATAATGCCGAAATGCTATGAGTACAGTAGATATGACAAAGCTGAATTGCTAAGAGCCAGTAGACACATCCTCATTGATTTGCTGTTCTTGCATAATTAATGATCTTCTGATCATGCCCTCACCTCGGTTTTCTATTTCGTGTTACAGCATTAAAATCGGAATCGGTGTAATCATACACCCGATAGAAGTTCACTCGGTGCATGCAACAATGGAAACACTACGTGGACCTCAGCTTACAATGAACGATGGTGCTACACTGGTGACAGAGGTGGTATCGGATGATGATTCGCATCTTTGCCTCTATATATTATTGCAGGACATGATTAAAATTGGTGACATGGTTGTTGGGTTTGACATCGAGTGGGGCTTCAAAGGGACTTCTGCTAGCAGATCAGGAAGCACTTCTGGCAGAAACACCGAGAATCATTCTCAGTCTGACAAGTCAGAGCACCTTCCTAGGAGAGTAGAACATCACATTGCTGTGTTGACTTTCTGCACCAAACTTGGCTGCGTCCTGATAAGGCTCTCTCCTAATCATATCTCGCCATCTCTAAAACGCTTTCTCTCGATTAAGGACATTATGTTTGTAGGAGTTCATATCAAGGAAGATCTTCAAAGGCTAAGATGTGTTGACGGTCTGGTGGTTCGGAATGCGGTGGAGTTGAGTGAACTGGCTGCTAAAATACATGACCAGCCTCGATTCGCTGCTTATAGTGCAAGGGAATTGGCTTACAGAATAGCTTCACTAAAATCTGACTCAAAACCTCTCAATGTTTTATGGTCAAATTGGTTCGATCATACTCTTTGCCCTGAACAGATTGAGTCTGCAACCATTGATGCTTATGCAACGTACAAGATTGGCAAAAAGCTTATGGAAAGCGGCAGTAGCAGTGTCAAGAGGCTGTTCTCATAATCTCTACACTTATGTCCAATTTCAGCCTTGAGGTATTGTCGTGTCTGTCTATTCAATAATCCATGTCAGAGTGAAAAATGATTGTGTTCTGTTGTTGTCGTTGTCGTCCTCTGAGTTCATTGTTAGCCGATGGTGTTCCTGGTATTTCAGACCTTGCATTTCTTTTGCATTCACCATTTTGACCAATGTAGTACTCTATTATTATTATTATTATTATTATAAATTAACTTTAAATTATACAATACAAATATAATATCAAATAACAAAAAATAATCTTAAAATTTAAAATATTTATAAATAGTAAAGAATTAAGAAAATTTTAACTTAAAAGTAATTATACATTGTAGGGGATTACGATCGGTGATGTACTGATAATTGTTCATAGGAGGCTAAGCACACTGACACAATATTTAACGTGGTTTGGCAAACCGCCTACATCCACGGGAGAAGTCATTTGATTATATAGGAAAGAACAAGATTTACAACAATAGAGGAGGAGAAATTATTCCCTTTTTAGCAACTCTCAACCTCACTCTATTTCTCTCTTCTTGGTGCTGCAATGGCAGCCCACTCTCTCCTATATTTCTCATATTTTTGGCTCTAATATCTCTCACTCAACTCTCTCATTTTGCTCTCTAAGATCATGCCTCTTTTATAGGCATTCATGGTAGCTTCTCATGCTTTTTTGTCAACAATGGTGGTTGTCAAATTTGCCAAACTTCTTCAACAAAGATGGCTGTCAACTTCTTTTTTTCTTCAACAATGGTGGCTACCAAAGTCAATGGTTATAGCCACCATTTGTTGTACATGTAATGGCAACAAACCTAACATCCATAACCTCACATTTGGCTGCTCCTAGAAAGTTATATGTTTAGTATAATTGATTCTTGATGATAACACTAATCTCACATCAGCTAGAGACGAGTGTTTTAGCCGTTTACAAATACAAAAGATATCTATCTCTGAAAGCTGCCTTTTAAAAGGAAAAAAACACACCATGTGATTTTATGGGACAATATATTTTAGGAAGCCTATCACATATGGATGTAAACACACATCATCAATGGTATCATATGTGAGTATGTTAACCATGAGTAATTACCCAAATTCCTCGCCTGGGAGGCTATGAAAGGCCCATCAATCTCGCTTCGGTCAGGAGACGAGCTAGAGCCTTAATTACTTATAAGCATAAAAGATACCTCTCTTTCCATGATATGGTTTTAGTGACAATATCTCTTGGAGGGCCTATCATGTGTAGGTGTGAGCATACATCAACATTGACGCTGCCTATGGAACATAAGCCACATGTGACTACCTAAACCCCTTGTCTAGAAGGCTATAATGATGTCATCAATCTCATAATGGCTAGGAGACAGGATCTTGGTCGTTTATAAGTATAAAAGCACCTCATTTTTCAAGAAATGACTTTTAAAAGGATAAAATACACGATGTGATTCTAGTGGAACAATTTCTCTTAAGAGGCCTAACATATATGAGTGTGAATGCACATCATCAATTTTATTACCTTTACCATATTTCTTTGTCCTCTTTTTTCATTCTGTACGGATATTGTCATTCATCTGCCTACTTTCGGACACTAACTGTCACAATTTTTTCCCAATAACAGGAGATCAGGGATTTCTCAATTCATATTACGTAGACTTTCCGAATACACATGTTTTCCAACCTAATTTACCCCAGGAAGTATTGAAAACTAGACCTCTACCTGATACGGAGCCACTCTCTACTTCATATAATGCAGATGTCGGTCTTTACACGCTTGCTAACAAGGTATTACTTGTGCACAAAATAAGATGGTTATTATTTATGCTGACAGGGAAGATTTACTGCTTCCATAACTGTTATGTTTTTTTTTGTTTAATGCTTTTGTTGTAATGATCGGAACAGAGTATCATATCTTCAACCTTTCCTCTCTTGTCAATTTTTGTAATAAATCTAACAAGTTCAACACACAGGTTCAAATAAAACCTGCCTGGTCTAGCTGACTTTGAATGGGATTTTAAATCTTTTGACTAGCTGTTAGAATGAACGTAAATTGAACTATAGTCTTTGTAGACGGGGTATGTGGTTCACAAACTTCTACGAAACAAGTTCCATATTAGAAAGGAGATTCTTTGATATTAAAGTAAGTAAAATATAAATGAAAAATAATGTATAACAAAAAAATTAAAAATAAAAACATATATATAAGGGTGTAATTGTGAATATTGCTATGTGTGGCATTGTATCGTGTTCTGTTTTGTTGTTATTTTATAACATGAGGTATTTATATACATTGATGATATGAAATTGTCTCATGAAAAGTGAAGATGTAGATATATGGTGTGAGAGTAATCATGAAAAATAATTATTTTTACCGTGCAGATATTTGCGTTCCGCCATCAATTGGAGAATTGTTGTTGAATCAGGGATTGAATTGAGAAAAGCAGAAAAAATTGATTGGCGTCTAGCATATCTAGGCTTGCCCACTTGTTACATCAAATTAGAAGTCATCTAAACTCCGATAGCAGCCTTGCTTGGTGCCTGAGTATGTTTAGTATTGAAATAATTTTTGTGGTTATAATTTGAAAAAAATTATTTTTATAAAAAATATATTTTTATTAAGATTGGTTTGGTATTTATAACTGTAGTTGAAATTGAGGTTGAATAAAAAGTAGTTTAATGTATTTGAGTTCCTGTTTGTTTTCGCGTTTCAAAAGCGTTTTTGAAAAAAATTGAATTTTATTTTATTTTATTTTTTTCTTTGCTTCAAATTAATATTATTTTAGTGTTTTCAGATCATTTTAATACGTTGATATCAAAAATAATTTTTTAAAAATAAAAAAAAATCATTTTGATGTATTTACGAGTGAAAAGTACATTGAAAAACAATCATAACCACATTCAAACTGGCTAGTCTGCTTTTCAAATTGAGGTTATAAATAACTAAAAAAGATATATATATATATATATAGTTTTTAATTTAAATATTATAGATTTAATTACTGCTATTACATTTTGAAATAAATAATACTTTATATAAAATATTTTTTATTGTTCCATTAAACTATCTACAATTCTATCACGTATGAAATTCATCCGACAAGGAATACAATTTTCATGGTTTTTTAAGTGTGCAACAAAATTAGGTAAAATATTATCAGGAACAAAATTGGGATTACAATCATATTCTGCAAATGCTACACCATCATGCGATTTCTTTCTAATTTATATAGTGTCATTGAATAATGTTAAACACTAGTTTTTTTTAAATAAAACACAATTAAAAATAAAAAATTTATTTTTTTTACTGGATCGGACCCGATCCAATACATTTAGACTCGGATTGGACTCGGTTCGACCATGAACAATGGAGATATTATCCACTATTCATGTGAACTGTGCAAGTGAATTAATTCACTTTGCACTATTTACTTTTATAAAGTGAACATGCAGAGTTAATTATAATTAATGCATTGTTCACTTTTATAATAATTCAATCTGCACTGTTCACTTTACAAAAGTAAACAGTGTATAGTAAAATTTCACTCTGCACTTCCCGTGACTTTTAATTTAGATGCGTTCTCAACGCAAAACTAACTGGTACCCAGTAAACAGCATTTCATATTTTACCAAAAATATATTTTCTGTGGTTTGCTTCAAAAGCAAAAGTAACCACAGAAATAGACACCTTTTTAAAGGCACAACCAATTGATTGAACAACACTGAGTGTCCTCCCTTCTTTGTTTTATATATTTATTATTAATGTAAGAGTTCAGATCAATTTGTATGCATTTTAACTAATCTCACGAGTTCTGAAGTTAATGACCATGTAAGTTTTCAATAACCTTGAGGGGACTCGAACTCGTGATCATTGGGGAGTAAACCCAAAGCCTAATTAATTGAGTTCCTTTTTCTATTGTTTTTTTCTTTGATGTAAGGCTGATATCATAAAGAATATGATGATGTGGTGAATTATCAATGCATTGTTAAATGACTTTTTTTTTATTTTTATATAAATCACATGTGGATTAAGTATAAGTTTAAAATATCATCAGGAACCATGCTATTATTCTTCATATGTGTACTGAATTGTTAATGAAATTAAAAAGTATAATGAGCATTTGACAAGAAAAGGTAGCAAAAATCATAAAAATAAAAAAGGTAAAATTTATAGAAAACCACATTTCTGGTACCTTCTCTCTTATGATAGGAAGAAATCTGCGAGTGCTTGCATGCCAAAATAAGAGAAATTCCCTAAAGAAGTTGGCAAATTAGAATACTAGGAAGCCATTACAAAGCTCATTACTAGAGAGGTTCCATACATTGAAAAGAGAGATGGTGAAAAGAAACCTTCCAAGTTTTAATACTTGTAATTCATTTGAGGAAACTTTTCTTGAATTTGAATTAATATGCTTGTTTGTTTTTGTTTTTTTCTTTATTTATATCTTTTAAAAGAAAAGGCTTGTTTAAGCCAAGAATCCATAAAAAAATAAAAGTTGAAAAATACATTATCTAAGACAATGTGATTAATACTTAAAAGTGCATTTTTATCAAGGTTTTATATCATCATTTTGCACTTGAAGTATCAATAACTCCTTAACTAAATCATGTTTTATAATAACACACCTAATAATATAAGATACCTTTAATTTATGGTAAATATTCATTTTAAATGCAGGCCTATCACATAAATGAAAGGATTGATTGATGAGTTCAAGTATTGAAATTAAAAGGACAAAGAGATGGCCAAACTTAGAAAAGAGATGTTGGTGCAGTCCAAATTGGAATATTGTTCGGTAATTGGGTCATATCTCGAGTTCTAGATGTCCAAATGATCTCAAACTTTTACACAGATTCAGTAAGACATAGGCCTACAACTTTCATGTGGAGGCCAAGATCTAAGAAGGCCGTTTTCAAGTCCAAATTATAGCAACAACGGAGAAGTCTGAATCTGTCCTGCAACCCAGACATTATTCAGTGTTCAGCCCATATCTTGAGTTCTAGAAGTCCAAATGACCTTAATTTTTTTTTTTTCTGGAAAGCTAAGACAATTTCCTATAACTTTCATAGTATAGGTGGATCCAGTTCTGATACTAGCAATGAAGTTTTATTTAGACAAGAAGATAAGGATTTTCACCAAGTCAAGAGTTGGCCACCTACTTAACAATTAGTCATCAAATCAATAGTTTCAAATTTTGGCCTATAAAAGGAGGCATTTGCCATATATTTAGGGGCTTGGTTGTTCAGATCAAGAGCTTGCTCTTACTTTCTCTCTTTATATATTTTTTTTGTAATTCTTAAGTTTTGCTTTCGTTAATATCTTTTTTTATGTTTTTCATTTCCTTTCCTCTACTTAGTTAACTTGTATCTTATTTGTGCTCTTCTTTTGTTTATTTATGTTTCTCTTCTTCATTATGTTTAGTTAAGTTCATTATGTTAAGGTGAAAAGATTACACTAATGGTGTAAGAATAAGTATAGTGTAAACTCAACATAGACCTTAATGTTTAATATTAACATGTCTTATCTTTTTATCTTACTAATTCTTAATACCTTGCTTGTTAAATGGTTAATTTAGATTTGTGTTGTATAACACTTGATACAACAAATGCTTGGCACTCTCATAGCCCAACTGTATGGTATTACCTACACATGTGCTATGAAAGGAACTTGATTTGTTGTTAACATAAATTAGTATCATGAATTCCTGATAATATTTAAAAGTTTGGTGTTACTTAAATAAGATAATTAATATGATCATGTTAACAATTTATAATGAGCTATTAATGACAAATCATCCGATTGGAATCTCCTTTATGTGTGGTTTCCAGTTGAGTAATAAGAGTTTATACTATACTTGTTTGAAAAACCATTAGTGGATCCTCTAACCTTGACACTTGTTTTTATCATTGTTTAATTCTCACATTGATCTTCCATCTTAAAATTCTCATCAACTTCTTCCTCTTCTTTTTCTTTATTATTATTATTATTATTATTACTATTATTGTTATTATTTTTGTTATTATATTATTGTTATTTATAATTTATACAATTAACCTCCTTATGGTCCAACCCCGGTCTTGTTGGGTTATTTATTACTTTGACACTCTTGCACTTGAGAGAAGACATCAATCTTTTAGTCATGTTACAATGATTATATAGTTATTGACGAGTCAGCTTCCCAACACTATTTTTATCTAAAACATTTAAAATTATCTCCACAACTTTTAGAATCCAATTACTAATTTCAAATTCAATTTTAATCATCTTTAAAATCCATGCAAAAAAATAATAATCAAAGTTTTGAATCTAAATTTCTTTATTTTATTTTATTTATGCTATTGGGTCTTTATTTTTCTAGTGATTCATCAAAAACAATTTTATGATTTTGTTTTGCTAAAAAAAATAAATTATCGGTTATTTTTTTTTCATTTTTCTTTTCTTTATCTTGAAATAAAATTAAAAATCAAAATAAAACATAAATAAAGTGAGATCAAAATCAATCTCTATAATGAAATCACTACATTATCTTTATTTTTTAATTTTGCTATAAATGTTTAATTCTACACACACAATTAATTAATAATTCAACAATTAACATATTCTTTACTATATCAAAACATATGAATCGCTTTTTCTTTAATTTGTTCAAATATTAATTTGATGGATGGTCTAAAAAAGTGCGAAGGTCAGCCTTTCACGAGACAAGCAAATGCTTATTATTATTATTATTATTATTATTATTATTATCATCAATTTTCAGCATGTCTAGAAACCTTGCAAAAAAACCTAGGGATCGAAGTCTCGTGAATCATAGTTATTGCTAAATGGAGTTAAGCTTTGTCAGAAACATCTTTTCAATAGCAAATTAAGATAAGAAAGGTCGATCCACCTGCCCAAATCCTCTCAAGTTGATGCGCAATAAGATGATAATGGCAACTGAAACTGATGTTTTTCACGCAACCTTTTTTGTTACTATCATATTTTAATCATTAAAGTTCTTGTTAAACTTAAAAAAGAAAATTGATGATTATGGCTATTGTACGGAATCCCTAATTTGCACAGACTGATCTTTAATCTGTTCATGCACATGTAAAATGAAAAATATTAAAAAAATAATATAAATTATATTTTAGAATTTCATTTAATAATTTAAATTATTGAATTGAAAATTTTTTTTGACTTGGTATTAGAACATTAATGATTAAGCGGTTACGAGTTTGAATCTTATTATCTTTATTTATTTAATAAAAATTAAGCACAAAGTAATATGAGTTTGTGTAAATTTTAAGTCCAAAAAACTTTTACTTGAGAGGGTTTATCGAAAAATAATATAAATCATATCTTGAGATCTCACTTAATAGTTTAAATTATTGAATTAAGATGATTTTTGATAAAAACAAAGTTGGAGTCATTTTCTTGCATAAATTAGATTAATATAAGTTATAGTATTTTTTAGAGTAGCTGAAGAACCTGAAACAAACTCTTATTCGATGAGCAAGCTATATAGATTGACCTTGTAATTACAATCTTACTTTTTACTGTATTGCTTAAGATTTAATGAGATATTCTGATAGTATTTATTGTTTTTTAATAGACATGTTTAACTTTTTTTTTTTTATCATAAACTTTTTTTAGTTGCCATCTTCTTTTGATAGAGTTGTTTAATAATTTATCTTGATTCCTATATATATAAAGTTATTTTATGTTGTGAACATATACACAACTTGTCATTGGTCCACCCACCACTTGCTATTCTTATATGATGCCCTCTTTATATGCTTGACATGATGGGCTGCGTTTGCCTTTTGGGTTTGTTAAGAAGCAGTTTAAAGTAATTGCACAAATTACTTGTACAGTAAAAGGCATTTTAAAGGGAAACCTTTTTAAAAAAAACAAAAACAAAATCTGAATCTTTTGAACCACCAACACATGTACCAAAATTTTTGATTCTGTCCATCATGGAAATATGAATATGGTATCAACTTTGCCACTAGCCCCACTTTTGTCTTATTTTTCAGAAAACATTTTTTTTTAAAAAAAATTCTCCACTTTTTAATATTTGGTAACTTCAAAAAAATTAGTTGAAGAGAAAAAATATTTTTTACTGAAAGAAAAATATGGTCTTAAAAGAAGAAAAATATATTCTCCAAAAACCACTTTCCGACTTAAAAAACAACCAAATGACTAAATATTTTTTTTTATTATTTATTTTATTTGAAGTAATTTGTGAAATTAATTTTTTTCTTTAATTTCATACTCTTTTATTATTTTTTTATCAGATTTGATGCTTATTCTGTTAATAAATTTGAAAAATAAATTAATAAATTATTTTTCAGTTTATTTTTTATGGCATAACCAAACATTGAAAACTGTTTTTCAATTATTTTTTTTATAATACTAATAATAATTTACATTTTAGAAATTTATTTTTTATGAAAACAAATTTTTTTTTTAAAAAACTATTTTTAGCAAATGAGACCTAGATTACCGAGTTAAAACTTGTGAGTTGAGGATATTGAAAAGGCTACTGAGTTACAAGATGAAGGTTTTCTAGCATTGAATTTTCTTATCTGATGATTTAGATCTTCTTCAATCTTAGTGAATTGTCATTGAACTAACCCAGCATTGTAAATGATTTTATTAACTTTTTTTTTTTTTTATTTACGTGGGTGTTTGGGCCACCTTGCATACACCACAACTAATCCCAGAATTTATTGTATATCCTGCAAACTCAGTGAGCATGTAAAGTATCGCGGGGATGACAAGCATAAACACTGAGACCTGAACCCAAGATATAAAGACAAGAAAACTTCTTATCACCGCTGGGCTGCAAGCCTTGGTGTAATAGAGAAATTAACTTTATTAACTTTTACTCTAGTTCTTGATGAGTCAGTAGCAATAGAGAAATTCTAATTGATATAGACTTACTTTTTTCGATAGTAGATGTAGACTTACTCGACTTTTTCTTTTTAGTTATTGCTTGTCCTTTTCAATAATCAAGACACATGGCGACTAACCCTAAAATATTTAATAATTAAAAAGTAAAAGCATATTATAAAAGGTGGGACATTAGTGAATCATCATCCTTATCCTAAAAGGCTGTATGCTTCATGACAAGCTCTATTATTTTAGCTTTAAAGATGAAGAACGCTACAAACTTTGTAACCCTAACATAGCTTTTTTTCGTTGAAATTTATATAGTTCATGGAAGGGACATGGATGCCTTCGATATCAAGACACATAGCCACCCATGAGAGAATCATTGTTTGAGTTTAAGGTTGTGAAAAGATGGAAAACAATATTTTGTCTGAACACAAGCAACTCGATAATATTATGGAAGCTAATTAAATCTTGAAATTAGCTTCCTCCACTTAGTTTAAGTACATATGGACATGGATTGGACAGTATCTGAGGCTGTATTTTTTTTTTTTCAGTATTATACAAACTTGGGAATATGCATTTCTGATACCTTCATTTACTTGATATTGTAACGTCTACAATTCTTTGTCATATTCTAGAGTAGTACCTTCATTTACTTGATATTGTAACGTCTACAATTCTTTGTCATATTCTAGAGTAGTACCTTCATTTACTTGATATTGTAACGTCTACAATTCTTTGTCATATTCTAGAGTAGTTTTTTATACATTATCTTCTTTCCCATGTATTTGGAACCAATTCTGCCTCTCCTTCACTCTAAGTTTTGCATGCACAAGACATTGCTTCTCACTCATACTCCTTTTTTTTTGTTTTTTGGAATGGATCACATTGATTATTATTAAAATTGTGATTTTCATGATTTGTTTGTGTTAAAAAAACTATTTAAATATAAAAGCTTAAGTTATTAATTATGTGAGGTTTCAAGATATATATATATATATATATATATATATATATATATATATATATATATATATTTTAATATATCTCTTTAAATGAAAGCCCTTTGAATTTGAAACTTGTAAATATTCATACTACATTGTGTTTAATTTTTATCAAATAGATGGGGAGGTGAGATTCAAATTTATAACTGTTTAGTCATCAAAACTTTGATACCATATCAAAGAACTATCTCAATCTCAAAATTTAAATTATTAAATAAAATTTTAAATTATAATTTATATTATTTTTTAACAGTTTGATGGAAGCACATCGAACTGTACAAGACAAGATGAGACTAGATAAAACCGAACAAGGCTAATGTCTCATAGTAGGCGTGGGATAAGAAATAGTATGTGGATCCATGTGCTCGCTCACCAAACACCAAGGTAAGTGAAATCTACCTCAACATGTACATTCTCATAGGTTAAAGAACAAGGTATTTGACATGATCATGTGTGTTCCATAACTTCACTTGAAAATTCGACAGGTGTTTAATTTATTCCTGTTTTTGCATTCAGTAATTAAGACTATTATCGCCCTCAATAAACAGGCTCCACAGTTGTGTGAGGCATGTCACTAATGCTTTGACATTTCCAATGTAACTGTAATTCCTCCTTGGGGTGGCCAGGATGACAATCATGAAGGACAGCTAATGTTTGGCAATTTAAATTATGGAAGCACAGCATGGTCCAGGCCAATAATGTCGAGCTACAATAATCAACCATGAGCTATAATTATTCCTTCCTGTGTTCTTTGATTGAAACCTTGTTCCTCTGTGATGAACCCTAGCTAGCTAGGGTTTTCATAACCTATTCACATAACTTATGTTTTAAGCTTCATATAGAGTCCATTAATTCTTTAAGGAGAGAATTTTTATGCTAGCAACGAAAGATGAACAGATACAAACACACAAAGTAATAGAGGGCGATTGAAGGACAAAAACCAAGCTGAGCCTGGGAGATGTCTACAATATTATTAAATAAAATATCGTAAAACTAGATGGGATAGGGAACAAAACAGAGATTGATGTTCTGAAATGATTAATGGACATTCTTACAGTGTTTAAGGATACAAAATCACTGAAGAAGAGGAAGAGAAAATCTGTTTGGTCACCCAAAAGACACACCAACTTGAAGAAATGATACCTTGGAATCTCATCCGGAGTTAAGATTCCACGTATGTTTTATTATTTTTTACTTTCTTCCATTTTCTTAGAAACCAAAAATAGAAAAAAAAGAAAAAAAGAAGAAAAGGGGAAGGTAATTCGAAGCCAAGAATTAGACTTGCCTAGAGGCTTCATTGCCTCTCATCACCATCTTTCTTTTGAATCATTAGGCCACGGATCTAAGGCTGTTTCATTATGCCCAGAAACTAATCCTTCAAACAATCTTCTCTCCCAAAGTGCCATGATGATCTCCTCCTCCGACCCGACCTACAATGGAAACCCTCATGGGAAAAGAAATGAAAAGAAATTCCGATCAAGAAAAAGAAGGAAGGAGGAAAAGAAGATGCCAACAATATTTTCACGTTCTTGGTTATTTATACACGCCATGAGTACCAAGGTGAAGAGGTTTCTTGGGTCTTGGGTTTAAATTAATGTAAGCCACGTACAAGTGAGGGTCTACTTTGATATAATATATAGTGAAGGAAATATATCTCATTAATTTAATGAACCTATGGTGGGAATATAAGGTGAACCATCTAAATGTAAGGTCCATTAAGAAAATAAAAATAATTAGCCATCATTAATAAAGAAAGGAAAAATTATTATAAGTTATTATTGATTTCTGTAGAAAACTTAATAATTGGGTAAGTGGCTTGAATATAGCTACCATTAACTTGATTAATTTTTTTTTTAATCAAGTTTGGTGACCACTAACTAATTAAGTTTGATCAAGTGGCGCAGAAACCATTATTAATTATTGTTGTATAATTTTTAATTATAGATTTAGCTCATAAATACAATGAATTTGCTTAATTTCAGCATGAAAGGACATATTAATTAATCAACACTAGTAAAGAAATGAAAAATTATAAGTGATTATGGATTAATTAATTATTAATTAATCAAGTTTGACCAATTAAGTGGCGCAGACACCATTATTAAATTTAGCAGATAAATACAATGAATTTGTTTAATTTGAACATGAAAGGGCATCATATGTTTTGATGAAAACATGTTTAGATGGTGAACATTATGCTTAAAGTTGCAACAATAAGATATATCATGGAGTCGTACGGTCATTCTTAAGCCTTCTAGAGGGTCCAAGCTTTCGATCACGGACTTGACCGAATTTCTTGAGACATTCGGTCGTGGTTCATATTTGCAAAGAGAATCAACTAAGCTAATTATTTTTTGTTTGATTTAATTTTTATAAAAAAATGATTAAATTAAAATTTTTATTTGTTTTTAAAAAATTTAAAACCGAACCAAAATTATTTTAAATCGACTAGTTTTGGTTAGGTTTGATTTTTAAAACAAAAACTAGTTCAAACAGGTTTGACTTGGTTTTTTTAGGTTTGATTAGGTTTTCGTTCGGTTTTTTCTGATTTGGCTCTTTTTTGTTTGTTTTGGCTCGGTTGTTTTTTTTTTGTTTAGCTTGGTTTTTCTTCTGATTTTTTTCAATTTGGTTTTTTTGGTTTTAAGTTTATAAAACCAAAGTCAGACCGAACCAGTCGGTTTTTTCAAAATTTTAATCGGTTTAATCAGATTTTTTTGGTTATTTTTTTCTGATTTTTTTAATTTAATCAGTTTTTTTTATTTTTTTGCTCACCCCTACCACCATCTATTAATTTGATTTTAAAAGAAATAATTCTTAATTTCAATAATTCCTAATTTTTATGTGTTATTTAAAATATTCTAGAAATTGTTTTGAGAATCTGTGTATCTTCTTAGGAAAGGAAAATCTTTTTTCTTTCTATCAAAATCAAAACCATTCTATAACATGCCATCGCAATGATGCTTAACTAAAGGTCAAAAGAAAAAAGAAAAACTAGAGTAAAAAAGAAAAAAAGAAAAAGGGGTTTAAAGCAACTTTTCAGATGACTTTAATTGCATGAATGTGAATATTACTTCACTTGAAGGGAAAAGTGATGTTAGATGGTTCAGAAATCAAGATAAGTTCATATAATTGAATCTCAACTCAATCATTTACCTATTCAATTTTGTTGTGCTAGTTTTATTTTTATTTTCTTTCTGTTGGGGTTGCGGTAAGCTTTTTTTATTTTTTATTTTTTTAAAAGTAAAGTACTAGTTTGCTGAAAATATTTAAATCATAAAAGAATTTTTCATCTTTGTTATTAAACTCTATATAATGAGTCAATTTTAAAATTTTTTGATTTAATTTCTTGCTTAGCATGAATATAAAATTAAATTATGTAAGAATTAATTTAACGTGACTCGATTGATTTAATGATACTAAAAACAACTTAAATGACTGATACATAACATGGTTTGATATTCCGCATGAAAAGAGAACCTTTTGTTACAATAAAAGTAGTTAAGGCCGGCTTCATGAAAGCAAGCAAGTTTAGTTAAAATAGAGATAAAAAACTATATAATATTATTATTAAACCCAACTCAACAAGTCAACTTTGAAACCTTTCAATTCATTAACTCATATGGGAGTTGACTCTAGCTGATCTAGTTAACTTGATACGTTCAGAAACAACTCAGATAACTGGTAACAATATAATTTGACTTAAAAAAAAGTTTAGATGATATCTTTTTTCTATGAATATCAAGACAATGGTATATTTGATCAACTTAGCCTTTGTTGGTTAACTCACAAAACTTGCGAACCGGATCATGGACTTCAATGGTCTTAAAAATTTGATATTTTAAAATTATTTTTTATTTAATGATATGATACAAATAGATACTTGCAAAAATTGAACACCAACCATATACTAAGATGTTTATTCAATACTACAATAATTTCATAGAAAGCAAATCAGAATAAATTATAATGATTAATTCAAAATCAATAAAATAATGAAGGATGGAATTAAAAGAAAAAATCTAGAAGTTAGAATTAAAAAAATAATATGTTTACACTAGGTTTGGTGATTCACTATTCATATGACATTTACCGCTATTTATTTATTTCAAGTGGTGGCTAGATTTGTTATGCATAGCATAAATAGTTTTTTGACAACATGAACAAACAATATAGAATTCTATCGAATAAAATCATCACATAAAAATTCTAATTCAAGATTTTATCACTTAATATTTTCTCTTCACCTATTTATACTAGTCCTAGGTCTATATTTTAATCCCAATCAATAATTATAGAGTTATTATAAGGATTCCAAAACTAAATAGTAAACAAATAAAGAGACCATAAATACAAATATTTTCCTAAACTAAATAGAAATGAAAATAACTAAGGAAACATATATTTTGCCTTAAAAATCCTTCTACATCAATCTCCCTGGGATAGAGAAAACTTGTTATCAAGTTTAAATTATTATTACCTTGATCTCGCAGATGTCCAATTAAAAGTGGTTAATCCTTTGCATTTTTAGCCTTTTTGCTATACACATCACACTTGCCAACAATTTTTTTTTTTAACATCCTCATCAATGAAACCAATCGTAGTGTTATCTTGAAAACCATGTGCAGTCACTCTTGTAGCAAGAAAGATAATACATGTTGATAAAAAAAATATAAGAAAGACAATACTTGTTTATGATAAAATAAATATGGGTTGATATTCTCCACCAATTTAGTATGTTTATATTGATAATATTTATATTGATAATGATAATATAAATAAAAATAGTGATGACAATGATAATATATTAATAGTAACCTCATTGATAAGTTAGAGGTTGAGTGAAAAGAGAATATGAAAGCACTCAACAAACAAAAAATTGTTGATTTAGATAATGTTGATTACAAGCTTATGAATATCATAAAGGTAAATTTATTCTAGAGTTATATATATGGATACAATACATGTTGATGAAACAAGTTTGAGGTTTTATAATTCATTATTCTAGAAGCCAATGGAAGAGAAATGATTTGTCAATTATGATTTTTAAAATTGTTATGCACTTTAAGCGAATAAAGAAAAAGAGTCTTGATCAAAAATTTACGAGAAGGAGATAAAAACAATTTAAACTTGAGAATAAGTTTCTTTAATTATGTACAAAGAGATTGTTGTGGGAGGATTACTAAGGAAATTAATATGTTTTTTTATTCCTATTTAATTTAGAAAAATAGTATATTGAATAATTTTATTTTTCTTAGTTTATTTAGGATTTTTATTGCTTTTCATTTATTTTCGGGTTTCTTAGTTGGTTTAGGATGATTTTATTTATTTATCTAAAGAGTTGTAATTCTTTTAAAGAGATATTAACTACTTGAAAAGAAATATTCAATAATAAAATTTCAAATTAAAATTTCTATGTGATGACCTTATTCAACACAATTTTGTATTGTTTTTGCTTATTGTTTTTGTTTTTTTTTTTTATATATATATATATATATATATATATATATATATATATTGTTTTCGTCCATGTTAGCTTGACACAAATTAAAGGGTCAATAAATAATTGCTTTTATATATATATATATATATATATATATATATATATATATATATATATTGTTTTCATCCATGTTAGCTCGACACAAATTAAAGGGTCAACAAATAATTGGTGTTTTTTTTTCGCCATTCTAATGTCTATGACAATTGATCTATGGGCATGGAAATTGTCCCTTCACAAACTATAACGACACTAAAGAAATAATTCAATTAGTAACTTAGATTATAAATTACGAAATCCACGTGAATCCATGATCAAAGACTTTTTTCCCTCATCAAACTGAAAATCTATTGGTAATATTAGTCATCTAATCCATCTCTTTTCAAAATGACAAAACTGGATAATGTTTTATGTTTTTTTTTTTTTTTTACAAAATGTGTCACTAATCAGAAGTGGGTACTAAGCAAGTCACATCCAGTTGAGAAGTCAGCAATATAGATTAATGTTAAGAATTTAACTATTTATTAAATAAAGTGGATTTCCTTTTGATAATTTAGGTCTGATTCCAAGTGGTTATCCAACTAAGTTTTGATACACACATTCACTGGTCGGTGTGTGCATTAACTACGGTCCACATCTCTAGTGCTTTGAGATTGAGAGAAATGTGCTTTGAGAACGATTTTCATAATCATTAAAAAATAATTAAATGATCTTATAGGTTATATGTTGTGGACATCCACATTTTATGCTGCAAAAAAAAAATAAAATTGTTTATTGTACGTAGTTGGATTAAAAAATAAAATAGAAGGCATCTCTTGGCAAAGACAAAACGAGGCTCATCAAGATAGATTGCCGACGGAGATTTGATAAACTACACAAGCACTCATCTCCTGAATAAGGTGCTTTTTATTTTTATTTTTATTTTTATTTTATAATATCTCTCATTAAATTAGTTTATTGTAGTAATTAAATATAACCTTTTAGTCAAGTGTTTTCCTTAGAAAAAATTTAAAAAAATAGTCGCAAGAAATTCAATAGTTGAGTTCTTGAGGATATATAGATATCGTACGTATACATTAATGGAGGTGAAAGTGCTTGAATTCTCTCTTTTTTTCTTATCATTTTCAATGATCTTTGAACATTTTGTTGGGGCAAATGGACAGCTTAAATGTTATCAATAGAATCACCGATAGAATCAAGTATATAATCAAAATATTTTATAGTTCAAGAATTTGAAATCACAGAGAAAATTGTTTAGGACGTAAAAAAAGAGCCTATAATTCAAGTTTCTTTTGTATGGATCTTCCCTGCTAAAACCCTACATAAATTTTGCAAGTATACATCTATTTCTTTGTAGCAACAGCATGCAACTACTTCGTCTGCTTCTCTCTCTTCTTCTTTTCCTTCCAATTTGGTTATATATATCCAGTTGATTTAAAATCAATATGTGGTCTGCCGGCTTATAAATTAAAAACAAAGAACGCAAAAAATTGCACGTGTACAAAAATTCTTGGATGAATTTCTTTGAGCACTAGTTATTTTGTGCATGATATATAGGGGGTTTGGAGCAGTCAAATTTGCTTAGAAATTAAGGTAAGTTACATGACTTTTCTTGCATCTATCAAGATGCACTCATATTCTACGAATCAATGGAGATGAACATGTTTTCTTCTAGTTAGGTCATGACCTAACTCTATTTGACGATAAGAAATTTTATAGAAGCATATCTAAGTGAGTTACTATAAAATGTATTTTGAGATCTTATTGAATAGAATTTGAATTTTTGAACTAAGTGGTTCATGTGAGAGTCTTTTTATAACCATAGAGTTATTAAAGGGCGGAGGCATATTAAAGGCTTGGGTGGTCTATAGCTCATGTCACGATTTTATCAATATTTTTTTAACTAGTTTTATGTAAAATAAATTTATAATTCTCGATTGAGTTATCAAAAAATTTTAAAAATTTATGTGAACTCTGTAATATGATATTTTAACTTGGATTAAAATTTTAAAATTTTTGAAGAAATTCAGAAATTTGATGAAAAATTATAATTTGATCAATTTTATGTTATTGAACATAATTTTCAATTCGACCATCAGACTGAACTGAAATTTTACAAAGATCTTAAAATTCACTGCAGGAGACCAGTAGCTGTGCTGCCATGAAAAAGCGTTTCTTTAGGGTTTTTTGGAGGCACTTGCAAATTCATCGCATGGTTTTTTGACCAATGCCCTGTGACTCATCTTCTTTTTCTGAGTGACCAAGGATGGCTAAGCTTATTCAGAATCATTTATGTTCATTTGCCTCATGACTTACCTTCTATTTTTCTCAGAGCTGGTTGTGTTGACATGGTGAAGTTGTTGTGTCTGCGTTTTGCTTGAATCTTTTTCCTCAGAAAACTGCCAGGCATTATTTTACTTGCAAATTAACTAATTTATTCTCGCGTCAACTCAGAACTCAAAATTCCTTGAATCAGAACTTAGAATTCTGCGGGTTTCTGCTAGACTTTAATGATGTTTCTGCCGCATCTAAGCCTTCTTATTTTTGTACCTTCCTTCTACTTTTCCTTGTAGGATACTTCCTTCTTAAGCCTCTCCTCCGTCTACTGCAACTGTTGGCTTTATTTTACTTTGCTTTCTTTGACTCCGGCCCCGTCTACTGCTGGTAAGATTTGTCCAAGCAGAGTTTTTATTCAGCCAAATCAAAGCTGAGGAGAGATTCTTTGCCAAACTAAAATGGCTGCTTGGTGGAATATCCTTTCGTGGGTTTTAAGGTTGGGACTTAATAAATTTGAAAGAAATTTAGTTTCGTATTTTATTCTTATTGAAAGTTTAAAGGCTTGATTATATCTGGAAATGGATAATTAAAATAAATAATCGTTTTAAATTCTGAAAAGGAAAATGTATTTATTAAGTCAAACTTGCCATTCCTTATCTATGATTTTTTTTATTAAAATATTTTTTTATTAATAATGTAATTTTTTTAATAAAAACGTAAGATAATTAAAATAAACATTGGAAAAACCTCAATAATTTGAATGAAGGATTCTTGATACAGAACTCCCATTTTATTATTAATTGTTTCCACGAGAACACATTTTTTTTTTATTAGTAGTATGTTTATTTTAAAAAAAAATCTTATCTTTTTTTAACTTGTTTTGATTAAAAAAACCCCAGAAACATAATAAAAACCTTAATAATCTTATTTTTAATTTAAAAGCACCATTTAATCACTCTAAAAATAAAAAAAATAAAGCTAAATCCAATAAAATTTCACAAACCTTGATTTTGACAGGGTTAAAGTGCAAAACCACCATCATTAAACTTTCCTTTTAAGTTAGCTCATTAATACCAATATTGATTTTTTTTGAGGCCAAAAGTATGGCTGAATTGTTTTCTCCTTCCTCTTTTTTCAGGTGGCTTTCTCGCTCATCTCTCGGAATCCAAGAACTTAAACATGATGACAAAAAATCCTGGGGACTAAAATATAAAACTACATGGATCAAAATGAAAAAAATAAAAACTTCAAGGTCTAAAGTATACTTTCACGTGTAAAAATTAAGGTGAAAGATTGGAATGATAGAAACAAGTTGATTTTGGAGGATAATTAAGGTGACAGATTGGAACACATTGTATGAAGTTATACTGCATGGCCTAGCCTTTTGGTTGAAGTCAAGGAATGAGAAATTAATTATTTCTTATCTGCTTCTTTTTTCCATCGTGCTTTAGTTCCTAGAATTTTATAGATTTTGTAATTCTTTTCGGCCTTAATACTATACACTTAATGTATTCGGGCATGTGCAAATCTAATATCTCCCGTCGCTTGCAAGATTGCTTATGAAGAACTTGAACAACATCAAGGTTCGTCATTTAGCAGGCCAGGTTTATCATCAGGACTGCGATTTCTGTGTGGTTGTTACCGAATGCGCCAGTGGCAAAAGAAAATCTTGCCGCGAAGTACTGTTAAATAATATTTAAGTAGTTTTAATTATTAAAAATAGAATAGTATTTTCAGTTTAATTTATATATAAGTTAACTAAAAGTATTAAAACTATATAAATAACATTTAACAATTAGATTAAGTTAATGAAATATTCTATCTTTAATAAATAAAACAACATAAATATTATTTAACAGGACATACCCCTTGAAAATGGAAGGGCACGGAGAGAAGCGGATTCCTACTTCTTAATAGAATAGCTTGATTGACCACCATATTTATTGACCTTCCCTCGAGCTGGCATGCTTGTGTGTCAAGGAATCCTGCTTCGGTAGCAGACTTCGGTCAAGGAAATCGCTTCAAGCAAGTGCTCTGGATCGACCTGACTTCTTGGAGAGGAAAGCCAGTGAATGAATGAATGAAATCCGTTGAATGATCAAGTCTTTATGGCTCAGAGCATTCGTAAACGATGCATCTTTTAGTGGTTAAGGGGTGCTGTGAGCTTGTCTGTTCAACCAATTAATTAGTCTCCTCTCTCTTTCTCTGCCATCACTCACACCGATATGTTTTCTCTCTGTTTTTTTTACCCTTTTCAGACATAGCGATAGCTCATTATGTTTTCTATCTTTTGTTTCTTTATCTCTCTATTTTGTAATAATAATAATAATAATAATAATAATAATAATAATCATAAGAAGAAGAAGAATTGTTCATGAAAACTTCATTGAAATTGGTTTTTACTATTAAAATTTTTAAATAGATTTTGAACATGATTCTATTACATATATGATTTGTTTAGCTTTCAATCACATAAAATATAAACATATAATTTTGAGATTGTTTATTAACTTGCTTTAACACACACACACACACACACACATATATATATAAATAGAAATAATAATTCTTATTAAAACATTGTGTTGGTTAAGATAAACAAAACATAGTTAATAGAAAAATTTATATTAATAAAAGAAAATTTTAAAACAATTGCATTTTATGATTTAATAATAATAGCAAAATATTTTATGAGATCTATATATTTTTGTATGTTTAAATTATTTTTGAATCTCCCATAGTATAGCGCGAGCATGCAAACTAGATACTCACAATAGCAGAAAGGCTCATGCGCTGTGGCTGTTTTTTAAAAGGCTAGTGCACATTAAGCAACACATGGCTTTTTTTATGTTATTTGATATCTTTTATTGATTTGTTTTTGGCATGCTAGTAAACTTGGCCTTTGGTTTTTTTATTTAATGTTTTTAATTGAATTGTTTTTAATATTATTTTTTGACATTGAGTTTTTATTGATTTTTTTATTAATTTTTTTATTAATTTCATTCCGCAACATTTAATTATTTAAGATTAATTTTTTTAATTAATTTTAGTTTCTTTCTTTTTTTTAGCATTGTTTGGTTAATTTGTATCGGTTTTCCTCCACAATTTATTCTATGTGAGTTATAATTTAAAAAACTTATCTAGCTACCTCTGAATAGTTGACCTTTTGATAATTAACCCTCTATTTATTCTATGCAAAACTTATCCACCTCTTTCGGCTACCCAATTATATAGCTAAGGATACCTAAGTTTCTTGACTGATCAGTGGACGTTTTAAAACCCGAAAACAATAACAAATACGACACTAATTAATTATTATATATCAAAGCCTTTGATAGCGTGGAGCCACTAAGCTCTTAAGCTCAGTACGTGGATTAGGGCGGTGGTAGAGGAGACAGCTCTCCCATCGTACCCTCGAGATGATGACACTGAAGGAGAGATTCCGATAACATGTATATATTAGAATATAACTAGCACTACCAGAAATTTAGTTGATACCAATGGATTTCCACAGAATATTTATATGGTAATTTTAGGTTGTCATTACTGACAGAATTTTTTCTGTACATCATTATGTTGGCATATACCGACGAAAACATTCTATCGATAGTTACTGACAGAATTACGAATGAAATGTTGAGAATTAAAAAAATAAAAGCGGTTCATTGACGTGGAGCTTTCTGCTGGTGATTTTTTCCGACAGAACCACTGAGGGATTTAAAACGGTAGCTCCATACTGTAACGTGACCTGTTCACCGTTTAAAATGCTGACAGAATCATCGAGGAATTCAAAACGTCATCTCTATAAGGTGACGTGTCCTGTTTGCCGTTGGATCAGGAAATTTTAAATGTATCTCAAAATTCTTTTTGAAAAATCGAGAGATTAGCCATATTGTTTTTAGTTTTGCGTTTTGATTCCCTATCTTTAAATTTTATATTTTTATCATACTTTCATAAAAATAGTTAAACTTAAACATCTATTTTAATTGTTTTGTTAATAGCTAGGAAATAATGGATGACTCCTCTGCTTTCTCTTCTCTCGTTTTCATTTATTTTATGTGTATGCCTTGGGTAGGTTAGGTTTATTACAATAAAACTAATTCATTGTCCCTTGCATTCATCAGTTCAATTCATTATTTTATGATCCATATAGTATGTGCTTTGAGAAAAAGGAATCACTTACCCTAATGAATCCAAACATTCAACCAAATTTCGTTTGGAAAGGATGCTACCTCTTATCAGTTGCTATAAATAGGGTATGATAATGTTTTTCGTGAAGTTGTACGATATATCTTTGGATATTATAAAAATTAATTTTTGTTGTGTCTAAAATTGTCACGGGGGAGAAATTTTTGTTCTAGAAAGGGCATGAGAAGCTTGTCCAATGCTAAGAAGGGTTAATCTAGTTAATTTAGGTTAACATAAGGATAAAAATTATTATTATTATAATTTTAAAATCTGATTTGAAGTTGATCTGAGTCTAAGCCCGGATCAAGGATCAGATTGACCATTGACTCGAGTCAACATAAAAATAAAAATAATTATTATCATAATTTTAAAACTTAACTCATTATGAGTTGACCCGAGGCGAGGCTCGAGTCACAAGTTGGGTTGACCATTGACCTAAGTTAACCTTAGAATAAAAATAATAATTATTATAGTTTTAAAACCCGACTCGATAGTCGACTTAGAGTTAGGCTTGATCCATCAAGCCCGGGTCACTAATCAAGTTGACCATTGACTCAATGTAAGGATAAAAATAATTATTATCATAGTTTTAAAGCTCAAGTTAGGGGTTGACCTGTGGCCAAGCCCGGGTCATGAGTCAGGTTGACAATTGACCCAAGTTAACCTTAGGTTAAAAATTATTATTATTATAATTTTAAAAGTTGACTCAGGGGTTGACTTGGGGCTAGGTAGGCTTTATCAACTAGGTGCGGGTTGACTATTAATCTGGGTTAATGTAATGATATAAATGGTTATTATCATATTTTTATAACTTAAGTAAGGGGTCGATGACACGACCAAAAGATTGATGTCTTCTCCCAAGTGTAAGAGTGTCAAAGTAATAAATAACTAGGCAAGACCGCGGCCGAACCACAGGGAGGTTAATTGTATAAATTATAAATAACAATACTACAACAACAACAACAATAACAACAATAATAGTATTAGTAATAATAATAGTAATAGTAATAATAATAATACTAGTAGTAGTAGTAGTAGTAATAGTAGTAGTAGTAAAGAAGAAGAGGAAGAAGTTGATGAAAATTTTGAGATGGAAGATCAATATGATAATTAAACAATGATAAAAACAAGTGTTAAGGTTAGAGAATCCACTAATGGTATTTCAAACAAGTACAGTATAAAGAAGAAGAAAAACATAAATAAACAAAACAAGAACATAAATAAGATACAAGTTAACTAAGAAAAGGAAAGGAAATGAAAAGCATAAACAAGATATTAATGAAAGCAATACTTAAGAATTACAAAAAAAATATAAAGAGAGAGAGAGCAAGAACAAGTTCTTGATCTGAACAACTAAGCCCCTAAATGCATGGAAAATGTCTCTTTTTATAAGCCAAAATTTAGAACTATTGATTTGATGACTAATTGTTGAATGGGTGGCCAACTCTTGACTTGGTGAAAATCCTTATCTTCTTATCTGAATAAAAAGTCATCGCTAGCATCAGAACTAGATCCACATGTACTTATGAAAGTTGTAGGAAATTGTCTTAGCTTTCTAGGAAAAAAAATGAAGTCATTTGGATTTCTAGAACTCGAGATATGGGCTGAACACTAAATAGTGTCTGGGCTACAGGACAGATTCAGACTTCTCCATTGTTGCTATAATTTAGACTTGAAAACAACCTTTTTAAATCTCCACATAAAAGTTGTAGGCCTATGTCTTACCGAATTTGTGTAAAAAATTGAGATCATTTAGACATTTAGAACTCGAGATATGACCCAATTATCGAACAGTGTTCCAGTTTGGACTGCACCAACATCTCTTTTCTAAGTTTGGCCCTCTCTTTGTCCTTTCAATTTCAATACTCGAACTCATCAATCAATCCTTTTATTTATGTGATAGGCCTGCATTTAAGATGAACATTTACCATAAATTAAAGGTATCTTATATTATTAGGTATGTTATTATAAAACATGCTTTAGTTAAGGAGTTATTAATACTTCAAGTGCAAAATGATGATATAAAACTTTGGTGAAATGCACTTATAAGTACAAATCAGTCGACCCAGGACAAAGCCCATATAATAGGTCAAGATGGTTAACCTAGGTTGACCCAAAACAATGTAAAAATAAAAATAATTATTAGCATAGTTTGAAACTTAACTCAGGGGTCAACCCAAGATAAGACCCGAGTCATGAGTTGGGAGAGACAACCCGAATTGATCTAAATTAAAAAATAATAATCAAAGCAATCTTATTTTGACCATAAATCAATAAATTTTTTACTCATGTTTTATCTCTGTTTGACCAGGTTATGGGCTGACCTTAGGTTTTAACTAAATCAGGTCGAATCAATCTTTTTTTTTTTTTTCTAACACCTTGACCAGTCCAGATCTATTTTCGATCAAGTCTCGTCTAATATCTATCAAATATAAAATAAGATAAATTATTTAATCCAACCCAAAACACACCAGAAATAAAATTAAACAATTATTTATCCAATCCAATCCATACTATCCGGTATGTTAGAGAATAATATAAATAATATTTTGGGACCTCACCTAATAGTTTAAGCTATTGGGTTGAATTGGTTATTTGACATGGTATTAGAGCCTTGATGATCAAGCGGTCACGAGTTTGAATCTCATCATCCCCATTTATTTGATAAAAAAATCAAGTACAAGATAATATGGGTCTGTGTAAGTTTTAAGCCCAAAGGGCTTTCACTTGAGGTGATGTGTTAAAGAATAATATAAATAATATCTTGAGACCTTACCTAATAGCTTAAGCTATTGGGTTGAAATGGTTCTTTGACACGGTATACTTAACACTACCTAAGGGGTTCGCTATTGTGTAGTCACAGGTATTTCATTTGTGACCACTTTACGTTGATTGTTTTTTCACAGCAGTATTGCTCTCACGAGGAACAGGGGAGGGAGGGGTGGAGCAGTTGCTGCATGTTTTCTACCTTTTCTTTCTTTATCTCTTTATTTTGTATGTTTTTTCGAACATGTTTCTATGAACTAATTTTATGTTATAGCTTAGTTGGTTAGCCACGAGATAAGTTAGAGGTTGTAGGTTCAAGAAGTGTAAATAATTTACATTTTTATAGATGACTTGTCTTGGCAGCTAGGCTAGGCAAACAAAAATAAAGCAGGGCTAGGCGTAAAGGCCTGACCTGCTACTAATGAGCTCTATGATGGGTTTGGTTGTTTGCTATTTTGTTTTTCTTTTTCTTAATCTCTCTATTTTGTAATAATAATAATAATAATAATAAGAAGAAGAAGAAGAAGAAGAAGAAAAAGAAAAAGAATTGTTCATGAAAACTTCATTGAAATTGGTTTTTACTATTAAAATTTTTAAATAGATTTTGAACATGTTACGTATATGATTTGTTTAGTTTTCAATCACACATAAATATAGACATATAATTTTGAGATTGAATAACTCGCTAAACACTGTGTTGATTAAGATAAATAAAAAATATGTTAATAGAAAATTTTTAAACGATTGTATTTTTTTGTTTAATAACAATAACGAAATATTTTATGAGACCTATATATTTTTATATGTTTAATTTTTTTTTAATCACCCGTAGCATAGCACAAGCATGCAAACTAAATACTCACTATAGTAGAAAGGCTCATGCACTTTGGCTGTTTTTTAAAGGCTAGTATTATAGAATAGAATTCTAATATAGGATGTTGTAATCATTACAGTTAGTTATGTATCTATCAGAATAGGATTCTAATATAGGATGTTGTAATCATTACAGTTACTGCAGTGTTCTGCTGCCTCTATATAAATAAGAAGGTTGGCTAAGGCACAACCCAACACACTCCATTATTCTCAACTTGGTATCAGAGCCACAAAACCCTAAAATAAATTAAACCTACTTTTCTCACAGCCTCCTAGCCTCCCTTCTTCAATGGAACAGCTGTCACATACATCTTCAAATTCTGCAGCACCAGCAGTCCAGCTTTCTTCTTCTCCGACAGTACAGCCCTCTTCTCTTGCAATGCCTCCTCTACTTTTCTCTGCTGCGTCACCGCCTGGATTCTCCTCTGCCATGGCTGGTGAACACCTCCTCTTACAGCCCACGTCTGCTGCCTTTACTGCAGCAAGCATTATCTCCCTTTCTCACACTCATCAAGTCATCTCCCTCAAATTAACAAACACTAATTATTTATATTGGCGTATGCAGATGCTGCCTTATCTCCTAGGCCAAGGAGTTTTTGGTTTTGTTGATAGCTCCAACACATGTCCATCAACACATGTTCTTGCCCATGATGGTATCTCTCTTCAGGTAAATCCGCTTTTTCAAACCTGGAAACAACAGGACCAACTCATTCTAAGTGCTCTTCTTTCCTCCCTATCTATGGAAGTTTTGCATCTTGTTGTTGGCTGTCAAAGTTCTTGTTCAGCTTAGGGCACTCTTGAGCGAGCTCTCGCTTCCACCTCCAACTCTCGTATTATGCAACTTCACGGCTCTCTTCAGGATCTTCGACAGGGTGATGAATCAGTAACTCAATTTATGCAAAAAGCGAAGGCCTTATTTGATGAATTGGTCGCTGCTGGTCGGCCAGTTTTGCTTTAAGATTTCAATTTATATGTGTTTCATGGTCTTCGAGGTTATGGCCAACAACCTACTGCCAACCTGGTGCAGCGTAATCTCTCCTCAACCGGTTCTGTTGATTGGTTTCCAGATACCGGTGCCAATCAACACGTCACACCTGATCTTGCCACCTTGACCGCTTCAGAACCGTATCTTGGTAATGATAATTTGCATGTTGGTGATGGTAAGGGCCTTCCTATATCTCATCTTGGTCATACAAAAATATATACATCACATCGTTCTTTCACCTTATCTAATGTTCTTCATGTTCCTGCAATCGCAAAACCCCTGCTCTCTGTTAAGAAATTTTGTCTTCATAATAATGTTTATTTTGAATTTCACCCTCGTGTGTTTTATGTCAAGGATTTCAACACCCATGAAGTCCTTCTCTCAGGTCAGAGTAAAGATGGTCTTTATGCCCTGACCAAGTCTTCTGTCACGTCAGTTCCTCAAGCTTATTGGTCTCCCTGCACTTCTGCCTCTGCCGATTTATGGCATCGTCGACTAGGTCATCCTACTTCACGTATTTTTCAATTGTTAATCTCAAAAAATAAGATCATTTGTAACAACAAACGTCTTAATTTTCAATGTCAAAGTTGTTCTTTAGGAAAATCATCGCGTTTGTCTTTAGGACCTACGGGTCACAAAACTTCTACTCCACTTGAATTAATTTTTAGTGATGTATGGGGCCCTGCTCCTCTTTTTTCTTCAGATGGCTATCGTTATTTTGTTATCTTTGTTAATGCTTGTACTAAATATGTATCGTATTATCCTCTCGTTGCCAAGTCTGATGTTTACTCTGTTTTTCATCAATTTCAGACTCTTGTCGAACGTCAATTTTCATTAAAAATAAAATATGTTCAAACTTATTGGGGCTGTGAATACCGAAAACTATCCACATTTTTTCAAACCATTGGTATTCATCATTGTCTGCTTTGTCCCCATACTCATGAACAAAATGAAACAGTAGAGCGTCGTCATAGGCATATTGTGGAAACAAGTCTTACTCTTTTAGGGCAATGTAAAGCACCTTTTTGATTCTGGAATTATGCTTTTGAAACCTCTGTTTATCTTATAAATCGCATGCCTACTCCTATTCTTGCCCAACACTCTCCGTTTGATTGTTTATTTCAACGGTCTCCTGATTATCATTTTTTACGTACCTTTGGGTGTCTCTGTTTTTCTTTTCTGCGTCCATATAATAATCATAAATTGGATTTTCGTTCCTCTCCATGTGTGTTTTTTGGATATAGTTCCTCGCATCTTGGT
The DNA here is from genome assembly GCA_018804465.1 of Populus tomentosa. Lineage (NCBI taxonomy): Eukaryota > Viridiplantae > Streptophyta > Magnoliopsida > Malpighiales > Salicaceae > Populus > Populus tomentosa. The sequence continues at coordinate 4,741,285 of CM032005.1, forward strand.
TATCGATGTCACCCTCCCAAATTTGCTAAACCACCCACCGCTACCCACTTTCACTAGCCACCCAAACAGCCCATAACACTCTGCTTTGCCACTCCAAACAGCCACCCGACCACAGCCTCCACCCATCCCTTGGCCATCATCCCATGCTTGTTTATCTAACCCTTATGATGCAGGTTTAGATCATCAATTGGTCTCCTCTCCTCATGGTCTTGGGGCACTTTCTAGTCCCTCCTATGCTTTGCCCTCCCTGGCCAGCACTCCTGCAGCTTCAGTCTCTACTTCTAGCCCCTCCTCTGCTGACAGTCCTGTGCTTGAGGCTACTTCTTTATCATCCTCTCCCGCTGGTTTACAACTTATGGTTGATTTGTCTTCTTATCAGCTGCCACAAGTCTCCTCGCTACAACCGTCTTCTCCTACGCCTCCACCAGCACACAGCAGACGTCCTATGACTCTTAGACCGTGGCAGCCAAAGATAGCTAATATGGTTGCTTCTGTTGCCGCTACTTCTACCCCCACACGGGTACTGTATTCTCCCTCTTCTGAGCATTTTGCATTTTCTGATGCTGACCGGTATGCAGTTTGGCATAATGCTATGTGTGATGAGATCGCCGCTTTACGCAAAAATCGCACTTGGTCTTTGGTTCCATTTCATCCTTCGATGAACGTTGTTAGCAGTAGATGGGTATATCGGATCAAATGTCATGTTGATGGTAGTATTGAGCGCTATAAAGCGTGCCTTGTTGCTAGAGGTTTTACCCAGTAGGAAGGTATTGATTATTCTAAAACCTTTAGTCCAGTTATTAAGCAGGCCACTGTCCGATTGGTTTTCTCTATCGTAGTTTCGTAAAATTAGAAGATTCATCAGCTTGATATTCATAATGTCTTCCTTAATGGTGTTCTTACTGAAGAGGTCTATATGAAACAGCCTCCAGGTTTCGTTGACTTTTCTCTTCCATCTCATGTGTGCAGATTGCACAAATCATTAAATGGTTTGAAACAGGCACTGAGAGCATGGTACACTCGTCTAAGTGATTTTTTGCTCTCCATCGGTTTCTGAGCTTCCAAGGTTGACACCTCCCTGTTTATCTTATCTGATGGTACTAATATCTTTTATCTCCTGGTGTATGTTGATGATATTCTGCTCATGGGTAGCAACTCTACTATGCTCCATCACCTTATACAGTTACTCAGCTCTGAGTTCAAGCTTCGTGACTTAGGTGTTGTTCACTACTTTCTGGGTATTGAAGTTCAGTCTACCAGTATGGGTTTAATGCTGCGTCAACATAAATATATTCTTGACATCCTCACCCGAGTTGGTATGACTTCCTGCAAACCAGTTGATACTCCAATCTCCCCTTCAAAAGTCATTTTATTACCAGATCATTCATTCTCTAATCCTACATGATTTTGTCAAATCATGGGTGCTCTTCAGTATCTTACCTTCACCCGTCCAGATATATGCTTTGCTGTTAACAGAGTCTGTCAGTTTATGCATGCTCCTACAGATTCTCATTGGGTCGCTGTCAAACGTATTTTACGTTATCTTAAAGGTACGACATCTTATGGTTTCCATATCACTCGAGGCTCCTCTTTTGCTCTACATGGCTTTACAGATGCAGATTGGGCTGGTAGTATTAATGATCACAAGTCTACGGGCGGCTATCTTGTCTTTTTTGGTCAGACGCCGATTTCTTAGAAATCTGGCAAGCAACGCACTATTGCTTGCTCCTCTACTGAGGCTGAGTATAAAGCCCTTGTTGATGGTACCGCTGAAGTCATTTGGCTTCAATACTTGTTAATAGATTTGCAGGTTCCCTTTGTCTCTGCCCCTACCATTCGGTGTGATAATCTTGGTGCTACCTATCTCTCAGCAAATCCTGTCTTCCATGCTCGTATTAAGCATGTTAAAGTGTAACACTTTGTCCGTGATCGTGTTGCCAAGAAAGAAATTCAGATTTGTTTTGTTCCCTCTCGGGATTAACTCTCGGGATTAATTTGCTGATGTCTTCACTAAACTGCTTCTTGTTGCATCCTTTACTGCTTTTCGATTCAAGCTTCGGGTTGATCCCCTACCTTCAACTTGAGGGGGCAAATTATAGAATAAGATTCTAATATAGGATGTTGTAATCATTACAGTTACTGCAGTGTTTTACTGCCTCTATATAAATAGGAAGGTTGGCTAAGGCACAACCCAACACATTCCATTATTCTCAACTACTAGTGACATTAAGCAACACATATGGCTTTTTTTTTTTTTTTTTTTTTTATGTTCTTGCATATTTTTAACTGATTTTTTTTTTGACAGGCTAGGTACCTAAGCTCGCAAACTTGGCCTTTGAATTTTTTTGTTTGACTTTTTTAATTGATTTTTTTTAATATCATTCTTTTCTTTGACGTTGAGTTTTTATTAATTTCATTATGCAACATTTGATTATTTAAGATTAATTGTTTTAATTAATTTTAGCTTGCTTTTTTTTTAAGCATTGTTTGGTTTATATGGGTTTTGCTTCACAATTTATTCCATGTGAGTTATAATTTAAAAAATTTATCTAGCTACCTTTGAATAGTTGACCTTTGATAACCCTCTATTTATTCTATGCAAAACTTATCCACCTCTTTCAGCTACCCGTTTAATAGCTAAGGATACCTAAGTTTCTTGACTGATCTGTGGACGTTTTAAAACCAGAAAACAATAAAACATACAGTTGAGAATAATGGAATGTGTTGAGTTGTGCCTTAGCCAACCTTCCTATTTATATAGAGGCAGCAGAACACTGCAGTAACTGTAATGATTACAATATCATATATTAGAATCCTATTCTGATAGATACATGAGTAACTGTAATGATTATAACATCCTATATTAGAATCCTATTCTATAATATGCCCCCTCAAGCTGAGGGTAGGGGATCAACCCGAAGCTTGAATCGAAAAGCAGTAAAGGATGCAACAGGAAGCGGTTTAGTGAAGACATCGGCAAGTTGATCCCGAGAGGGAACAAAATGAATCTGAATTTCTTTCTTGGCAACACGGTCATGGACAAAATGATAATCCACTTCAACATGCTTAGTACGAGCATGAAGGATAGGACTTGCTGAGAGATAGGTAGCACTAAGATTATCACACCAAATGGTAGGGGCAGAGACCGAGGGAACCTGCAAATCTGTTAACAAGTATTGAAGCCAAATGACTTCAGCAGTACCATCAGCAAGGGCTTTATACTCAGCCTCAGAAGAGGAGCAAGCAACAGTGCGTTGCTTGCCAGATTTCTAAGAAATCGGCGTCTGACCAAAAAAGACAAGATAGCCGTCCGTAGACTTGCGATCATCAATACTACCAGCCCAATCTGCATCTGTAAAGCCATGTAGAGCAAAAAAAGAGCCACGAGTGATATGGAAACCATAAGATGTCATACCTTTAAGATAACGTAAAATACGTTTGACAGCGGCCCAATGAGAATCTGTAGGAGCATGCATAAACTGACAGACTCTGTTAACAGCAAAGCATATATCTGGACGGGTGAAGGTAAGATATTGAAGAGCACCCATGATTTGACAAAATCATGTAGGATTAGAGAATGAATGATCCGGTAATAAAATGACTTTCGAAGGGGAAACTGGAGTATCAACTGGTTTGCAGGAAGTCATACCAGCTCGGGTGAGGATGTCAAGAATATATTTATGTTGACGCAACATTAAACCCATACTGGTAGACTGAACTTCAATACCCAGAAAGTAGTGAACAGCACCTAAGTCACGAAGCTTGAACTCAGAGCTGAGTAACTGTATAAGGTGATGGAGCATAGCAGAGTTGCTACCCGTGAGCAGAATATTATTAACATACACCAGGAGATAAAAGATATTAGTACCATCAGATAAGATAAACAAGGAGGTGTCAAACTTGGAAGCTCGAAAACTGATGGAGAGCAAAAAATCACTTAGACGAGTGCACCATGCTCTCAGTGCCTGTTTCAAACCATACAATGATTTGTGCAATCTGCACACATGAGATGGAAGAGAAGAGTCAATGAAACCTGGAGGCTGTTTCATGTAGACCTCTTCAGTAAGAACACCATTGAGGAAGGCATTATGAATATCAAGTTGATGAATCTTTCAATTTCGCGAAACCGCGATAGAGAAAACCAATCGGACAGTGGTCTGCTTAATAACTGGACTGAAGGTTTCAGAATAATCAATACCTTCCTACTGGGTAAAACCTCTGGCAACAAGGCGCGCTTTATAGCGCTCAATACTACCATCAACATGACGTTTGATCCGATATACCCATCTACTTCCAACAACGTTCATCGAAGGATGAAATGGAACCAAAGAACAAGTGCAATTTTCGCATAAACGGCGATCTCATCACACATAGCATTATGCCAAACTGCATACCGGTTAGCATCAGAGAATGCAAAAGGCTCAGAAAAGGGAGAATACAGTATCCGTGTGGAGGTAGAAGTAGCGGCAGCGGAAGCAACCAGATTAGCTGTCTTTGGCTGTCGCGGTCTAAGAGTCATAGGATGTCTGCTGTGTGCTGGTGGAGATGCAGGGGAAGATGGTTGTAGCGAGGAGACGTGTGGCAGCTGATAAGAAAACAAATCAACCATAAGTTGCAAACCAGCGGGAGAGGATGATAAAGAAGCAACCTCGAGCATAGGACTGTCAGTAGAGGAGGGACTGGAGGTAGAGACTGAAGCTGCAGGAGTGCTGGCCAGGGAGGGCGAAGCAGAGGAGAGACTAGAAAGTGCCCCAAGACCATGAGGAGAGGAGACAATTGACGATCTAAACCTGCATCATAAGTTAGATAAACAAGCATGGGATGATGGCCAAGGGATGGGTGGAGGCTGTGGTCGGGTGGCTGTTTGGAGTGGCAAAGCAGAGTGTTGTGGGCTGTTTGGGTGGCTAGTGAAAGTGGGTAGCGGTGGGTGGTTTAGCAAATTTGGGAGGGTGACAATAGCGGGTGGGGTGGGGGTTATGGTGGAGACCTTTGCAATCTATTCAGAATTATCAAATGGAAACACATGTTCATGGAAACGGACATGACGGGAAATATAATATAGTTAGATGCAATGTCAAGACATCGATAACCAAGATGCGAGGAACTATATCCAAAAAACACATATAGAGAGGAACGAAAATCCAATTTATGATTATTATATGGACGCAGAAAAGGAAAACAGAGACACCCAAAGGTACGCAAAAAATGATAATTAGAAGACCATTAAAATAAACAATCAAACGGAGAGCGATGGGCAAGAATAGGAGTAGGCATGTGATTTATAAGATAAACAGAGGTTTCAAAAGCATAATTCCATAATCGAAAAGGTGCTTTACATTGCCCTAAAAGAGTAAGACCTGTTTCCACAATATGCCTATGACGACGCTCTACTGTTCCATTTTGTTTATGAGTGTGGGGACAAATCAGACGATGATGAATACCAATGGTCTGAAAAAATGTGGATAGTTTTCGGTATTCACCGCCCCAATCAGTTTGAACAGATTTTATTTTAATGAAAATTGACGTTTGACAAGAGTCTGAAATTGATGAAAAACAGAGTAAACATCAGACTTGGCAAGGAGAGAATAATACCATACATATTTAGTATAAGCATCAACAAAGATAACAAAATAACGATAGTCATCTGAAGAAAAAAATGGACTAGGGCCCCATACATCACTAAAAATTAATTCAAGTGGAGCAGAAGTTTTGTGACCCGTAGGTCCTAAAGACAAACGTGATGATTTTCCTAAAGGACAACTTTGACATTGAAAATTAAGATGTTTTTTGTTACAAATGATCTTATTTTTCAAGATTAACAATTGAAAGATACGTGAAGTAGGATGACCTAGTCGACGATACCATAAATCGGCAGAGGCAGAAGTGCAGGGAGACCAATAGGCTTGAGGAACTAACGTGACGGAAGACTTGGTCAGGGCATAGAGACCATCTTTACTCTGACCTGAGAGAAGGACTTCATGGGTGTTGAAATCCTTAACATAAAACACACGAGGGTGAAATTCAAAATAAACATTATTATCAAGACAAAATTTCTGAACAGAGAGCAGAGGTTTTGTGATTGCAGGAACATGAAGAACATTAGATAAGGTGAAAGAACGATGTGGTGTATATATTTTTGTATGACCAAGATGAGATATAGGAAGGCCCTTACCATCACCAACATGCAAATTATCATTACCAAGATACGGTTCTGAAGCGGTCAAGGTGGCAAGATCAGGTGTGACGTGTTGATTGGCACCGGTATCTGGAAACCAATCAACAGAACCGGTTGAGGAGAGATTGCGCTGCACCAGGTTAGCAGTAGGTTGTTGGCCATAACCTCGCTGCTGGAATTGAGGGCAATAGGGAGCTGTATGGCTGAAATTCTGACACAGTTGGCAGCGTGGATTCTGCCCCCTATTGCGCTGCCAAGAGCCCTGTCTATTATCACCGAAGGAGGAGTTTTAGAAGCTACGGTGATCAGGTCTGGAGCCAGCAAATCGGTTGCCTCTGCTGTTGGACTGGTTGGGACGCCAGCCACCGTTGAAGCAGCCCCTGCTGCGGCCAGAATTGCCAAAAGTCTAGCGCTGTGCAACAAGAGCAGAAGATGGAATGCTGGGTGTGGGCAGCAGAGGAGCATGTATGGCAGCAGAAGATTTTTGAAGAAATTCATGTGTGATGAGATGGCTGTGAAGATCTGCATATGATAAAGGTTCAGCCTTGGTAATAAGACTGGTAACTAAGTCTTTAAATTCTCCCCGAAGACCACGAAACACATATAAATTGAAATCTTCAAGCGAAACTGGCCGACCAACAGCAGCCAATTCATCAAATAAGGCCTTCGTTTTTTGCATAAATTGAGTTACTGATTCATCACCCTGTTGAAGATCCTGAAAAAAGCCGTGAAGTTGCATAATACGAGAGTTAGAGGTGGAAGCGAGAGCTCGCTCAAGAGTGCCCCAAGCTGAACAAGAACTTTGATAGCCAACAACAAGATGTAAAACTTTCATAGATAGGAAGGAAAGAAAAGCACTTAGAATGAGTTGGTCCTGTTGTTTCCAGGTTTGAAAAAGCGGATTTACCTGAAGAGAGATACCATCATGGGCAAGAACATGTGTTGATGGACATGTGTTGGAGTCATCAACAAAACCAAAAACTCCTTGGCCTAGGAGATAAGGCAGCATTTGCATACGCCAATATAAATAATTGGTGTTTGTTAATTTGAGGGAGATGACTTGATGAGTGTGAGAAAGGGAGATAATGCTTGCAGTAGTAGAGGCAGCAGACGTGGGTTGCAAGAGGAGGCATTCACCAGCCATGGCAAAGGAGAATCCAGACGGTGACGCAGTAGAAGAAAGCAGAGGAGGCGCTGCAAGAGAAGAGGGCTGCACTGTCGGAGAAGAAGAAAGCTGGACTGCTGGTACTGCAGAATTTGAAGATGTATGTGGCAACTATTCCATTGAAAAAGGAAGGTTGGGAGGCTGTGAGAAAAGTAGGTTTAATTTATTTTTAGGGTTTTGTGGCTCTGATACCAAGTTGAGAATAATAAAATGTGTTGGGTTGTGCCTTAGCCAACCTTCCTATTTATATAGAGGCAACAGAACATACTACACTAATTAATTATTTATATCAAAGCCTTTGATAGCGTGGAGCCACTAAGCTTTTAAGCTCAGTAGATTAGGCGGTGGTAGAGGTGGCAGCTCTCCCATCGTACCCTCGAGATGATGACACTGAAGGAGTGATTTCGATAACATGTATATATTAGCATATAATTAGCCGTATCATAAATTCGGTTAATATCAATGAATTTGCCGATAGAATACATCTATCGGTAATTTAAGGTCATCGTTACTAACATAGTTTTTTAGTTAAATTTTTCTTGATTTTTTTGATTTAGTTGGTTAGTCGAGTTTTTTGAACACCCTAAGAATAAGTATGATAATTATTTATTCTTTAGTCATCAGATTATACGTTGATTTGACACGCATAAAGCAATGGGACTAACAACAGTGCCGAACTTGTCATCAACTTTTATATTCATTAATTTAATCTATTTTATTTCTTATTCAATTATTATTTTTCAAGTGGCACTTGTATAGGAGGGAGGTTGGCCCACAAGCGACTCAACAACAGGCAGGAAACAATCACACAGCGGTTGAATTCAATTATTATTTTTATCCTGTTTTTATTTTGGAGTTTTTTGTATTCCCCTGAAAGTTTCGATTATGCTTAGCAGTAGGAACCTTACATCTTTCTATTACAAGGGCACATTTAACGCAAGCATGGATGATTGAAAGCTTTATATAACAAGTTGGAGCTAAGAACAAATCAGCAGATAGCAGAGCTAAAGCAACAGCCAATAAACATGGTGGTGGAAAGCGTTCTTTGCATGAATCCAGGAGATGGTGAAACCAGCTACGCCAAGAATTGATTCCTTCAAGTCTCTCTCTCTCTCGCTCTCTCTCTCTAACACCTTATTTCATAAAAATGTGATGTCTTAGTGCCTTTAGAGAGACAAATTACCCTTTTTTTACCTTTCTTTTTCGTAGTGTTAGAATTTTATTGTAAGTAGAGAAGACCTCGCGTAGCAACTTAAATTTCTAAGTTAGGTAAGATAAGCGAAGTTTAATGATATGAAGGAAGCAAATAGCCATCGCTGCATGCATTTCCTTCTTCCTGGCATGCAATTCCTGCATTTAATTTTTTCCTGGAAGCTAGTATTGCAGATTAATTCTGATGTGGTTTGACAATTCGTTTCGCAGAAAACAATGCTATCAAAAGCTAGACCAATCCTAGAAGATACCATCAAGGACATGTTCAGCACCGCTCTTCCCACTTGCTTCAAACTAGCAGACTTGGGCTGCTCTTCAGGACCCAATACTCTCTTGTTCGTTTCTGAATTCATGGACGTCGTTTATGAGCTTTGCCAACAACAGAACTGTAACCTGCCCGAATTTCAGGTGTTTCTGAATGACCTTCCAGGGAATGATTTCAATACTGTTTTCAAGTCGCTGCCATTTTTCTGGGAGAAGTTCGGAAAAGAAAAGGGAGACTTGTATGGACAGCACTGTTTCATAACAGGAGTACCTGGTTCTTTCTATCACAGGCTCTTCCCAAGCAAGAGTTTGCATTTCTTTCATTCCTCTAGCAGCCTACACTGGCTTTCTAAGGTTATGTTACTGTCTTTTTTTCACAATTATTATCTCTAAGGTTAAAAATGATTTATCCCAGCAACTGGAATGCCTAGTTAATATAGAAAAATATCAAAGACGAACAAAAATTGGTAGAGAAGAAGAAAAACAAGATGTTTATAGCCATTATTGAGTTAATATAAAACCTAAAACCATTCCTGAAACCTCGTTTATAACAGCTTAAAATAACTACAGAATCAAAGACAATAGATATAAATAAAAGCAATTGCTTGAATCAAAACTATAGAATGTGCTGTTGTGGTTTAAATTAGTCACAGCCTGACCATAAATTTTCATGACATTAGGTGCCAGAAGGTATATCAAATAACAAGGGGAACATATACATGGCAAAGGCAAGTCCTCCTAATGTATTTAAAGCTTACCAGGAGCAATTCCAGAAGGATTTCTCCTTGTTTCTACGCTTGCGCTCAGAGGAAATAATACAAGGAGGACGTGTAGTTTTTACATTCATCAGCAGGAGCACTGACGATCCAAGAAGAAAAGATTGCTGTCTTATATGGGAGCTGCTAGCAAAGTCACTGCTAGACCTGGCACCAAAGGTTAGTTTGTTTTCATTTAAATTAAGCAAGTTGCTTGCCTTGTTGGTTATGGAGATTAAGTAATTGAAGTTTCAGGGACTTGTTTTAGAGGCCGATATCGATACCTTCAATTTGCCATACTATCATCCTTACGAAGGAGAAGTGAGGGAAATTATCGAAATGGAGGGGTCATTCGATATTGATAAGCTAGAAACTTTTGCCACCAACTGGGATGCTAATGATGATATCAACAACAACAATTTTGGGTTTGAAAAGGACTAATGTGGACGAAATGTGGCAAATATTGTAAGAGCTGCTGCAGAACCGATGTTGGTTAGTCATTTTGGAGATGATATAATTGATGAATTGTTCAAGAGGTACGCAGAGTATGTAGGTGAACATCTGTGCGTGGAGAAGACAAAACACATAAACATAGTCCTCACAATGACAAAGAAGGAGTAGACTCCAGTGTAGCAGATGATGAGCGAATAAATTCTTCTGAAGCAGAAATAAAGTAATTATCTATGGAAGTAGTTTTGGCTCATTATGAATAAAAATTGTGTGTATGCATGAAAATTCTATTTTAAAAAAAAAACATTTTCGTTTTGGTTTTGTTTATTTTTTTTTAGTAAAAAAAAAAACCTTAGATTCATCCGAATTCAATTCATAACCAGAGTCTTAAATAGATTCCTCATGATGTCTTACAACTATGTTATACCTAACTCATGTTAAATATTTTGTGTATACTGGATCGAAAACAAATACAAATAAAACACAAACAAGTAGATTTATGTGGTTTCCAAAAACTGGGTACGTCCACGGAGACAACATATTGTATATTATTGAAGAATTGATACAAACACTCAACTCAACTCAGTACAATCTCATAAAACTCAATGTTTTACTCTTACACTTAATTTTTCTCTCAAATTTTCTCTTTCACACTCTTGAAGTTGCACTTGCACTCACCACACTTTCACTACACTTCCTCTTCACTTGCACTCTCTTTGTCTCTATTTATAAGAGAAATGGAAGCATTTGCAGCAACTAATAAATACCAACCAATTACTAACCATCAAACAACTACAGTATCCGCACTAGTAATTTAATTTAATGGCAGCCTTAAAAACTAGATAAGTTTATTAATCAAGAAAACATAATTGTCCACAGTCTATGTTTGATTTGATTGAATATTCCCCCTAAAATTAATAACGTAGATCCACCACAATTATTAAACAAAGCTATTTCACAAGTTCATATACCACAACTCTGGTTTTGATATCAAACTTAGCAATAGATTGTCTACAATAAAAACTTAGAGTCCGCTCTAGCAATTAAAATAAACAAGCATAGAAAAAATAAGCATAGGAGAACAAACATATTCATCATATAAACTAAAAAGAAAAGGTAAAATAAATCTCACAGTTCTTAAAATCCGAAGGTTTCCGTTCCTTGCAACCAAGAAAACAAGTTTAGCCTTGCATATTTGTTGAATAACTAATCAAAAAGATGGAGGAATGCATGATTTCGGGTTTCTTAGAGTAGGGGGCGTTTTTCTTCTCTTGGCTGGCTGCCCCCTTCTCTTCTCTCACTCTTATTATATCCTATGAAACCTCAGTCTCTATTTTACAAAATAGTCCTCTTTTAAGTATACTGTTTACATTTAAGTACTTTAATAACTATTTTCCTAAAAAAGAAGAAATAGTTTTGCATGAAATCTTCAAGCTTTGACTTAGAAGAGCTAAATTGCTGAAATAAAAACTTGGATATCGGTTTAGATGCTTTGGAACGTAATTTGGACTCGTTTCTTCACGAAACCTGTTTGCTGGCAGAATTTAGTTGTCATTTTTGAAAAATCATATCTCTCTCATATTACATTGTTTTTTGCTGAAATTTGGAGCGTTTATAGGTCTTTGAGTCAGGAATCCAAAAAAATTGATTTTGCATCAATTGGACTTCTGTAGCTCCAGATATTCAAGTCAGAATGATCGAAGGTCAACACTAGCACATTGCGAGATTTGACTTTGAAAGCTGCGATTTCCATACTCTTCCTTATTTTATTGTCTTGCCTTAGATGTCCAGAAAGGTATGGATGTTAGCTTTTTAATGCCACTGGAACCACTTCATTTCGACCTTTAGAGCTCATGCTCTGCACAAAACATCGACTGAAAGTCAAATATATCAATTACCTCCAATTTACTCTTATTTGCATCTTTCATCCAAAAGAGTTTTCAAAACATAAAACAAAGAATATCAAGGCATTTTATATATAAAACATATACAAAACACTAATTAAATATGGGTGAAACTATCAAATAATATAGTTGCATCACCATCATTCCAGACCCGAATTTGTTGTCATGTGTTGCATTTTCCCGACAAGCCGGCTTTCTGCCTTTAAAATACTCTTGATATTAAAGCACACACCTCTATGTTGCAGACAGAAAATTATCATCACAGCAGGATACATTTGAATATTCTGAAATTTACATATCATAACTTAGTGAAGTGCTATTAAAGAGGCAAAGATAAAGAAACCGTTGCTACGAACACTATTTTTTAATGATAATGAAATGAATATAGATCAGTTATTCAGGTATCTGACAAAATTGTTTCCTTGCTTCATTGCCATGACACCCTGCATAAGCATATCAATCAAATAAAATATATATGCACACAAGTGGACTGCACCCATATTTTCCCAACACATATATTTATTATTCTTGAGTTTCAATATAAAAACTGTGTGCATGCATGAAAATTCTCTCTTAAAAAAAATCCTTTTCGTTCTGGTTTTGTTTATTTTTTTGAGTAAAAAAAAAAAAAACTTGGATTCATGCGATTTCGATTCATAACCAGAGTCTTAAATAGATTCCTCATGATGTCTTATAGCTATGCTATACGTAACTCGTGTTAAATATAGAAATAACTAGTCTATAAAACAGGACAGCCCAATTATTCCTCACTTTTCTTTCTAAGCTCTTCATAGAATGATGGCAGCGACTTGGAAACACCTGAAATCCTGGCAATTTACACTGCATCTGCTGGCAATGTTCATAAATGGCATCCATGGTTTCAGGAAGATCCAACCCAAGTCTGCTAGCTGAAAACATGTGGGAAAGACTGTTGAACGAACATGTTCTTGATACTAGTCTTTAGGAAGTGGCCTAACTTTGGATATGACTTCTTTTTCTGAGAAAGGAAGTTTCAATTGAGACCAAATAGAATTAATTTGCAATGAGAAATTATTCCTTCTGATGCTTGATCAATTCTTCATGGTTGGGTTCTAACAAACCATAAACAGTCTAATTATTTAGCCTCAAATAATAATTCAACAAATAACCAAATCAACAGTGTAATTATTTAAAGTGTTAACTCTTTTTTCTTTTTACTTCCTCTTATCTCTATGAACTCTCTATTAGAAAAGGATATGAGATATATCATTTTATTTATAGAAGAAACATAATATCCCTATTAATGATAAAATATCACTTTGCACCTTAAAAAATATAACATATTTTATTTCAAGACAATTATTAAAAATTTATGCAATTAAGTTCTTGATTTTTCTAGGTCTAGAATTGTAATCATCTGTATCAATTACACTATAGTCCTTAATTCTTAAAATTTATATATAATCAAGTTATACTTGATTATTAGTCGTCCCCATTTAATTCTTACTAATGATTTTTAACGTGTATGACCTATTAAATTCTTGATATATCGATTCAAGTATAAATCATAATTGTAATTCAAACAGAATTAAATAAATTAAACAATTTAACTTGTTATCAACTCAACAAATTGGTTAATTTATATTTGAAAATCAAGTGCAATATATAGAAACATCTCATGATTTTTCTCAAATAATAGAAAAACTATATATTGTTTGACTTATCTTTTTTAGCGATTGGTATCTTAGTGTAACTAATATTTTTTAATCTAGAATGTTTTGATTTGGACATTTGAGCATGGAGTGTATATGTTTTGTTAAATCATGTTAGTTCTCAACACCATAGTCATTGGCTCTTCAATAAAATCCTTTTTCAAATCCTATTTTATTTTGCAGAAGGATTTTATAATCAATATTATTTGAGAACATATGAAACATTTTCTAGGATGATGAATCATATCTTCTCTCATATAGTTTATGTTATGCTCAATATATGCTTTTTGTTACTTTTATTAAAAAAATATTTATTCAGGATCTAAATATAGCATTCCTTATATAAGATAATTTGGTTAAATTAAATATAATGATCACTTACACAACATCCACGTAAGTTTTTTCATAGACACGAATGATCTTTTCAATTTATCTTTTGGAATATGTAAGTCATTCATCGTCCATAGATGTCATACAAGTAGTTGAGAATAATTCGGAGACTTAACCTATTAGTTAGCCAACCATTTCTATATATATATATGTAGGGCAATATACAGTATGAATGGTGGGGGTTACCACACAAGAGTATGACTATAATATTTCCTATATAGTTACATTCTATAATATACTCCTTCAAGCTGAGGGTGGAGGATCAACCCAAAGCTTGAAACAAAAGGCAGTAAACAAGACAATAGGAAGCGACTTAGTGAAGACATATGCTAGTTGATCCTGAGAAGAAATAGAATGAATCTGAATCTCCTTCTTCACTACTCTATCTCTGAAAAAATGATAATCAACCTCAACATATTTTGTGCGAGCATGGAAAATAGGATTCGCAGATAAATAAATGGCACTAAGATTATCACACCAAATGGTAGGAGTAGAAATATCATCTGAAGATCTGTTAATAAATACTGAAGCTATATAACCTCAACAGTGTCATCGACTAAGGCTTTGTACTCAACCTTAGTGGAAGAACGAGCAACTGTACATTGCTTACCTGATTTCCATGAAATCAACGTTTGGCCAAAAAACGCAAGATTACTACATCTGGATTTTCTATTATCAACACTATCTACCCAATCTGAATATGTAAAACCATGTAAGGCTCATGCACTTCGGTTGTTTTTTAAAAGCTAATGCACATTAAGATGATATTAAATCAAATTTTAAAGGATGAAATTGAAAAAAAAAGGATTCAAACAAAATATATAGCAATCTAAAGTTTGAGGATCAAATTTGACTTAATCAGTAAATAATATGATATTTCAAAATTTTTCATAACTTCTGGAAAGTGTTTTCCGCCCAAAATAAAAGAAAAGCACTTTCTTGAAAATCAAGCTAAATTTTCCTTTGATAGGAAAGTATTTTTTGTTGACTGGAAAGTATTTTTCATTGACCAACTTTTCTAATATCAAGCAAACATATAAAAGTTTAAAAAGTGGTTTTCCAAAAACCAGTTTTCAGGAAACAAACGTACCCTAAGCCACACATATGGCTTTTTTTATGTTCTTTGATATTTTTTATTGATTTGTTTTTGGCACGCTAGGTACCCAGGCTCACAAACTTGGCTTTGTTTTTTTTGTTTGACTTTTTTAATTAATTTTTTTTAATATCATTCTTTGACGTTGAGTTTTTATTTATTTTTTGATTAATTTTATTCCACAACATTTGATTATTTAAGATTAAATTTTTTTAATTAATTTTAGTTTGGTTTTTTTTTTAGCATTGTTTGGTTTATATGGGTTTTCCTCCACAATTTATTCTATGTGAGTTATAATTTAAAAAACTTATCTAGCTACCTCTGAATAGTTGACCTTTTGATAATTAACCCTCTATTTATTCTATGCAAAACTTATCCACCTCTTTCGGCTACCCATTTAATACCTAAGGATACCTATGTTTCTTGACTGATCAGTGCACGTTTTCCAACCAGAAAACAATATCACATACGACACTAATTAATTATTATATATCAAAGCCTTTGATAGCGTGGAGCCACTAAGCTCTTAAGCTCAGTACGTAGATTAGGCGGTGGTAGAGGTGGCATCTCTCCCGTCGTACCCTCGAGATGATTGTAAAGATATCAACGGCTCTATTTTTATCAAGTGTTAGAAGATTAGAGATTAAAATTGTTAGAATACTGTTAGTATTGTTTGTTAGTTAAAAGAATTTGTCAGCATTGCTTCAGTGCAAAAAAAAAAAAGACTAGATACCGTGTATTATCTTTCTAATATAGCATATTTAAACTGAGTATTAGTAAGGAGAACAATTAATTAAAGAATAATAAAACAGTGCTAGAATTCATCTTCTGCTTCTCTGTGTACCATAATCAATCTCTGTTCTTATTCCTTTCTATTCTCTGCATTTTCTTCATTTTTGTTTCTTTTCTGTATAAACTCTACTGTCTTTCAATAATGACACTGAAGGAGAGATTCCGATAACATGTATATATTAGCATATAATTATCACTACTAGAAATTCATTTAAAGCAACAAATTTACCAACAGAATATTTCTGCCAATAATTTAAGATCGTTATTACTGATGGAATTTTTTCCATCCTTCATTCCGTCAGTATATACTAACAGAAATATTCTGTCAATAGTTACCGACGAAATTATAAACAGAATATTCAGAATTAAAAAAAAACGATTTGCTGACATGGAGGTTTTTGCGGGTGTTTTTTTTTACGGAATCACCAAGGGATTTAAAACGTCAGCTCTATACAGTGACGTGACCGGTTCACTGTTTAAAATACCAACAAAATAACTGAGGAATTCAAAACAATAACTCTATAGGTGAAGTGTCCTGTTTGCCATCGGATCATGAAATTTTAAATGTATCTCTAAATTCCTTTTGAAAAATCGAGAGATGAGCGATATTTTTTTTAGTTTTGCGTTTTGATTCCCTATCTTTAAATTTTTTATTTTTACCATACTTTCATAGAAACAGTTAAACTGACGCATCTGTTTTAATTGTTTTGTTAATAGCTAGGAAATAATGGGATTACAAAAAACAAAAATAAATACACATCATTTTCACATGCATTTATTTAATTACTTTTTTCTATTACAACCACGTATTTCATGCATTGAAAACTCTATAAAAGAAGTTGGAGCTAAGAACAAATCAGCAGATAGCAGAACCAAGGCAACAGCCAATAAACACGATGGTGGAAAGCGTTCTTTGCATGAATCCAGGCGATGGTGAAACCAGCTACGCCAAGAATTCATTCCTTCAAGTCTCTCTCTCTCTCGCTCTCTCTCTCTCTAACACCTTATTTCATAAAAATGTGATGTCTTAGTGCCTTTAGAGAGACAAATTACCCTTTTTTTCACCTTTCTTTTTCGTAGTGTTAGAATTTAATTGTAAGTAGAGAAGACCTCGCGTAGCAACTTAAATTTTTAAGTTAGGTAAGATAAGCGAAGTTTAATGATATGAAGGAAGCAAATAGCCATCGCTGCATGCATTTCCTTCTTCCTGGCATGCAATTCCTGCATTTAGTTTTTTTCCTGGAAGCTAGTATTGCAGATTAATTCTGATGTGGTTTGACAATTCGTTTAGCAGAAAACAATGCTATCAAAAGCTAGACCAATCCTAGAAGATACCATCAAGGACATGTTCAGCACCGCCCTTCCAACTTGCTTCAAACTAGCAGACTTGGGCTGCTCTTCAGGACCCAATACTCTCTTGTTCGTTTCTGAATTCATGGACGTCGTTTATGAGCTTTGCCAACAACAGAACTGTAACCTGCCCGAATTTCAGGTGTTTCTGAATGACCTTCCAGGGAATGATTTCAATACTGTTTTCAAGTCGCTGCCATTTTTCTGGGAGAAGTTCGGAAAAGAAATGGGAGACTTGTATGGACAGCACTGTTTCATAACAGGAGTACCTGGTTCTTTCTATCACAGGCTCTTCCCAAGCAAGAGTTTGCATTTCTTTCATTCCTCTTACAGCCTACATTGGCTTTCTAAGGTTATATTAGTGTCTTTTTTCCTTCATTATTATCTATAAGGTTAATAATGATTTATCCCAGTAACTGGAATGCCTGGTTAAGACAGCGAAATATCGAAGACAAACAAAAATTGGTAGAGAAGAAGAGAAACCAGATGTTTATAGCCATTACTGAGTTAATATAAAACCTGAAACCTCGTTTATCACAGCTTAAAATAACTACAGAATCAAATACAAAATACATATAAATAATACAATTGCTTGAATCAATACTATAGAATGTGTGCTGTTGCCTGTTGTGGTTTAAATTAGTTACGCGTGAGCATATACATTGCAAAGCCTGACCATATATTTTCATGACATTAGGTGCCAGAAGGTATATCAAATAACAAGGGGAACATATACATGGCAAAGGCAAGTCCTCCTAACGTATTTAAAGCTTACGTGGAGCAATTCCAGAAGGATTTCTCTTTGTTTCTAAACTTACGCTCAGAGGAAATAATACAAGGAGGACGTGTAGTTCTTACATTCCTCGGCAGGAGTATTGACGATCCAAGAAGCAAAGATTGCTGTCTTATATGGGAGCTGCTAGCAAAGTCACTGCTAGACTTGGCAGCAAAGGTTAGTTTATTTTCATTTAAATTAAGCAAGTTGCTTGCCTTGTTGGTTATGGAGATTAATTAATTGAAGTTTCAGGGACTTGTTGTCGAGGCTGATATCGATACCTTCAATCTGCCATATTATAATCCTTACGAAGGAGAAGTGAGGGAAATTATCGAAATGGAGGGCTCGTTCGATATTGATAAGCTAGAAACTTTTGCTATTAACTGGGATGCTAATGATGATATCAGCAACAAAGATTTTGTGTTTGAAAAGGACCAATGTGGACGAAATGTGGCAAATATTGTAAGAGCTGTTGCAGAACCGATGTTGGTTAGTCATTTTGGAGATGATATAATTGATGAATTGTTCAAGAGGTACGCAGAGTACGTAGGTGAACATCTGTGCGTGGAGAAGACAAAACACATAAACATAGTCCTCACAATGACAAAGAAGGTGAAGAGCGAATAAATTCTTTTGAAGCAGAAACAAATTAAATAGCTCTGGAAGTACTTTTGGCTCATTATGAATGAAAACGTGTTTGCATGAAATTAAAGTCTCTTTTTAAAAAATTAAGAAATAAACATTTTTGTTCTGTTTTGTTTATTTTTTTAATTAAAAAAAATTAAAAAAGTTATATAGCATCACTCTATCTGCATGTGAGAGACAGGGAAAGAGAGAGGGGGCCGGGGGAAAGAGACTTGAAGGAATGAATAGTTGGCATAGCTGCTTTCATCATCTCCCGGGTTCAAGCAAAGAACAGTACTTACTGCTTCCATGTCTATGGCTCGGTTTCTTGTTGTATGGATATAGAGATTCATTTGTTTTGGAATTTGTTTTGGAGTGCTAAATCTTTTCTTGTACGTTTTGTTATTTATATGAATTCTCTATTAAAAAAAATATGAGAAATATCATTTTAGTTATAAAGAAAATCTATTATTTTTATTAAAACATCACTTTGCCCCTTGAAAAAAATAATATATTTTATTTCAAGAAAAATATTAAAAATTTATACAATTAAGTCCTAACTTGATTTTTCTAGATCTAGAATTGTAATTATTTGTATTAATTACACTCTAGTCCTTAATTTCTAAATTTTATTTAGTCATCCTGGTTTAATTCTTACAAATTATTTTTAATGTGTATATATGACTTATTAAATTCCTGATATATTGGTTCTAGTATAAATTATAATCGTAATTAAAACAGAATCAAATTAATTAAACAATTTAACTTGTTATTAATTCAATAAATTAATTAATTTATATTTAAAGATTAATTGCAATATATAAAAACATTTCATGATTTTTCAAATACTATAAAAATCATATACGGTTCGATTTAGTTTTTTACTGATTGGTATCTTAGTATAACTAATATTTTTTAATCTAGAATATTCTGATTTAGACATTTCAGCATTGAGCATGGAGTGCGTATGACATCTTAACTCATGTTCGTTACCAACACTATAGTCATTGATTCTTTAATAAGATTTGAAATCTTTTTCAAATTTTATTCTACTTTGCACAATGATTTTATAATCAATACTATTTAAGAACATATAAAATATATTTTTTAATTTTTCTAAGATAGAATCATATCATCTCTCATATTATTTATGTTATAGTAAATATATGCTCATTTATTATTTTTTATTAAATAATATTTATTCAAGATCTAAATATAGCATTTCATATTTAAGATAGTTAGGTGAAATTAAATCTAAAAATTAATTACACAACATTCAAAAAAATAATATGTTAACCCATCAATGAATATCTACCATCCTTGATATTGGGGATTATTTATGTGATTATTTCAAATTATATGTTTTTTTTTCTTTTCTGCTAATTCATTATCAATTTGCGAAACACTAATTATTTTAGTATATCCTCTCAATTATTATATTAATGAGACAAATCTTTGTGGGTCCCCGATTTCACACGAACACTTTATATCAACTTTTACATCAAAGCCTTTGATAGCATGGAGCCACTAAGCTAGTTGCCCAAATTGTCAAATCAACTTTTAACCTCGATTGATTAGGTTGCATCTATCCTATCATAGCCTTGTAAATAATTTGGCTACTTTCCGTGTCAGGTTGTGGTTGCGGCTAGATAGCAAATTTTTTAACATGAAAAAAATAATAATAAGCACAGGCTGCAAGGGATTTTTTTTTAATTTTGTTATTAAATTGAGCCTATCATATCAAACTTGAAAAACTCCTAATTTGATATTTTTGTTTTACAACTTATATTTTATTTAATGATATAAAAAATAGGCATTTATAAAACTAATGTTCAACATTAAGTTGAGATGTTTTGTAAATTAAAAGTATTGTTTTCAAAACAAAAATCTATTATTATCTTAAAAAAAATTAAAATAAAACATTCAAACAAAGTCACAATATTTTGTATATGGTTGAAGAAAACAAATATTGATAAATTTGATAAAAGTTTATCAAAAATATTAAAAAAATCATAGATCTTATACTAATTAAATATTCATGTTTTTTTTTCATAATAGACACATATTAGCTAGAAAAAATAGCTAAAATTCCCATGAAACTTATAATATTATTTGTGAAAAATAAAAAAATTGAATAATTTTTATAGTGCATTTACATCTAAAATCATACAAAAAAACATCAAAAAAAAATTCAAGTGTTCCAATCTGACCTAGGTGACCTAACTTGCTTGCGCCTCTAAAACACAAAGCCAAGATGCATGGGCCTCCTAACCTAGGCCCATGTGATGCGCCTTTTTTTTTTTCATTTTAAAAGGGGCTACCTATTTTTTCTATAAAAAAAATAAGCAAATGACGAGTCATCTACTTTCCAAAACTTAGCCATAATAGAGATGGCTAGAAAATTAGAGGAAGTGATATTTGGACCTAAAAATCCATTTGACAATTATTTTTTACTCGAAAACACTTAAAAACCATCCTAATTACCTGAACAAAACTCATTTACAGCATCAAATAACTTAAAATGGGTTGAAAAACTAAAAACCAATTTGAATTAATAAAACTTGGGTTGAAAAACTAAAAAACAATTTGAATTGATAAAACTTTTCAAGCTGAGATCTACCATCTCAAGTAAGGTGAAGGCCAAAAAACTCCACAATAAAACTCGTCTTATCAATTAGAACTTGTTGACATCAAAATCCACTTTTTCGTAATCAAAATCAATGTCAACAATTACTTTCTCTTTCCTCGTTGTTTCAAGCGAATTTCTCTCTCATCTCTCTTAACTTAGTGAATAAAAAATGAAGAAAATAAATTTTCAGACAAAAATAAAAATTATTACTAATGTGAGGTGAGCATGTATTTTCTCCATATTTTACATTTTAATTCTCTAGATCTAATTAGGCTGTAATTAAAGGGTTTAGATAAAAGAAAAAAAAATCAGCTGGCTCATTGTCATATAAAGAGTGAAACTTACCCCATCTCTTTTAGATGTTTTGTTAATAAAAAATACACACACATCATTTTCACATTCAATTATTATTTTCACATACTCATCATTTTTGTTAATAAAAAAAAACACGAGAGAGATCCGCTGAAATCAATAGAACAGGTAAGGGTGTTCACGGTCCGGTCCGGTTCGATTTTAATATAAAAATTCAACCAAATCGAAAAATACCATTCCTTGTTAAAATAACCCGAACTGAACTGAGACCTGGTTCAAACCGAACCGGTTTTTGTTTGGTTCGGGTCAATTTTTTAGCCTTAAAAACTAGAAAAACTGAAACCAATTAAATAAGAGAAAACTTGGTCGAATCACAATCACTGGATAAACTTGGTCGAATCACATTCAGAAAAATCCTTGCTGAACACTTTGAATTCTAGCCTTCTGGTTGAGATGTGAAAGATCTCCCTTAGCCGAATCACAATCACTGGATTTATCCAAGTTAGCACAACTACATGTTAATAAAGTTTTCAATAACGTTCCGCAAACTACCAGGACCTCACGAGCAAACATGTATGTTAATAAAACCACAAACAAGGATTTTATCCAAGTTTTCTCCCATAAACTAAAGCAGAGAGTAGACACTTTAGCTAGAAAGAATAGGGTTAGGGTTTGTCTCATCAAGTCATTTGTACATGAAAAAAAACAACAATATGAGAGAGACAACAATAATGATAATAAAAAAAAAACAGAAAAAGAAACAGAGGAGAAAGACAACAATACGAGAGAAAAGAGCATAGAGAAGAGGGAGGGGTAGGGTGACTGGAAAAGAGGAAAGGGGGAGGGAGGGATGGGTGGGGCTGCTGGAAAGGGAAAGGGAAGGGGGGTGGCTGGAACGGTAGGAGGAGGTAGGGTATTTACTATTTAGGTTTAAGAATTTCCTTTTATACTTATTTTTAAATTCAATTAAACCAGTTTAATTTGGTCCTGTTTAATTGGTTTAAGCTTTTTTAAACCGGAGTTGAACTGGAATGAGTGGGTTTTTTTATTTTTTAATTGGTTTACTTGATTTTTTTTATTAATTTGGTTTTTTTAAATAATTATTTTTATTTTTTTGATTTAATTAGTTAGTCGGTGTTTTTAAACACCCATAGGAATAGGGACAAAAATCGTTTATTCTTTAGTCATCAGATTATACGTTGATTTGACACGCATAAAGCAGCGGGACTAACAACAGTGCCGAACTTGTCATCAACTTTTATATTCATTATTTTTATCTATTTTATTCCTAATTCAATTATTATTTTTCAAGTGGCACTTGTATAGGAGGGAGGTTGGCCCACAAGCGACTCAACAACAGGCAGGAAACAATCACACAGCGGTTAAATTCAATTATTATTTTTATCCTGTTTTTATTTTGGAGTTTTTTGTATTCCCCTGAAGGTTTCGATTATGCTTAGCAGTAGGAACCTTACATCTTTCTATTGCACGCACGCATGATTGAAAACTTTATAAAAGAAGTTGGAGCTAAGAACAAATCAGCAGATAGCAGAACCAAAGCAACAGCCAATAAACACGATGGTGGAAAGCGTTCTTTGCATGAATCCAGGAGATGGTGAAACCAGCTACGCCAAGAATTCATTCCTTCAAGTCTCTCTCTCTCTCTCTCTCTCTCTCTAACACCTTATTTCATATAAATGTGATGTCTTAGAGAGAGACAAATTACCGGCCTTTTTTTTCCTTTCTTTTTGGTAGTGTTAGAATTTTATTGTAAGTAGAGAAGACCTCGCGTGGCAACTTAAATTTCTAAGTTAGGTAAGATAAGCGAAGTATAATGATATGAAGGAAGCAAGTAGCCATCGCTGCATGCTTTTCCTTCTTCCTGGCATCACATCTCACCGAATATATGAGTAATTATTGCATTTAGTTTTTTCCTGGAAGCTAGTATTGCAGATTAATTCTGATGTGGTTTGACAATTCGTTTCGCAGAAAACAGTGCTATCAAAAGCTAGGCCAATCCTAGAAGATACCATCAAGGACATGTTCAGCACCGCCCTTCCCACTTGCTTCGAGCTAGCAGGCTGCTAGCTACTAAAAAATGTAGTAATTAGTAACGGACTACTTTGTTGCAAATAACACTAAAATTTATTGCTAAAACAATTTAGCAATGAAATCAGCAACGATAAAAATCAGATGCAGTTTTGTCATTGCTGATTTTTTAGCAACAGAATTATTCGTTGCTGATTTCACAGCAACGGAAAATCCGTTGCTAGTTTTGTGAATCAACAACAGATTCTTCGTTGTTGATTGATGCATTAGTTACAACCACCAAAGGAGAATTATATTATTTTTTATTAAATTAATTTTTATTTATTTATTAAAATGACTTTAAATTTATTTAATTAATTATTTATGGATATTTTAAAAGTTGTAGAATATATGTAACCAACATAAATTAATATTAAAAATAATTGTATCAGTAATAAAAAATAGAATAAAAATAATATTCATATTATAAAAATTTAGTTAAACTTGCATTAATACAATTAAGTTCAAATACAATAATAATAAAAAAAACAACAAAAGATACAATCATGGTGCTGGTTGCGAAGACGAACCATGATATTGTGGATCGACACAAGATTGATCAGGATATAAAGGTCGAGGTGTCGGTCGAAAAATTGGTTGAGATGTGGGACCCATAGTGTCATTATTTGAGGAGCCATAGGTGGCGGTATTGATGGAGTCAAAGCTGGTGGCATACCTTGGTCATTATTTGATGTCCCACCATGGTATCCAAGATTGTTCACAAAATATTCTTTCATGGAATCCATCTGCCGTTTCATTTCAAGAATAAAATCATCTTTTTTCTTTATTTCCTCTTCTTTATCCTTTATCTCCTTTTGCAATGCTTGATATGATGAACTGGGATAGGATGACTCTACCGAGTAGGAATGTGATGAAGAGCTTGTACTAACTATAGATTTTAGCATACGAGGTGCACCATATACCCTACCCTTTGTAACTCCTCCTGAAGCCACACACCAAGCTGCTCCATCAAATGAAGGATGATTTTCCCGATTAGTTCCATACTTTGAAATCATCTCCATTTTATAATTTTCCTACAAATAAAATACATGCAACAATAAATTCATTTGAATGTTAAATAATACTCAAGTTATATTAAGAAATAATCAAATAAAAATACATACAACCACTTTTTTAGACTTGTTGTTAACGAAGCTACCAGATTGCTTAGTACTTTGATGCAAAGCTGAAAAGACATCATCCCATGGAGGTTCTTTTCCACCAGCTTCCTCTTGCTTTCAAGATTAATAAATATTATAAAAGATAAATATACAAATTTTAATTTATTATCTAAAGCATAAAAAAAAAATCCTTACCATGTTAGCTCGATATGATGCAAATGACACTATTCCTCCAGAATGAGTGCTTATTTTGCCATCTGTTTTGGTTAATCGATTCCTTCTAGCAGATTCAGACCTCCTTTGAAATTCAGGGGTGGACCAAACATCTTTGATCATGTGATTCCAATCATCATTGTTTATCCAGGCAGGACCTTTATCAAGGTAACCTATAATATTTGTAGTGTTTTCTTTTGATATGGCTTTCTTTCGAGCTCGTGTCAATTATTGATTCAAAGCTATCCTAGCCTTATCTTCCCAAATATTACGAACAATCGACTCATCTTCCTCAGGAAAGGAATTTTTTTGTACCAAATAATATATATACCAAGTAAAAAGAGTGCACAAAATTTCAAATTATATAAATAATAAATCATATTGTGTTATCTTGTTCAGAATTTGCAAGATGATGTAATAACTAAAGAAATTAAATGATATTAAAGAGTAAACAAGAAATAAGAACAAATTATAACACAAATCAGTCATAGCTATTCAGTTGATAATTTTCATAATGCTACGTTAAAGTGATCAAAATTGAAAAGAATATTATGGCAATTAGTGTTGGTTCTTACCTTAAACTCTTTAAAGAGTTCATCCCTGCACATTGAATCTACTTTTTCCCAAGAGTGCCATGCTCCCTTAAAATTGGACCTCAAAATATCTCTGATTGCACGTCCACACGATGCATTATTGAACCTGAAATATATAATAACAAACTTATATTAAACAAATAATTACACAATAATAAGTATTTTTTTTCATACCTGAACATATAATCTTAATAAGTTAGTTTTTAAAAGTTTGAACTTACTCTGTTGTTCCATACAAACAAAGCTCTTTTTTTCTTGTTATTGGATCTATTGGCGTGTCAAAACCCTTCCTTTTAACACTTTGATCATAATTGTATGGAGAAGATGTTGAACCGTGATATGATGGAATACTATCTTGATCCTCATCACATACACCTCTCTCATTACTACCGTCTCCTTCATCTTCATCTCTAATGTTCACATCATCATCATCACCATCATCACCATCAACTCTCCCATAACTCCTATATAAATTATGTCCTCCATAAACAATTGGTTATCTCGAGAGAAACCTCCTTGAGTTTGAAGCAAATCTTGGAAACGAAAGCCCTCACAATATTGATATACATCAACCCTCTCATAATCATGTTGAGGAGGATGTGTACTCCCCAAAGTAGGTATATAATACTCATTTGCATTCTGATACACAGGTTGATGAAATGTGGATCCTTTGTTATTATGCCTTGATGTAGTTTGAAATGATATGGATGAAGTGGACCTATCACTTCTTGATGTGGACCTGTCACTCCTAGAATCTAATATGGATCCTCGTTGAGGCATGCTAAAAACCAGAAAAAATATATACATTATCATATGAATATATACAAGATAACAATAAATTAGTTCATAGTTAAATTATCAGGAACAAAAAATTCACAGATATTTTTCCAAGACTGCCATAACTAGAATGAAAACAAACTGTTAAATCTCATTTTTTTTCTAATTCATTACAAACAATATCCACTTTATGATGTTCAAAATCAGTATGGATTGTCCACTTAATAGCCATCACTCTGAAAAATATTATACTTCAAATGAAATAATTACTGTAACAAAACCAAATATATAAATAACATCAAGACAATTTCATTAAGCATTCCTTGCAATGATAAAAATCAGTCATGAAGTTTAAATTGTCAAAAGCCAATTAACACAAACAATAATAAAAATAAAAATCTAAATAATTAATTAACCAGAATCAAAATTTATGAGTATGCTTACCTTAATGTTTGGTCCTATAAATCAAAACATTGAGTAGAAAGAACCCTTTCTTTCACGCTTCAGCATCTATAAGCAAGAACACGAATCACAAAATAAAATATAACATCAAAATCACAATTTAAAGATTGATACTTGAAAGGTTAGAAATGGTTTCTCAAAGGTAAATGAAAATGATATATGTAATGTGATGCATAACACACACTTGAATAAAATAATAAAGAAAAAACTTTGAAAGCCTAAATATTGTCAAATAATATGAAATCATCCATATATATAATAAAGATAATTCATTACATGTACAATGAAATATAATTAACTTGTGTTGCTCATTATTATCATCACTCCTAACCATCACCACCATAACAATCACCCTCATCATCATCATCATCATCTTCTTCTTCTTCTTCTTCACCATCATCATCACCATCATCATCTTTTTCTTCTTCATCATCTTTGTTTCCCCAATTTATGTCAAGTTGAATCAATTCATGTTGCCCTATTTCATCATAATAAGATGATTCAACAAGTATATTTGGATCATCAAGTGTTTGAGTAGGAAGGACACGACATGGTTGAGAAATCTCATCTGATTGATCAACATCAAATGATCTCATATTGTTGGCATCTTCAATAAATTCACTCATGTCAACATTATAACGACTTCTAGCAGTTATCTTAATAACCATCCACCATTCAGATGATTTATTACCAGGTGGATATGTACAGTAGACTTGTTGACATTGTTGTGCTAACTGCACAAAATCTTCATTTCCGTGTAGTCGAGATGTATGCTTGATTTCAACCAAACCATTCGAAGGATGCACTCTAATCCCTCGTTTTGTATCATATCAATTACATTTAAACATAAATAACTTGCACTTACTCCCCAAGTATTTTAGCCGAACAACTTCTTTAAGCATTCCATAATAATCACGTTCATTATCATCATAGCAACTTCCTTTCACACAAACTCCACTATTCATTGTCTTTTTAAAACGGCCATAACGATGAGTATGAAATTTAAAACCATTCACATAATACCCATTATAACATTTCACTGAAGTTGAAGGGCCCATAGCAAGTCCAAAGAGCTGATTTTCAATTCCGTTAGATTGGTATTCCACCTAGCATAATAGTTAACTCCATAAGAAATAATGATTTAAAAGAGATTAATAATATTTTTAAAGTAACTAATTGACATAAAATATAAATTAATTTTATTAAAATACTTACATTATTTTTTAACCAATTTGGAAAGATCGCTTCGTATAATTTTTCAATTTTATCATCACTCGCATGTGGTTGTTGTGCCTTTAGCTCTTATCGACATTACCTAAAATTTTAAAATGTTAAAATTAATAATAAATTATTATAAATTTATTCCAAAATAATATTTCATACTTACTCTAAATAGGGCTTCAGTTCTTGACAATTGAATATCACATAGTTATGCGCAATTTGCATTTCAGCATGTGACAACTGCCTTTTATAAAATCTTTTGGATAATTTTTTCCCTTGATAGGAAAAAATAGAGAGATCCATCTACACTTCTAAGGCGAACATCATCACTCCGTGGAACTCGATTCCAAATTGTTTGCACGTCATCACCAAAATAATGAGATGCAAAATTGGTAATTTTATCAATCAAGTATGCTTCACATATGGAACCCTCAATTTTAGCTTTATTGGTCACTTTCTTCTTCAAATAAAACATATACCTATATCATTTCTGTCAATTAGTTTATTTTTAAAAAATAAAAAGGGAATAAAATTAACATAGTATGAAAACATACCGTTCAAATGGATACATCCATCGATATTGAACTGGTCCACCAACTTTTGCCTTATAAGATAGATGTATCGTCAAGTGTTCCATAGAGTCAAAGAAGGATGGCGGAAAAATCCTTTCAAGTTTGCAAATTATTTCAATTATATTCATCTGCATTAACTCCATGTGCTAGGCATTTAAATTTGTTGAACAAATATCTCGAAAAAATACTTTCAATTCAGTTAATGCCTCCCACAGTGGCCTAGGTAAGTAAGGTTGGAAAGCGGTTGGAAGAAGTCTTTGAATGAAGACATGACAATCATGGCTCTTCATCCCCGAAATCTTACATTGTGCCTTTTCCACACATCGTGAAATGCTTGAAGCATAACCATCAGGAAATGATAATTCCTTCATCCAAGACAAAACTTCTTGTTGTTGTTTCTTGTGTAGACAATCTTTAGGTTTGTAAACCCGACCACTCATATCTTGTTGCAAATGTAAATTTAGCTTCTGACAATACAATTGAATATCCAACCTAGCCTTTAAATTGTCCTTGCTTCTATTCGGACAATCTATTATTGTATAAAAAATATTGTTAAAGACTTTTTTCTCAATATGCATGACATCAAGATTATGACATATCAAATTTGTATGCCAATATGGAAGCTCCTAGAAAATGTTCTTCTTCACCCAATTGTGTTTAACACCAAAGCCCGGAATTTTATCTTTAACACCAAAGCCAGGAATTTTATCTTTATATGATGAACCTCCATTATGTCCCTCAGTATACTTGGACACTTCGTTTAACATTTCCAAACCAGATGGACGAGGTAAAGGAGGGAGCCTTTCAATTACTCCTTTCAAAAACTTATTAGATTGAAATCTATATGGGTGGTTCATGGGTAGGAATCGTCGATGGCAATCAAAAAATGTAGTTTTCCCTCCATTTTTTAATCTAAAAGCCTTGCTATGCTCCATACAATAAGGACAAGACAGATTCCATGAGTATTCCACCCCGATAACATGCCATATGCTGGAAAGTCACTAATGGTCCACATCAAAGCT
This sequence comes from Populus tomentosa, assembly GCA_018804465.1. Classification (NCBI taxonomy): domain Eukaryota; kingdom Viridiplantae; phylum Streptophyta; class Magnoliopsida; order Malpighiales; family Salicaceae; genus Populus; species Populus tomentosa. The sequence goes on from CM032005.1 coordinate 4,770,935, forward strand.
GCCCTTAATTGAAAATTTTCCTTTCTGTACACATCATATGATTCAACACCAACATACCACAAATTCTTTAACTCATCAATCAAAGGTCTTAGGAAAACATCAAGCTTTTTACCCGGATTCTTTGGCCCAGGAATCATCATTGTCAAAAACATGAATGGTCTAGTCATGCACTTCCACGGAGGCAAATTATAAACAGTCACAATTACTAGCCAACAAGAGTATGTATTTGAAGACATGTCAAACGGACAAAACCCATCAGTGCACAACCCTAACCGAATATTTCTCGGATCTGATGCAAAGCTTAAGTGGACACGATTAAACTCCTTCCATGCCTCACCATCAGATGGGTGCACCATAACCCCATTATCTAACTTATGAAAATGATGCCATGTCATATCTTTGGCATGATATGGAGACATGAATAGTCTCTGAAGTCTTGGTGTTAAGGGAAAGTATCGGAGTTGCTTCTCCGCCTTATTGGAACCTTTACTAGTTGGATTTCTAGGTTTGTATCGTGAACTTCCATAAAAATCACAATTTATTTTCATTGCATCTGCCCCATAATACAGCATACAGTAATTAGGACACACATCATATTTCTCATAACCAAGTCCAAGTGGTCGCATAAATTTCTTGGCATCATAAAAATTTGAAACCAAATTTTCATCATTAGGCATGCAACTTTTTGTAAAGTCAATAAAATTGTTGAAGGCATTCTGAGTCAAATTTAAAGTTGACTTCATATTAAGCAATTGTACACAAGCAAATAATTTGGATTGCTTGGTACACCCATCCCACAACGGCTCCTCCACAGCTTTCAAAAGCTTAAAAAATTTAGTTGCCTCTAGATTTGGAATTTCCCCTGCTACCACAGGACTAGACATATTATCATTATAGAATGCATCACCAACCCCCATTGCATCCATAACCAGATTCCTATATGGATTCTCTAGACAAACATCATTCACAACATGACTCATTCCAATCGATGAAGGTCCAGCCAATATTGGTTTTGCCACATAAGGCTCCCTATGTACAGTCCAATTTTCATAACAAGGTAAAAAACCTTTTTTCAATAGATGTTTACAAACATCATCTTCCTTTAAAAACTTTTGATTTTTGCACCTCACACAAGGACATCTAATTTTTCCCCCAGATATATTTTTATCAATTGAAAATGTAAAATTGATAAATCTTCTAACACCGGTAATGTATTCAGGATGAAGGTGACCATCCATAAGACGACGATACATCCACGATCGATCATCCATGTTAATCTAATTAACATGACAACACCAATAAGCATACTTCTTTAACTACTAGTACTTAAACAACCCTTTAAAATAAAATATGTACCACATAAATAAACTTTAATTATTTGTCCAGCTCACACATATATCAAGCTAAAAAATGTTAATGATTGGATATATGCACATGTGTTTGTAAGAACTTGGATAACTATTTTTCTTCTACTTTTTGTTATTGAGTTTTTAATTATATGGGCTGTTTAGTGTGACAATATGAGTATGTGAGGAATTCCCATTGCCATGGTGATGCTTTATCACCCATGGTCAGAATACGTGATTAATAACACATTCACAACTTGGAAATAAAGTTTTGTTTTATTTTAATCACAGCTTGATTCAACTACAATTGGTTTAAAAACCAATTGTACTGTTTACCTAATAAGTCGGTCTCTTTTACTTTTACTTTTTCTATTTAATTTTAATTTTAATATTTAACCAAAGTCTCCCTTCCCTTTGCCTCCAAGATGGAAGTACAAAAGGATCATCCATCATTTCACCAGGAAGGTGTAGGGGATTTACCCTGCGTTTTTGCTAATTGCTTAAAATAAATCTTAATAATTTTCATTTATATTTTCTAACTAGTGACAAAAGTAGACTTTTAGACTATGTTCGGTTAGTATTTTATACAGAATAAACGGATAAAGAAAAAAAATATTTTGTTGAAAAAATATTAAATAAATTTATCTTTATAGTAGTTTTGGAGTTCTTTTTTTTTATTGGTCCTTCTAACTTTTGTTACCACCTCAAATAATTTTTTTTTATTTGGATCCTTTTATTTTTATTGGATCCATCAAACTTTTTATTTTTATTCGGATCTTTTTTTGGTAAACTAAAAAATGGTAAATGAAATCATAAACATGCGAGGTAATACAAGATTAAAGAATTTTTTTTTTTTTAAAAATAAAAATGCAATATATAAAAAAAAACACAATTTATTATGGGTTACAATAGTTACTCACATTTGTATCTTTGTTTCTTAATCGTATACATTGTATCTATCTTTTATGTCGTAGTGAAATAATAATTATAATACTGGTGGATGAAAATATAAATACATTTGTTTATAAATTCTTTAGGCACAGTCCAATTTAGTTAATTTCATGTACTAGTAGATTTATTGCCTTCTTTCTTCTCTTAATACGTATGGAGCATAATATTATTGTTAATTAGTTGACATGACCTTCTTTCTTCTCTTAACATGAGCATACCGTAAGAGAAATGCTGTCTTCTCAATCTCAATGTCACAATATGTTTTAAGACTTGACAAGTAGCACGACATTTAAATTTGCAATTAATTGATATATTATTCAGCCACCTCTAAGTTTCATTTTGGTCTCATAATTTCCATCCAATAGAAACTCAATATCAGATTTAATGAAAGAAAATCATTCAATTAGTTTTCTTATACAAACTATCACTATTGTCCCAATGAAAGGCAGAGTTCCAATTACTTGAAAAGATTACAATAGGCATGCCCAACAGAAAAATTATGCACGATATAATTAAGCAACCATGCAAAATGGAGCAAAATAGACTTACCTAAGCCCCAAAAATCAATGGCCCTAAGTGGAGGTTTTCTTATTGCAACCCAGTCAGATTTAGCCAATTCTATTGGATTATATTGTGATCCAATAAGCCATTCATATTGCTGGAAAAATAAAAAACATAAACAGTATGTTACACCCATCAAGTTATAACAATTGCTAGTCTTTAAAATAAATCCAAGTTAAACTACGAAAAACAGAAAGCATAACCAAGTTAAAGTATGAATTTTTAATATTTTTTTGGCACTTGTCTTCTCATAACAAATATTTTTTCATTTAAGATCTAACCTGAAAATTTTCATTTAATTTAATAACAAGGAACTAACTTATAGTTTTAAAAAATTAAATTATAATTTACTCTAATTATTATCTCTTAAAACCTATAACTTAATACAAATTTTTATGGTTAGGACATAATTTTTCTACAAAACCAAACCTTTGCATAAAAGGAAATTCCAATGAGATGCTTTTAGTTCAAAGAGCAAAACAACAAGGTACAAAAAGCATAGCACAAACAACTTAGCTGTAAATAAACCTAGCTAACCAAAACAACAATTACTGCATAATCCAAAACAGCAGCTGTGTGGGAATATAAAAAGGATATGGTGTAAATTATAAATAAGAAGGAATCACAGAAAATAAAATCTTCAATTAATAAAATTGATTACTAGCCATTTCATCAATTCTTGAACTGTTAAAACATAAAACCAGCACAACAATCATCAGTTCATCTTGATAAGGTAAATGCGCTTACTGTTTGATCATAGGCATCTATTCCTTCATTGTCTAACAGTAAGAGATTGTACTGAGTTCCATCAAGGGTAGTTCTCTAATGTGGCAGTTCCTTTTGTACATGGCCAATGAGTGGATGCTACTTGAAATCAACTACTCTTGCCAAGAAGCCACAATACACAAGTCCACCTCTTAGTTAATAACTGACACATGAGGTCAGTTGCAGAAATGGAATGTCATAACAAATAACTCTAAAATAAGCTTCAACAAACAAAATTCTAGTAGACATTCATTGATAAATCTACTAGTGTACATCTTAGGTAAAGGAATTGTGCATAACATCTTAAACCAATCCAGTTATAACACTTGCTAGTCTTTAAAACAAATCCAAGTTAAATTATGAAAAACAGAAAGCATATCCAAGTTAAACTATTAATTTTTAATATTTTTTTGGCACTTGTCTTCTCATAACAATTTTTTTCTTCTAAGATCTAACCTGAAAAATTTCAATCTTGAACATGATTCATTTTGAAATTTTAAAATAACTAACATTTAATTTATAACAAGGAACTAACTTATGGTTTTCAAAAACATAATGACTAACTTATAAAATCATAAAAAATACATAGACTAAATTACAATTAACTCTAATTAACAATGGTAGCAGATGCAAAAAATGGTAACAGTTTGAATAAAAATAGTAAATGACATGTAGAAAAATTGCATGAATAAAGGAAGCTGGATGCATTAAATGATATTCTTACATGCGACAAACATGTTTCCAGGAACTCCATTTACATGCATTAATGGGTATACAACTACAAACAGTCATGAGAAGATTTGTTTAAATCTTGATTCCTTAAGAATTTCCTTAAGCTCTACCATTATTATTGGAATATGACACCTTGACATGCCATAAATTATGCAAAAGTGGAAATAACCGGAAATAATAACATTACCAATTGGAAGTTCAGAAATTGTTCATGTGGCGAGTGCCTTCCAATTTATGAGAATTCTTTCACAAAGATCTAGTTTTTATTGTAGTAATTAAGGCTATGACACACTATAGACAGTCATATCAACATGTTATGCTTTCTATTTCAAATCGAACTTCATCTCATGCATTTCAGTTTGACAATTGTAATATCATCTGCTACCACTCTTTCAAGGACTTTCTTGACTAATGGCCTTGAATTGACATAAGGAATAAGGATGACTGATACTAATCTTGATCAGTCATTCTGTTATGTATTGTTGGTGTATAATGGAATTAGCTAAGTATTTTTCAAGTACAATTTGAAATAGATACTAAGCAGTGCTAGTTGTGTGCTAATTTCATTTACAAAGCCATGCAAAGGCTTGATAGAGTTGTATTACAGTCAATGTTGAAGAACAAAACTTCTACTTGTTGATTGAGCATTTAGATGTTATTGGAGTAGCATAGTACACAACAAGAATTCACAGTTTTACCGACGGAAATATTCCATCGGTCTGTGATTGATAGTACGTTGGTAAAATATTTACCGACTAAATTACCGACGGAATACGTCCGTCGGCTTACCTTTCGTCGGTGATTCCCCATTCCGTCACTATATCGGTTGGCAAAACAAAAAACCATTTACTGACGATTTTACAGACGGAATTTGCGTGCAAAAAAAAAAAATTCTCGCTTCAAAAATACCAACGGATTGTTATTCCGTCGGTGATATCACAATTCACCGATGGTTACTTTCCGTCGGTAACTTAGTCGGTGAATTGTTGAAATACCGACAGAATATACCGTTTGTAAATTCATCGGTAATTTATAATACCGACGACGTAATTCCGTCGGTAAATCTGTTGGTGAGTCATGAAAACACCGACCAAATTTATCCGTCTGGAAATTTGTCGGTGATGGTCGCGGCTACTGTCTAATGCAGACGGATGTATTCCATCGGTAAATCCCTTTGTAATGTTTTTTATTTTTATTTTTTTTATAATTATTTAGAATACATAATATAAAATGATATAAATTAATGGTAATAAAAACCAATTATGCAAATAAAATTTATATTAAGCATCAAAAACAAAAAATGAAAGATAAATAATATTCATTACAAAATGAAATGTTTCAAAAAAACATTAAATGAAATTTTAAATGTAAATAATGTTTATCAAAAATTAATATAAAGGAGGATGAGGAGGATCAGGAGGAGGAGGAGGAGGCTGGCTGTTATGCGGCCAACTTGGATTGGGTGCACATGTTCCACCTTGTGACATGTTTATGACCATTTGACGAAGCTCTTCATAGGCCGCTCTTTGTTGTGCAGATTCTGCTATGTATTGTTCTTTGAGTTTTGTGTACGCCTCTGATAGGTGGTCGCACCTTTGCTGCAAGGCCACGAACTCCTTAGATTGGGAGCTCGATACTGATTAGGAGCTCCCGACGGTTGAAGCAGTACGGGTCGTCCACAAGTTGTCGGCCCTAGTGTTGGAGAGCCCGTAAACCCGATTCTTATCGGGTCCACCTGACGATCCAGCCTCCATCCACAAATCCGGATCGAATTCCGGATGGGTCGAAGGATCGTCCCCGTATGTCTCCGTCAACCGATTATTATAGGTCTCCTGAAAATAAAAAAAGTAATCATCATATTCAATTCAATAAACATAATAATAACTTACAAAATAAAATGGATGAATAAACATACCACAAAATGTTGAGCGCGGCTATCAACGAACTGTTGCACCCCCTTTTGGCGGTCTTGACTCCGCACGTGCGTCTCCACAAACAGCTCCATAGGGCTCGACTCATGTCTAAGAGACGTAGCCTATAATGAAAAAAAATTATTAACAACAAATTAATTGAACAATATATTTCATTTAAATTAATCTTACCATCCGTTTCGCATGTGCAACAAACGGAACAGAGCCGCCGGTGTGCGTTGTCACCGAGCCATGAATTGGACGATTCTGGTTGCCAGCACCGGACTGTGAGCGTCGTGTGAACCGCTCAGATGTCACGTGCTCAAGATAGTGCGGCCATATATCCTCCGGGTTGTATATCGGTTTGAAATCCCTCCAAACCGCAACATCGTTCCAGCCTTGGAACCCCCTATCCCTCGTAGTTTTTTTTGCTTGTTTTTGGACTTCGTACCAAAAATCACGCAACCTACTTAACGCAATCAAAAATTACATTTCAAAACATAAATTTTTTTGTAAAAAAAAGTTGTCTTGTTTTCGATGTTACCTAGCTGCCGCGTGATTTTCCCACACCCTCCTCACAACATTGTTATGTTCGTCGTTCCAGCAGAATCGATTCTGTGTATAAAAAATAATTTTTAAAAATGTTAATAATTTATTTACAATTATATTAAGAATTTATTAGAAATAAGCTGAAAATTATATATTAACACGAACCTCAAATCTGGAAAACCATGCATTGATTTGAGGCATCCATTCAGGATGCTTGGATATCTGACTCCATTGAAACAATGGAATCTCCATCGACGCTTTAAACGCCGATGATATTACTCGGGTGGCCTCAATGTTTGTGATCCTGAAAAGAATTGAAATTAATTAAATAGTGACTTCATAAATTTGTTTTTTTTTAAAAAAATTAAAACCTTAACAAACTTACATTGAAAGATCGTCCTTCCATTGTGCCTCGTACTTGCGGGTCCATCGATTCCGCTGTGAAGGCATGCCGCTTCTGCAATGTGAAACATCGCTGGAAGAGGCAGCACCAGCTGACGGCACAAGTGGTGTAGGTGCCTCTTCTTGAGAGGCACCTAAGGAAATGTCTTCGTCGCTGCTAGACGAACTAGATGCGACCGTACGTGCAGCTCTGGTTTTCATTCTCTGCATCTAACCAATTTTATATAAATAATTATATAATTCAATTGAAATGTTAAAAAAAATTCGGCAGCACCTCCCCTATACTTGGATACTACCCAAATCCACAAACATGCAAATATTAACAATAGCCACAACAAATTGACCTAATCTATACTAATTATTCCAACATATTCAATTATTAATCCTAAGGTAAATTCTATATTAACAATTACAATTCAACAAATTATTCAATGATTATGTCAATACAACAAAACTATAAATTCAAAATAAATAGAAACAATTAAACAGAAATCATCAAGTTAGAGTAAAATTAATAATTCTTCCAACATATTCAATTACTAAATCTAAGATAAATTCAACATTAACAATATTAATTCAACAAATTATTAAATATTCATTATGGCAATACAACAATAAAATATATTCAATAAATTTTTAAAAAATATAAACTAACAATTAAAAACATATGCAATTACTAATTATTCCAACAAATGCAATTACTAATTCTAAGGTAAATTAAACATTAACAATATTAATTCAACAAATTAATCAATAATTATATATGGCAATACAACAATAAATTATATTCAATAAATTAAAAAAAAATAGACTAACAATTAAAATCAATGGAAATAATTAAATACAAATCATGCAATAATAGAGTAAAATTTTAACATAGTCAATTACTAATTCTAAGTTAAATTCAACTTTAACAACAAATATCCAGTAAATTAACTAATACCAATTATAACAACACAACAATAAAAAATATTCACAAAATTCAAAAAAAAAAACCTACATCAAGAAATGGAACGAAATATACATACCTTAATAATATGTTCAATTCAAAATTTTATCTACATTACAAAAAAATACACCAAAACAACAAAATAACAAAAATAAAAACAACTACAACTAAAATAAAATAAAATAAAATAAAATAGAAAAAACCACATACCTTTATTCAAATCTTGCAAGAGATTCAAGGTGAAAGCCTTGAAGGATTGAGAGCAAAAAACTGAAAATTATAGGGCAGTGGAGGAGAAGAAAAACGGAGGAGAAGAAAAAATAAGGGGAAGCGGCGGGCGTTGGAAGTTATAGGTTATATGGCAGATTTACCGATGGATATTAAAAAAATATTATTAATTTTTTAAATCCATCGGTAACAGGTCAAAAATCCGTCGGTAAGTTTTGAATTTCGCACCGAATTTTTTAATTGCCCTCCAAATTTTTCGCGGTCCGTTGGTGATTCCGTCGGTAATATGACTCAGTCAGAGGTGCATTCAATTCACACCCTTTGGAATTCACGCATTCTGTCGGTATTTTTGTCAGTAAAATTTGCCCACCGACAACTTACCGATGGATAAATTCCGTCGGTATGGACGTCGATAACTTCGTCGGTATGGACGTCGGTGATTGTGGCATTTTGGTGTAATTAGTTTCGAACTCTTTGTGAGATGCCGACGGACGTCTGTCCGTCGGTATGGACGTCGGTGAATGTGGCATTTCGGTGTAATTATTTTCGAACTCTCTGTGAGATGCCGACGGACGGCTGTCCGTTGGTATGGACGTCGGTGATTGTTCAATGTACAAGAGGTGTGGTGTTTGTATTTTCTATTTACCTTCCTGCAAAAAATGCAATGATAAACTGTCCATCGCACAAAACAATAACAACAGTGCTTAAACAATAAATATATATATTTCATGTTTCAAAATATATCATCCATAATGTAAATTACATGAAGAAAAGGGTTTTACACAGGGCTTCGTTTTGATAGTTAGTCAGAATTTTCTTCTTCTTCGTCATCAATTGAATAGTCATCACCTTCATCGCAATCTTCAATATGGATATCTTCTTCATCGACATTTGCTTGTCCGCTAGAGCTCAAAACAACGTTCAACTCCTCTACGTCAACATCAACAAGACTATCATCGGAAACACGAAAATTTGAATTTTCTTCCAATTCAATCGAAGGAGCAACTCGATATGGTTCAACCAACTCACTAACTTGAAAGACTTCATCCCGCACACTTGTTTCTTCTTTCTCATCCTGAACAACCTCGACACGACCCCGTGGTTTTGTTTTTAAAACGGACAACCAATCAACTCTTGATCGATCCTTTCTAAATGAAGGGGTGTATGTGTAATAAACTTCTTGACATTGCTTTGCGAAAACAAAGACATCCTTTATGTTGCGGAGTCTAGCTTTTGAGTTGATTTTGACCAGACCATGGTGCATATCAACTCTGATTCCTCTGTTCGTCATGTCATACCAATAGTATTTGAATAAAAACACTGTATTCTGCTTGCTATGATATTGTAGTTCGACAACCTCTTCTAATCTACCATAGTAGTCAACTTCTAACTCACTACTTGTGGATCCTTTAACACAAACACCGCAGTTGTATGTCTTTCTTCCTTGCCCGTATTCTTCAGTATGGAAAACATATCCATTGACAAAATACTCGTTGTAGCACTTAACTTTTCTTTCAGGCCCGAGGCTTAGTGAAGACAATGACTTAGACGCACTTCTTCCCATTTGATAAACCTTGTATACATGTAATGCACATCAATAAATAGTAAATGAACAAGAATCTCGTAATGGCATGCATACATATAGTACAGTAATTTTGCAAGTTAGAATGAGTTTGTGATAGTGCTTACATGTGTTCTGAACCATGTGGCAAATTGTTCATCTTGTAATTAAAAGATTTGGGAGTCGGTCAGCTGCGAGTTATTGGAGAGCAAATATTGTCGATGTTGCCTGCAAGTGATAATGAGTGTATGATTTCACAATATATAATTACCAATATTTGACTGACAAAGTTTAATTAGTATTACACATATATAAACTTACTGAATAAATGGTCTCAGCTCGTCATAGTTAAATAGAACATAGTTGTGTGCTTGTATGAATTCTATTTCCGACAAATATCTTCCTCGTACGGCATTTTTAGGTGTGGGTCGTCCAGTCTTGGAGAATATTGACAAGTTCCCACTGAAAGGCACTTCACCGCCATCGTCATGCCGTGGAAAGCGATTGATTCTTGTTCCCAGATGAGGTTCGAAATAGTACGAGATAAATGTTGATATCTCTTCAACAATATAGGCCTCACATATCGAAGCCTCAACATGCGCCTTATTCTTAACCTTTTTCTTGAGATTAAACAAGTACCTGCATTGAATTACAATTCAAGTATTTCCAATTAAGCAAAACATAGAAAAAACTTTTAGATATGAATTCCATTGCAACTGTAATATCTCACCATTTGAATGGGTACATCCATCTATGCTGGACTGGTCCTCCAGCTTTTGCCTCGAACTATAGATGTATAGGGAGATGCTCCATTGAGTAAAAAAATGAAGGAGGGAATATCATCTCAAGTTTGCATAGTGTCTCGATGATATTCGTTTGAAGCCTCTCAATGTGCTCAACATTCAACTTGCTGGAGCATATATCTATGAAGAAATGACTGATCTCCGTCAGTGCATCTCATATTCCCTTTGGCAACAAATCATGAAAAGCTAATGGGATGAGTGTTTGCATAAACACGTGGCAGTCATGACTCTTCATTCCATACAATCTGCAGTCCTCTATGTTAACAAGCCTTGATATGTTCGATGCATGTCCATCCAGAAAACGCAGACTCTTAAGCCATTTGTAGACTAGCAGTTGTGCGTTTTTCTCTAACACGAAGCTTGCCATTGGTTTTGCGACCCGTGACTTCTCATAAACCAACTCCATATTTTTACGGTTACAGTATAAAGCTATATCCAATCTAGACTTGATGTTGTCCTTTGTCTTCCCCTTCACATCCATGACAGTGTTGAAAATATTCTCAAACACGTTCTTTTCGATGTGCATGATGTCAAGTTTATGGCGGAGAAGATTGGTCTTCCAATAAGGAAGCTCCCAAAAGATACTTCGCTTTACCCAATTATGGGTCAAACCAAAACCAGGAAACTTTTGCTTACCTGATTGAAGGCCAAACACAATGTCACTGTACTATGATACAACATGACGCAATTCTTCACTAGAAAGACATGGGGATGCAACATCTTTTTCAACTCTGCCAACAAAGAAATCTTTTCTGTTCTTTCTGAACCTGTGATTAAGTGGCAAGAATTGACGGTGACAGTAAAAAAAAGAAGCTTTACCTCCGTTTGCTAGCGTGAATGCCTTGTTGTTTTCCATGCAGTATGGACATGCGCGTTTCCCATGTGTGCTCCAACCAGAAAGCATTCCATAAGCTGGAAAATCATTGATAGTCCACATCAAAGCCGCCCTCATAAGGAAATTTTGTTTCCTTGATATATCATAAGTCAGAGCTATGGAGGACCACAACTGCGCCAGCTCATCAATCAACGGTCGAAGACAAACATCTATATTCCGTCCCGGACTGCTTGGACCGGGTATGACAGTAGATAAAAACATGAACTCCGGCCTCATACACATTCCCGGTGGAACGTTATAAACTGTGAGTATGACCGGCCAACAAGAATAGGGAGCAGCAAATGACCCAAATGGGTTGAATCCGTTTGTACACAACCCAAGACGGACATTTCTTGATTCAGTTGAAAAGTCAGGATGCACACTGTTAAAGCGTTTCCACGCTTTGCCGTCAGAAGGATGCACCATCACACCATCAACTGCATCATGTGTTTGGTGCCATGTCATGTGCTTAGCAGTCCTTCGTGACATGAATACCCGCATGTCATGCACTCGGTCATCTTAGCATTTTCAAGGTAGTATAACATGCAGAAGTTAGGGCACATGTCAATTTTCTGGTATCCTAAACCGAGGGATTTCATCATGGACTTCGCAGCATAGAAGTTCTCTTTGAGCCTGTTCCCTTCAGGTAAAATGCTTCTTGCCCGTAATCTGACTTGATGGTGAACACCTGTGCCACGCCCGACAATTTACTGTGGTTTGTGTAGCCATCCCATAATGGTTCGTCAGAATCTTTCAACAAATCAAAAAACCTAGCTGCCTCTGCATTAGGTTCTTCTTTTACGATTGGACATTGACTGACATTACCTTGATTCATTCTCATTGCATCCATAACCATGTTTCTGTAAGGATTAGTGTTGTCATTTGTCGCTTCATGCACGTTGCTAGCACTAGAAGTTGACCCAACCACCGTTTCTCCCATTCTCCCATTACTAACAAATACCTCTCCATGTGCATACGAACACTCGTAATCCGCCACAAACCCTTTGTGTAGAAGATGCATCATTACAACATCTGGATGCAGATACTTTTTATTTTGACACTTCCTGCATGGACACCTAATACCGCCTCCAGTAAAATTTCTGGGAATAGATGTTGCGAAATTAATAAAACCCTGAACCCCGTTACAATAATCCATCATCTGCAATCCTTGGGGTGAATCTAGATACATCCATGAACGATCATCCATGACTTCTATCGAACCTCTATAAAATTATGATGACATCATGTATATATTAATTAACTAAGTTAGGTAAATAAGCTTGTACATATATTACTTTACCTCGAGATTATCCAACAAAACAATCACAACTTCTCATAAATATTAAATATTCATTATCATTTATCAACGTCCATACAAATTAATATATATATATATATATATATATATATATATATATAAATTAACAGAAATTACCACTCTGCAATACCATCGATAAAACTTAAAAAGGACTCATTAAGCAAGCTATTAATTATTTCAAAACATAACATGTAATTCGGTAATTCCACACAGTTTTAACAATTTACAAAAAAATACAATCTTACAAAATCTAAAACAAACCACAACAAGTATAAAATTATACATTCATAAACTACAAGTTTGTTTGAGAAATAACAATAAAACATGTACATCTACTAATAAAAATACATATACTAAAAAAACAATAAAATTGACATTTAAATGTTAAAATTTAAAAGATAGAATTACTTACAAAAATTGATAAAATCCGTCAGTAAATCAGAACACGGATGCTGTGACCACAAAACTTCAAGAAATACAACTGCTGAGATGAGAAAGATTTTTGTTTGGGGGCGAGGGGGGGCTGGTTATTTGCAGATGAGGAGACTTAGGATTAGGAAGAAGAAGGAGAAATGGGGGAGGAGAGTGTCGGCAGGGCAGCCATATATTCACTTTTTTTGACGGACTCACCGACGGTTTTATTCCGTCGGTGAGTCCATCGGTGCCTCCGTCGCTAATTGTGATGGGGAATTGACACGTCACCGCACGGACCTGCTTTTTTAAATCCCTCGGTGATTTCGTTGATATTTTTTGGCGGTACACCTGTCACGTCACCCGTACGGATCTGGCATTCAAATCCATTGGTGATTCCGTCGGTATTTGTGACGGTGAACCGGTCACGTCACCCGTACGGGTCCCAGGTTTTGAATCCGTCGGTGATTCTATCGGAAAAATCACCCGCCAAAACCTCCGTCTTAGGTACCCGTGCTTTTTTCATTAATTCTGAACTTTCCGTCCGTAATTCGGTCGGTAATTACCGACGGTTACATGCTGTCGGTAATTACCGACCAAATTAAGGATGGAAATATTCCGTTGGTAATTTTGACCAAAAAATACCGACATAAATATGCCGTCGGGGATTCCGTTGGTATTTAGCGAGTTTCTAGTAGTGGTAGAGCACAAGTTGGCAGTTAGAAAATGTTAAAAGATTCTATAAAGGTTAAATGTTAAACCATAACTGATCACCATGCAAGGAGGAGGCAACCATGAATTCTAACCTCTTTCACTACACAATTCTGCTACTTATATATATAACAAGTAAAACAACAAGAAAAAAAAAAAATGAATGAAGATACAAAAATAAAACAACAATCTTATTAACGAAACACAACATCAACAAGCAAGTTTCCTTATATATATATAAGCATATGAATACATTCAAAACACCTAGGTGTCGGTGCACAGGAGGACAAAAAGACTTGCATACATCAAAGAACACCCAGCATCAATAATACTAATTGTTAAAAATTAAATTGGGGGTTTTGATAAATTTTTAATTAAATATGCATAATTTCCATCAATCACTCTCTTCCAGACACAAGAATTGCCAGCATTGGTCAAGTTGCATAAAATCATTCAATTTATGAACCGTAACCCTAAAAATTAATTTGGGGTTTTTCATAAATTTTCAATTAAACATGCATAATTAGGTTATAAATCATGGTAAAAACATTTCATAAACCTTATATTATCGAATTAATAGCCTAAAACCATTATTCAAAGTATTGGGAAAAAAATTGTTACCTATGTTCTTCAGTTACAGGTGAGGGAGATGGATCAACACAACAGAATAACACCTGAGATTGGGAAAGTTAGGTTAGAACAGTTTGGTGTAACTTAAATTGCAACAAAGAAAACAAAAACCCTAAATTAATTACCTGAGCTATTGAAGAAAAGAGTGCAAAACCTAACCTGTTTACAGAGAAGGGGTAAACCAGGATCTTCAATGGTGATGATGATGGGTCTGGTGCGATGTTGCCATGGGTCTGTGTTTTTGTTGGTTTACAGAGAAATATTGAAACTGTTAAGATGAAGGAGAAGAAGATGAAGAAAACAAATTAGGGATGCTGAAGACGAATGCAAAGATTATGAACAATTTGGGATAAGGGAAGATGAAATCGATGAAGGGAGGGTGATTTTTCAACAGTTATGGATCGATGTTATTAGGGACGAAGGATAAACTGGAAGAGTGGAAGTAAATTAATTTTCAGCTGTAATTGGTTTTGTTGGTCTCTGTATTTCGGTGTGGGGTGAGAGAGCGAAAATAAGCGGTTCAGGTTTTATGTAATCAACGGTCTACATAATTTTAGTTTTATATTAACATTTAAATTTTTATTTTTTCAATTAGCAACGGAAAATCCGTTGCTAAATTCAACATAAAGTTTGCAACGGATTAACCGTTGCTAAAGTCTGTTGCTAATATTAAAAAAATAATATATTTGTAATTCGTTGCAAATTTGTTACTGAATTTAGCAATGGAATTACCCGTTGCTAAATTCAGATGCTAATAGCCCTGTTTTTAGTAGTGGCTCTTCAGACCCAATACTCTCTTGTTCGTTTCTGAAATCATGGACGTCGTTTATGAGCTTTGCCAACAACTGAACTGTAAACTGCCCGAACTTCAGGTGTTTCTGAATGACCTTCCAGGGAATGATTTCAACACTGTTTTCAAGTCGCTGCCATTTTTCTGCGAGAAGTTCGGAAAAGAAAAGGGAGACTTGTATGGACAGCACTGTTTCATATCAGGAGTACCTGCTTCTTTCTATCACAGGCTCTTCCCAAACAAGAGTTTGCATTTCTTTCATTCCTCTTGCAGCCTACACTGGCTTTCTAAGGTTATGTTACTGTCTTTTTTTCATAATTACCATCTCTAAGGTTACTAATGATTTATCCCAGTAACTGGAATGCCTAGTTAAGATAGCGAAATATCAAAGACAAACAAAAATTGGTAGAGAAGAAGAGAAACAAGATGTTTATACCCATTACTGAGTTAATATAAAACCTGCAACCATTCCTGAAACCTCGTTTATCACAGCTTAAAATAACTACAGAATCAAATACAAAATACATATAAATAATACAATTGCTTGAATCAATACTATAGAATGTGTGCTGTTGCCTGTTGTGGTTTAAATTAGTCACGCGTGAGCATATACATGGCAAAGCCTGACAATATATTTTCATGACATTAGGTGCCAGAAGGTATATCAAATAACAAGGGGAACATATACATGGCAAAGGCAAGTCCTCCTAATGTATTTAAAGCTTACCTGGAGCAATTCCAGAAGGATTTCTCCTTGTTTCTACGCTTACGCTCAGAGGAAATAATACAAGGAGCAATAATGTAAGGACGTGTAGTTCTTACATTCATCAGCAGGAGTACTGACGATCCGGGGAGCTGCTAGCAGAGTCACTGCTAGACCTGGCAGCAAAGGTTAGTTTATTTTCATTTAAATTAAGCAAGTTGCTTGCCTTGATTAATTAATTTAAGTTTCAGGGACTTGTTGTAGAGGCCGATATCGATACCTTCAATCTGCCATGCTATAATCCTTACGAAGGATAAGTGAGGGAAATTATCGAAATGGAGGGATCATTCGATATTGATAAGCTAGAAACTTTTGCTATTAACTGGGATGCTAATGATGATATCAGCAACAAAGATTTTGTGTTTGAAAAGGACCAATGTGGACGAAATGTGGCAAATATTGTAAGAGCAGTTGCAGAACCGATGTTGGTTAGTCATTTTGGAGATGATATAATTGATGAATTGTTCAAGAGGTACGCAGAGTATGTAGGTGAACATCTGTGCGTGGAGAAGACAAAACACATAAACATAGTCCTCACATTGACAAAGAAGGAGTAGATTCCAGTGTAGCAGATGATGAGCGAATAAATTCTTCTGAAGCAGAAATAAACTAATTATCTATGGAACTAGTTTTGGCTCATTATGAATAAAAACAGTGTGCATGCATGAAAATTCTCTTTTTTTAAATAACATTTTTGTTCCAGTTTTGATCATTTTTTTAATTAAAAAAAAACTTGCATTCATCTGATTTCAATTCAAGACCAGAGTCTGAATAGAATAGACTAGTTAGGTGACTCGCATTATGCCACCGACTCACTTTTTATTTTAATAAAAAAAATCATAAAAATCTAAGACCCAAAGCATTGGGTTCGGCTGTAACGTCAAACCCAAAAGCATTGAATCTGACTGTAACACCAAACCCAACAATAATATTTATAATATTAATAATAATATTTAACTTGTCTGCTAATTTTTTCTTAATCTTTCAAAAAAAATGGTTTTTTTTTATAGTAATAATAGTTTTTTTAAAATTTATTGATGATAATGATTATTATTATTATTATTTTTATTAATTTTACAATTTATTATAGAATGTATAGCATGTACATATCTAAATAGAAATTAATGTAGGATTTTTTCAATGTTGTGATTCCTACAGTTACTGTCGTGTTTTGCCCCCTCCCGCCAAATATATATATAGGAAAGGTTGACTAAAGCTAAACCTAAGTCATTCTATTATTCTCAACTTGGTATCAGATCTCTAAATAAACTAAAACATTTCCTCTCCTTTCTCTCTGCAATGGTCTCCCCATCACAGTCGCCTGCTATTTCTCCTTCTACAGCACCGGTAGTGCCAGAGCCCTCTCCCGCTACAACACCCCTATCTTCCTCTGCTTATGTTCTATTAGGGCCACAGCCTTAGCTTGTGGTCATGCCCTCTTCAACCTGAACAATACTCTGTTATTGCAGCCTTCTTCTGATATAGTTTATGTCATCTCTACTATTGCCATTATATCCCTCTCCAACACTCACTAAGTCATCTCTCTCAAATTAACGAACACCAATTATCTCTATTGGCAAATGTAGATGACGCTGTATCTCCTAGGCTAAGGAGTTTTCGGCTTTGTTAATGGCTCCAACATCTTCCCCTATCCACAAGTTCTTGCTGCTGATGGTACCTCTCTTCATGTAAATCAGCTTTTTCTTCATTGGAAACAATAGGACCAACTCATTCTGAGTGCTTTGCTTTTCTCGATATCCATGGATGTTCTACATCTTGTTGTTGGCTGCCAAACTTCATGTTCTGCCTAGCGCACACTTGAGCAAGCTCTAGCTTCCTCGTCAAACTCTCGTATTATGGAACTTCATGGCTAATCTTCAACAAGGTAATGAATCGGTAACTCAATTTATGCAAAAAGCTAAGGCCTTGTTTGATGAGTTAGCCGCTGTTGGATGGCCTATTTCGCTGGAGGATTTCAACTTATATGTGTTTCGTGGTCTTTGGGGAGAGTTTAAGGACTTAGTAATAAGCCTTGTGACCAAGGCCAAACCTTTACCGTATATAAATCTTCATAGTCATCTTCTCACACATGAATATATTCACAAATCATCTCATCCTTCCATGGGGTCTTCTGCCATAAATGTTCCTCTACTGCCCACGCCCAACACACCTCCTTCTACCTTTGTTTCTCAAAGCCATACTTTTGGAAACTTTGGTCATAACAGGGGTTGTTTCCATAGAGGTTAGCGTCCCAACCAGTTTAGCAATAGAGGCAACCAATCTGCAGTGTCCAGACCAAATTTACGCAGCCTCCATAGCTCCTCCACTAGCGACAACAGACAAGGTAATTAGTAGTGCAAGAGGAGGCATAATCCACACTGCCAATTGTGCCAAACATTAAATGATACAACTCCTCACTGCTCTCAACTCTAGCACTAAGGCTATGGCCAGCTCCATAGTGCAAATTTGGCGCTGCATAATCTCTCCTCAACAAGTATTACCGATAGGTTTCCGGACACTGGTGCAAATCAACACGCCACACCTAACATTGCAACCTTGGCTGCTTCAGAACCATATCTCAGTAATGATAATATGTATGTTGGTGATGGTAAGGGACTTCCTATATCTCATATATCGATCATGTCGCACCTTCGCTCGGAGCACGACAACCCTCCCCTAAGCAACGATTCAATTTCGGCGTCTTTGTTTTGTGAATAAGGGAGTTGCCACCTAGAATTATGTTCACTACGAAACCTAACTGGTCTTTCAAAGATTCTAAGGCAAGGGACTGGTTGTGTAAATGAAAGGTTTTAGCACCCCTAGAACGCCCTACCTAAGGTAAGCTGCTTGGTGTTTAGTTTGCGTTATCATTGCTATGGCGTTGGTGTTTTCTAATCACATCAGTTTTCCTAGGATAATTTTACTATATAAAAAAAATTGGTTCAAAGTCTAAAAGCAAGAATCGTTGGCCAATATATATCATACCCTTAGATATGTTTATAGAGTGCCAAGAAGAAACGATGCAGATCTCATGAAATCTGTGTTTGATTTGAGCTAAATTTATAAATTATGAGTTAAAAGACGACTAAGATAGAAATCTAAGGAGATTCAATTTGCTTTGAAGCTCATTTTTTCCTTAGTATTTCAAGTTTTCATGACTCATAAATCGCAAGGAAAAGAAACAAAGATTTAGAAATCTAAGGAAATTCAAAGCACTTTAAAAGCCTCTTTTTATTTTAGTGTTTCATACTTTCACTGCTCGTAAACCGTGGAGTCAAAAATTAAAATGTCCTCAATTATAATCAAAGCTTCTTTTAAGGATGTGTGATGACTTATTATTCCTAAAAAAATATTTTGGATATTTACCACTTAAGGTTTCTTTATTAAAATATTAACTATGAATAATAATGAAATATTCCCAATAATATTTTGGATATTAATCCCTTTGGGATTTCTTTTTTCAAATATTAATGGTGAATAAAGTCGAATTCCCAAAAAATAAGATTTTATATTTTTTGAAATATTGGCCAACACCATTTGGAGTTTTACAAACATGTTGTAAAATCTAGAATGCAAAAAATTGATTTTTGTGTTCAAGAAATTCATGCGAAAATGCTTTTTCATAACTTCAAATATTTGTTTTTTTATTAAAAAAAATATTTAAAATATGTTAGGGTATTAGCCGTATGCAACACATGAGAATCACAATTAAACGCAAACATCACAATAAAAGGTAGCAAACCAACATATATATAGTATAAGATTTACAAGAAAACTTAAGACAATTAAAAACATTCAAAGCCAGCTTAACTTGAAATTTTATAACTAGAAATGAAACACATTTGTATGCTCAAGGGAGCCAAAGTTCTGAAACCAAAGTTTGAAATCAAAATCCTACTACAGTGTCTATGACTCATGACCTATTTTCTTTTACCAATCTAGGAGAAACTACCATATTAGTTGTCGCACGTGTGCGGCGTCACGACAAAAACATCCACCCTCAAAATCTTGTATCTAATGTGGCAAATGTGGAGAGACAAGGAATTCTTGTCTTTTATTAGTGGAAAAATAGAATGGGAGTCACCACCTAGTATTTTGGTCACTAGGAACCCTAACTGATCTCAGAGATCAGGTATGGGGACTGGTTGCGTAAAGAGAAGGTATTAGCACCCCAAATACGTCTTACCTAAGGTAAGCTGCATTGTTTTATTTGTCTAATAAATCTAAATTCTTGTCGTGCTTTCTAGTTGTTGGCCCGTTTGTGATTTAAGAAAAGTTCTCCTCGGTAAGAAGATCCTTATATTATCGGGAAAAAAAAAACCTAATCATTCCAACCTCAACAAAAGAATTTAATATCTGGAGTGCGTCTTACGTCTAAGATCATAACCCTAGATATTAAAAGAAAACAAAATAATTTTTTTGAATTTTTGAAATATTGGCCTAGTTCTCGTGACTTTAATAAACTGGTTATTAAAGCCCAAAATACATGCTAAAACCTTCCTTTTTTTATGAACAGTGGGGTTGGCTCTCCACTGTTCACTTATGTGAACAGTGGAGTGTTTCCAGTCGGATCGGGTCCAATCCAAAGCAATGCATTGAACCGGGTCCGACCCAGTAAAAAAATAATTTTTATTTTTTTAATTGTAATATATTTGAAAAATTATAAGGAGATCGCTTGATAATGTAACATTTGCAGAATTTGATCGCAATTTCAATTTTATTCTTGTCGGGTCTGATCCAGTTAAAAAAATTCAATTTTTATTTTTATTTTTATTTTTAATTGTGTTTTATTCAAAAAAATTAGAAGAACATCGTTTGATAACGTAGCATTTACAGAATTTGATCGCAATCTCAATTTTATTCTTGATGATATTTTACTTGATGTTGTTGCGCGCTTAAGAAACCATGGAAAATAAAATCCTTTTTGGATAGATTTCGTACGTGATGAAATTGCACATAGTTTAATGGAACAATAAAAAATATTTGGAACAATAAAAAATATTTGATATCAATATTATTTATTTCATGATGTAATAGTATTAGTTAAATTTACAATATATATATATATATATATATATATATAACCTCAATTTAAAAAGTATTTTTTTAACCAAACACATTAAACTACTTTTTATTCAACCTCAATTTCAACCACAGTTTTAAGCAAACATATATTTTTTCAAACTAACCTCAACTATAAGTACTTTTTATAAAACAACTTTTTTTCAAACCACAACCACAACAGCTACCGCAATACCAAACACACTCTTGGTGTTTCAGTTCGCTTGTTTATCGGCAGGGTCATCCAAATTCCTGATTGACCCGATAGGTTAAGCGGGTTTTATTAAATCAACTACTGGTTTAATTGTTAATTGATACAGATCTAGCCAAGACCAAATGTCACTAAACAAATCACACAAAAAAAAAAAAGAGAAGCAAATAACAAACACAACTATTATAATAATATAATGCAAAGGCAAAGAATTCCTCTGGGGTCGAAGACTTGATGCCCTTTCCTGCCAAATCACTGATAAACAAAGAACAAAACATGGAGCCTTCTTGTACATAGGGAATTTCAGGAAGTCAACAATGAGCACCCTCTTTACATGAGAAAATATTTGGATTTGAAACCAAATCTAAGGTTGGTTTGGTCAAAATTAAGGCAGGGTTTTGGATTATATTGATTAAGTTAATCTAAAAAAAAAATTAAAAATTATCTGGAATTTTAATATTTTATATAAAAAATTTAAAATACAATTTATATAAAATGGACTATATATATTATAAACATTGAAGTTTAAAAAAATATTTTAAAATATTTTTCTACTTTTAAAAATAGTAGGTAACGCCTATAGTACCTCAACCTTCCTTTTTGTTCTTGCCTCTCCTAATTGATTTAATAGTTTTCATTTCCAGTTGAAAATTAGGGTGTTTTAGTTCGCACGTTTACTTGGCCGGTAAAGTGGATTTTGAGTGTGCAGGGGAATGCGGTCAAAATATATTTTAAAAAATTTTGATTTTTTTATTTAAAATGAATTTTTTGTTTAGAATTGAATATAAAAATGAAATTAAAATAAAATAAAACTTTGGAAACAAAACGAACAATTGCAAAAGGGCCAATTTTTTTTATTAAAAAACAAGGGATCAGTTAGGCGCAATGTGGCAGCTGATATATAAAAATGGCATAGTTTTGACAAGAAAGAAGTACAGAAGCCCATATCCGCAAACCATCCAATCCTCCTTATCCGTATAAAAACCCATATCCACAAACACTGCGTCCCTCCCTCCCTCCCTCTGCAATTCACTCTCCCATTTCTCACTTGAAGAAGATCAGCCCAAGAAAATGGCGGTGAAGATTCGTTTATTTTCATAGGCTGGGATGCAAAAACAGGGCATTTTACAGAATTGTTGCTACTGATAGCCATACAGAGTTATTTGTTCACTTTTTACCAATTTTGAATTAAAGGAGGAGAAAATTGATGGATCAATCTTTGGTTTGCATGAAGCTCTTGTATGGCTACTTCTATTTGCCTGTTTGATTAAATGGGTTGGCGCAATGTCTTCATCTTGTTTAGTTGATTTTGGCTATTCTTCTACTTGCTTCTGCAGGTATTGGTTATCTGTCGGTGCTCAGCCTACAGACACCGTGCGTGGCATTCTTATGACAGCTGGTTTAATATCGCCACCATCGATGGTTGTTATGGGGCAGAAAAAGGGACCAGCTGGTGAGACCTCGAATCCAGATAAGTCAATTACCCTGTAAAAGTTACCATCTCTGCTACTTTTATGTTTCTTCTGTTTTGTACCTGTATGCTTGATCCAGCACTGAATGGGTTGAGAGCTAAATTTCCTTTCCAGGTTGTTGAATGAATTTAAGTTTAAAATTCTCTTAAATTCATTCTTGTGGTCATTATATTTGATGATCATTTCCTGTTGTACAGCTTAATATTGTTCGGTCTTGTATGGCCTCGTTAACAGAATCATGTGCTAGTGTGATAGGCTGCGCATCTTCTTAAATTCACCTCTTTTTCCTATTCTGAGCTCACTTTCCATGTCCCATGTAATGCAGAATAACTGTTAAAAGGGCTTCATACATTTCAAATGTGTGAGAATCTGGAACATCTGCGTCACGATGTTCATCTCCTTGTACTTGAGAAAATATTTATTGCTAATTGTTGTGTCATTAGCAATTAGATGACTGCAGTATTAATACTTCAACTTTACACCTTTTCTTAACAGAGAACGTATTTTTATTTGATAACAAAATAAAAATTAAATGAAAACGAGATAATTTTATAAAGAAAAAAAAATAAAGCTCAAAACAAACTAAAAAATTTAATATTTTTAAAAAATAAAAAAACCTAACTCGAGTCAACATGCTAAATTTATAGCTAAGTCATGAAAACAGGATAACTTCATATAAAACAAATTGAATAAAATAATGGAGATCAACTCTCAAACAAACTAGATAATGAAAGATAAAACTAAAAAAAATCAATTGAAAAAAAAACATGAGTCAATCCTGGTTAATTTGATTAACCCGTGACTTGAGATATGAGATCGGTTAACCCCACAGAAAGAAAAGCGAAACAAATCATGAATTTTAAGGCCTAATAACCTAATGTTTAATGATGAAATTAAAAAAAATAATTCTAAAACATAACCTAAAAGAATTGAAGTTAAATCGGGTTAATATTTGCAACACATGATGTAGGTCATGAGACCAGGATCATCATATAAAAGATAAACATCAAAAATTTACGAAGCCAAATTCCTAATAATTCAAGATTAAAACACAAAATAAATAGCAATCAAAAGAATGAGGACCGGATTTTATATAAAAATAAAATGAAATAAAATAATGAGAGACTAAATTGAGAAATAAAATAAATTTAAAAAATAACAATCAAATGAATTAGTACCAAATTGGATACAAAAATTAAATGAAATAAATTTCATGGGATGAAATTGAAAAAAAAAATCAAGGAAAGTATAAAAAACAAAAAAAAATAGCATTTAAAATAATGAGAACCAAATTAGATACAAAAACTAAATGAAATAAAATGTCGAAAGATGATATTGAAAAAAAAATCAACTTTAAAAAGCATCAAAAGCAAAACAAATAGTAATTAAAATAATGAGAACAAAATTGATATAAATAACATGAAATATTTAATTTTTAAAAAAGTTGACATGAAACTCAAGGCTAGAAAAGAGAAAAGAGGGATGAAATGAAAGGAGAGAAAGAGCCCAACCGCTATGCACTTGATCGTTGGAAGAGGATGTTATGATGCTTTTAACGTCATCATAAAATACAGCGTTTGTCTACTAAGAGAGATGTTGCATGCGCTCCCTAAAAAATAGTTTATTCTTAGTGGTAGTCTATCATGTTGTTATCAAATCCAATCCACGGGTGTTTTGGCTAAAAGATCAGGTCTAGATCATATTACTTGGCCTGAATTAATCTAAAAAAAATTAAAAAAGTTTATTTGGGGTTTTAATATTTCACATAAAAAATTTAAAAAACAATTTATATGAATAAACTATATATATTATAAATAATAAATTTTCAAAATATATTTTTGCTTTTAAAAATCTCATGTAACGCCTATACGGTCTCAACCTTCGCTTTTGTTATTGTCCCTCCTAATTGATTTAATGTTTTTCACGTTGTTATACAACTGGGATCTTTTAAACAATATCGGACAAATTTCTTGCTAAACAATAATGAAAGTCAAGATCCAACATCCACCTTTTAAGTTATCATTGAAAATTCTCAAATAAGTTCTAATGGAACAACCACCTCTTAAAAACACAAAAGTCTGATTTCCCGAGCTCCAAAATCTGCATTTGTCTTGCTTGTAGCCAATTTGCTTTTGTGTATTAAAAATATTGAATTTTATTTTATTTTTTATTTTAAATTATTTTTATATATTTTTAAATTGTTTTGATATTATGTTGATGTCAAAAATAAATTTTAAAAAATTTAAAAAAATATTATTTCAATATATTTTCAAATAAAAAATATTTTAAAAAACAATTAAACATGATTATATGTTTTATATGCTATTTAATGGCATTTGTATCACAATTGTCACTAAAATTAAGATAATAGGCAGTAAGAAATAATGACATTTCATCAGTGTAATAATCAAAATTGACTTCTCAGGGTCTCCAGTCCGATAAATTGACTTCTCACGGGAATACAATTCATCACGTTGGTCACTATATTCCAAGTTGACCCCGCAGATTAACAGGTTTTGCTATGCAATTACTGTTCTGGTTTTTGACCGATACAAACCCAGCAAAAGCTCCACATCACAAAACAAATAAAAAAAAGAAAAAAGAGAAACAAATAACAAACACTTGATTGATGCCCTTTCCTACCTTATCACAAATAAACAATGAACACTCGTCTATTTCTGGGGTAGAGTAACAAGTTATTCCCAATCAAACATTTATAATAATATAATGTGAAGGCAAATAAGTCCTTTAGGGTCTAAGACTTGATGCCCTTTCCTACCACGTCACAAACAAAGAACTAGACTTGAAGCCTATTTGTACATGGAAAGTTTCCAGAAAGTCAACAAAGTGCACCCTGTCAAACAAGGCAACTTAGAGATTAGAACTATCATCGGCTGATCAGCGTAGAGAGTGGTGTAGGTATCGACTGCTACACCGTGGGTGTACAATCTTTCACACCCTCTGTGTAATGTCTGAGAAAATACTTGGATTTGAAACCCCCATTGTTACATTTATACATATGTCTAAGCTAGGGTCTTAAACACGTAAAGCCTACGCCACTGATTCAAATTCAGCCTCATCTTTTTTCCTTGAGTTATTTCCGTTCTCTCCCTACAGACCTCCCTTCCCACCAGAGTCTTACTCTTGTTACTTCGACTGTTTCTCCACAAAACAATGGCAATGTTTTTCTTGTTTCTCTCTATCTTTTTGTTTGTTTATATCTGGAGATTCATCATACGAAGCCGCCATATTTCTCAATCTCCATCTACTCCTTCCACCTTAACCACCGCTCAGCCACAAGTAATTAAATATGATGTCTTCCTTAGTTTCAGGGGAGAAGACACTCGTTTTGATTTTACCAGCCACCTCCATGCTGCTTTGAAACGGAAACAGATCCTAACTTTCATAGATGATCAGCAAGTGAGAGGAGATGAGATACCGGAATCACTTCTGAGAATAATTGAAGAGGCCAAGCTTTCTGTGCCTGTTTTTTCTGAAAACTATGCATCTTCCAAATGGTGCTTAGAGGAGCTTGTAAAGATTTTTGAGCGTAGAAAAAATAATGGACAGATAGTTATTCCGGTATTCTACAAGGTGAATCCATCCCATGTAAGAAGCTTTGGAGATGCATTTGCTAGATTGATAAAGAATAAAACTTTGACGGAGGACAAAGAGAAGAGCTTCAGAGACGCTTTGACGGATACAGCCAATCTATCTGGATGGACCTTAGGGAAGTCTGAGTAAGCTCTTGAAATATATCCCATGAGAAAATATTCGTTCATTTGTTGAGGATTTGAAATTTAATTTAAGAAAATGATGAGCTCTATGAATCTATATTTATTTGATTTGATTTTGAAAATATTGTTGTGAAACGCTTGCATAGATATTACTTGGTTGTTTCTGTGTTTTAAAATGTTTTTAAAAAAATTTAAATTTTTTGATTTGAAATTAATTTTTTCTAATGTTTTCTTATTAATATGTTATATCAAAAATAACTTTGATTGAGATGATTCTATTATGATAATATGATACGAGAAAACATCTTATGCATTTGCATTTCATTGATTAACTGTAGCTTGAGATAAGTAGGGAGCTGCCTATTTCTGAACTAAATGTTATCATCGATTCATGTGTTACATTAGCACTATCCATTGCCAATAATGATTCCCAATTACTCGTACCTGCCTGGTATGTATAGATGTAGCTACTAAGGAGTGAATATGTTTATATGTTTCTTCTTGTTTGTCAGGCCGGAGTCTGAATTTATTGACAAAATCGTTGGAGATGTTATGAACAAATTGCAAGCCATGTCTTCAAGTCACACAAGGGGTCTATTTGGAATTGATGTTCGTGTTAACAAAGTTGAGTCTTTGTTAAATATGGAATCTCCAGATGTTCTCATTGTAGGTATATGGGGAATGGGTGGTATCGGTAAGACAACGATTGCTGAAGTTGTGTGCAACAAGGTTTGTTCTCGATTTGAAGGAATCTTTTTTGCAAATCTTAGGCAACAAGTAAAAGCACATTCCATGGCTGATCTGCGTAGAAGATTTCTTTCACAGCTGCTTGGCCAAGAAATTATGAACAGGGGCTCCTTGAGTTTTCGAGATTCTTTTGTGAGGGATAGACTCCGTCGCATAAAGGTTTTTATTGTTCTGGATGATGTGGATAATTTAATGTGTTTGGAAGAATGGAGAGATTTGCTTGATGGACGAAACAGTTCATTTGATGCGGGCAGTAAAGTTCTCATAACAAGTAGGGACAAGCAAGTGCTTAATAATGTAGTAGACGACACATACGAGGTTGAGGGGTTGAACTATGAAGAATCTCTTCAACTCTTTAGCTCAAAAGCCTTGAAGAATTGCAACCCCACAATTGATCACAGACACTTGATAGCACAGATTGTAAGTCATGTACAAGGCAATCCGTTGGCTCTTATAGTTTTGGGTTCCTCTCTCTATGGTAAAAGCATCAAAGAATGGCGCAGTGCATTGAATAAACTAGCTCAGGACCCTCAAATTAAAAAGGCGTTGATAATTAGTTACAAAGGGTTGGATTCAGAGCAAAAATCCATATTTCTTGACATAGCACATTTCTTGAGAAGATGGGAGTCAAACCGAGCAACAAGAATATTAGATGGCTTTTATGGTCGGCCTGTGATTTTCGATATAAGCACGCTCATTGACAAGTGTCTCATAACTACAACTGAAAACATGCTAGAAATGCATGATTTACTACAAGAAATGGCATTTAACATTGTCCGTGCAGAATCTGATTTTCCTGGCGAACATAGTAGGTTATGTCATCTTCCTGATGTCGTTCATGTATTGGAGGAAAATAAGGTTAAATCTACAGCCATTACCTGTCGTTTATGAATTTGCTCAAAAGTTGATGTATTATTGTTTGTTTATTCTTTATTATTGTTTAACAGGGAACTCAAAAAGTTAAAGGCATGTCTTTGGACATGTCCATGTTATCGAGACATATACACTTGAAATCTGATGCCTTCGCAATGATGAATGGTCTTCGATATCTAAATTTCTATCACAGTCATTCCTCCGAAGAAGATAAAATGCACCTTCCTCTTACTGGCCTCGAATATCTTCCTAATGAGCTAAGATATTTGCGATGGTATGGATTCCCTTCGAAATCCTTGCCGCCATCTTTTCGTGCTGAACACCTTGTCGAGCTTGACCTATGCGGAAGCAAACTTGTAAAACTTTGGACCGGAATACAGGTATGATTTAATTGCTGCAGATTTATGATCAGAAATATGTAGTTGGAGGTGCTAACTTTCTAATTATGCCTTTTTCTGCTGACAGGATGTTGGAAATTTAAGAAAAATTACCCTATCTTACTCTCCATATTTGACAGAATTGCCAGATCTATCAAAGGCCAAAAATTTAGAGTGCTTACAACTTGTGGCCTGTTATAGTTTAACTGAGGTTCCGTCATCTCTTCAATATCTTGACAAGCTGGAAGAACTTGATGTCCATTTTTGCTATAATCTTAGAAGTTTTCCAATGCTTGATTCAAAGGTTCTCAAAGTACTTCTTATAAGTCGGTGCCTAGATGTGACCACGTGTCCAACGATTTCACAAAACATAAAATACTTGTACTCACTACCAGAAAATCGCTAAATACCAACGGACATACCGACAGAATTTTTTCTGTCGGTATTTTTCGGCCGAAATCACCAACGGAAAATATTCGTCGGTAATTAGGTCGGTAATTACCGACGGACTATGTCCGTCGGTACTTACCGACCGAATTACCGACCGAAAATTCAGAATCAATGAAAAAAGGGCGGGCAGTGGCGCGGAGGTTTTGGCGGGTGATTTTTCCGACGGAATCACCGACGGAATTAAAAACTGGGGCCCGTACGCGTGATGGGACCTATTCACCGTCAAAAAATACCGACGGAATCACCGACGGATTTGAAATGCAAGATCCGTACCGGTGACGTGACGGGTGCACCGTTAAAAATACCGACGGAATCACCGAGGGATTTGAATAGCAGGTTCGTGCGGTGACGTGTCGATTGCCCGTCAGAATTGCCGACGGTGTTGCCGACGGATTCACCGACAGAATACATACCATCGGTAAGTCCGTCGGCAAAAGTGAATATATGTCTCCTCTGCCGACACTCTCCTCCCCCATTTCTCCTTCTTCTTCCTAATCCTAACCCTCCCCATCTGCAAAATAACCAGCCCCCCCTCACCCCAAAACAAAAATCTTTCTCATCTCAGCACAACAAGTTGTATTTGTTTTGTGGTCACAGCATCCGTGTTCTGATTTACCGACGGATTTTATCATTTTTTGTAAGTAATTCTATCTTTTAAAATTTTAACATTTAAATGTTAATTTTATTGTTTTTTTAGTATATGTATTATTTTTTTTTAGTAGATGTACATGTTTTATTGTTATTTCTCAAACAAACTTGTAGTATATGAATGTATAATTTTATACTTGTTATGGTTTGTTTTAGATTTTGTAAGATTGTATTTGTTTGAAAATTGTTAAAACTTAATTTGTAGAATTACCGAATTACATGTTGTGTTTTGAAATAATTAAGAGCTTGCTTAATTAATGGGTCCTTTTTATAGAGGTTCGATAGAAGTCATGGATGATCGTTCATGGATGTATCTAGATTCACCCCAAGGATTGCGGAGGATGGATTATTGTAACGGGGTTCAGGGTTTTATTAATTTCGCAACATCTATTCCCAGAAATTTTACTGGAGGCGGTATTAGGTGTCCATGCAAGAAGTGTCAAAATAAAAAGCATCTGCATCCAGATGTTGTAATTGTCGCACCCCAAAAAAAAATCCTGACGCGCGGCATCGGCTGGCGATTTTTCATTCTGTTTTGCTGATTTGGTTCTTTGGAGTCGCCACCTAGTAATTCATTGAGGGCCACTAGAAAACCTGATGTACTGGTCTTGTCAGAGATCGCGGGTAAGAGACTGGTTGTGGTTAGGGAAGGTATTAGCACCCCTAACGCACCCTACCTGAGGTAAGCTGCTTTGTGGACTTGATGTGTTAAAGAAGTTTTAAAAATTCTGTTCTTTCATCGAATTTTAGAAAATACAACTTACATGTAAGTTCATGATTCTTTATCCGTGATTAAATCAGAATATTAAATTCTTCTTTATTCTTGCAATTTTATCATAATAAAAAAAAACATTCATAAACAAAAATACACACCACATTCACTTTCAAGCTTCGTGGGCTTGATGTGATATTAAAAATAAAATTTTAGCCCAATTCTAAGGCTTTGATAAATCAGTTATTACTTTTCCAGACTATATGTAGACATGTTCTACATTTTCATGGAAAATTCAACATGATTTTTATCTATCCTTTAGATATTTGTGCATATAAATTAAATTTTTTTTTTATTTAATAACAAATACATAAACAAAATTACAAGCACACACAAACATTTTTTTTATTTTTTTCTTTTCTTTTCTTGTTTTTACATCACAGTACAAATACAAATTCAAAAAAAAAAAACTAAATAGAAATTACATGAATTAATTTAAAATTTACAAAAAACAGTCCCCCAAAACTCCAGGAACTGCGTAGGAACGCTTCTGGAACTGTCTGAACGGCGGTGGCGCGTCTTCCCACGCGCCACCGTCACTGGCGGTGCGTGGGTTCACGCGCCGCCGCTGGAAAAAGTCCAGTAGGCAGGGGTTCAGTCACAGCTTCCCCTCTTCACCGACGATGACACTGTGACCTGCAAAACGAAAAAAACGCAACCACAGTCTGTTTTAATTTTCGTTTTCTTTCATCCGTTCCCAAGTTTTTTTCTTTTTCAGATCTGCTTCCTTCCGTTGATCCTTTCTTCTTCTGGGTTCAGCGCCGCCGTTGCGTGTTCCCATCTGGATGGTTGAAGATCGGAGAAGTGGCTGGTGGCTGGAGGCGGACATAACTGAGATCGGTGGCTGCCGATCTGTGGACGGCGCTGCTGGGGTGATCGGACGAAGATGAAGAAGATAGTGGGGTTGCTGCTGGAGGCCGATCTGCGCCGATGAAGGAAGCTTTGCTGCGTCTGTGCTGCGGGCTGGAAGGCGGCGCTCTCGGTGGCTGAGAGAAGCACCGCTGGGAAGATGGAGATTTTCGGGCAGCAGCTATTTTGGGCAAGGAGAGGGGAAGTTCAAAATGGGGGTGATGGCTCTGGTGAGGCCAAGAAGGAAAAAAAGTGATTGGCCGGCGGTGAGAGGGAGAATCGGTTTTGTGTGGGTCTGTGATGGGGGTGATGTTTGGCCGGTGATTTTGTCTTCAGGGAGGGTCGGTTGTTCGGGTGGCTGAAGAGAAAAAAAAAAGGTTGGGGGCGGCTGGTATGGTTTGTCTTCCCCGAGAGCAATGGAGGAGCAGATGAGATGGAGGAGAAAGTGAGATGGTGAGGTCTTCGGGAGGCTGAGGAAGAAAAGAAGAAATGGCTTTGGAGGAGGCTCTCGGCTGTCTTTTTTTTTTTTTGCCGGTTCAGGGAGAAGAAGAAAATTCAAAAGGTGAGGGACATCTGTGGGTCTCTGCCCACTGCCCTCGGGTCCCCCCCAAAATTCACAAATCCTCCTCCCCTTTTGACATCGCTGGGGATGAGAAGAAATAGAGGCTCTTCTCATGAGGAGGGGCCTCCATGTCGGCTGAAAACAAGGAAATTAGTGGGGGGCTGAGTTCCAGATTTTCAGCGGAAAAAGAGGGATTAAATGGTAGGGGGAGCGGCTGGTTTTGGGTGAAGGGAAAAAAAAAAAAAAAAAAAAGTCCTTAGGTTGCCTCTCCCTCTAATATTCAAAATTCCGGTAAAAATATATATATATTTTTTTTGGCTTCAAAATTGGTCCCTTAAATTTCTTTTTTTTTTTGTAAATTTTGGTTTTTTTTTATTTTTTTGGATTTTTTTGAAAACGAGCAATATCAACGTTGACTTGATGAGGAAAATCAATGATTTTTAAAATGACGCGTGAAAAGTCGAACACGTTCCAAAAACCTTTGAAATTTAAAATTCTTTTTTTAGACGACGTTGAAAATGCTAAAAACGATGCAAATATATTAAAAACATATTTTTTTGGATTTTTGTTATTTTTTGCTATTTTTGGATTTTTCTAAAAAGTTTATAAAAATATAGGTCAAAAATTGGGTAGCAACAGTTGCCCCCTCTTTACAATGCTTACGAAGCAAAACTCCTCAAAATTTTGGATAGTAAGCTTTGTAAAGAAAAAAAAATGATCTTATTATCTTGGGCGACATGCCCCGTTTGAAGAAAAGTGGTCTATTTTCAGGGGCAACCGGCCCACACAATCACACTGGTCTATTCTCACGGGCGACCTGCCCACACATACTCACTCTAGTCGATTTTCACGGGCAACCTGCCTACACATACTCAAAGTGGTCTGTTTTCAGGGGCGACCGGCCCACAAACTCACACTGGTCTGTTTTCAGGGACGACCTGCCCACACACTCCACTGGTCTATTTTCACGGGCGACCTTCCCTTTTGATTGGGTTTACCTGAGATCCCATCTGGCGATCTAACAAGAACAAAAATCGGTGTGTAGCTCGATCAACCTGAAATTCCATCTGGTGATTCTGCGTGATTAGGCTAAACTGAGATCCCTTCGCCGATCCCCTTTAACCATAACCAAGGTATGTGTGGTTAGACTGAACTGAGATCCCTTCGCCGATCCCCTTCAACCAGAACCAAAATCCTTTCCAATTAGGTTAAACTGAGATCCCTTCGTCGATCCCCTTTAACCATAACCAAGGAATGTGTAGGGTTGGGCTAGACTGAGATTCCTTTCGGCAATCCCCTCTAACCAGAACCAAAATCCTTTCCAATTAGGTTAAACTGAGATCCCTTTGCCGATCCCCTTTAACCATAACCAAGGAATGTGTATGGTTGGGCTGAACTGAGATCCCTTCGTCGATCCCCTTCAACCAGAACCAAAATCCTTTCCAATTAGGTTAAACTGAGATCCCTTCGTCGATCCCCTTTAACCATAACCAAGGAATGTGTAGGGTTGGGCTAGACTGAGATTCCTTTCGGCAATCCCCTCTAACCAGAACCAAAATCCTTTCCAATTAGGTTAAACTGAGATTCCTTCGTCGATCCCCTTTAACCATAACCAAGGAATGTGTAGGGTTGGGCTAGACTGAGATTCCTTTCGGCAATCCCCTCTAACCAGAACCAAAATCCTTTCCAATTAGGTTAAACTGAGATTCCTTCGTCGATCCCCTTTAACCATAACCAAGGAATGTGTAGGGTTGGGCTAGACTGAGATTCCTTTCGGCAATCCCCTCTAACCAGAACCAAAATCCTTTCCAATTAGGTTAAACTGAGATCCCTTCGTTGATCCCCTTTAAC
The DNA here is from genome assembly GCA_018804465.1 of Populus tomentosa. NCBI lineage: Eukaryota > Viridiplantae > Streptophyta > Magnoliopsida > Malpighiales > Salicaceae > Populus > Populus tomentosa. Next base: position 4,804,799 of record CM032005.1, read on the forward strand.
CAAAGCTATATGAGATCCCATCTGGCGACCTCATTCAACTGGAACAAAAGAATGTGTAAAAAGTGGTCTCATTATAATGGGTGACCTACCCAGGAAAAAAAATGGTGGTCTCATTGTGATGGGTGACCTACCCAGATGGAAAAGAGGAAGAGTGGTCTCATTGTAATGGGTGACCTACCCAGATGGACAAAATATGATGAAGTGGTCTCGTTGTGATGGGCGACCTACCCAAAATAGAAAGAATGTGAAGTGCGGTCTCATTATAATGGGTGACCTACCCAAAAATGGAAAAAATATGAAGTTTGGTCTCATTGTAATGGGTGACCTACCCAGATGGAAAAAATATGAAGAAGTGCGGTCTCATTGTCATGGGTGACCTACCTGGCGAAGTCCTGAGGGGATGACAGAAGAAGGGCTGGAAAACTTGGTGCTTCCTGCTAATTCCCGATCATAGGTTTTGCAAACTCGGTGTTTCCTGACTGCAAGGGTTGAAAACTCAAGGCTTCCCGATTGCAAGGTTGATCTTTTCATTTCTTTGGGATTTCCCTAATGGTAGGGTTCATCCCATCTTCCCTTTTATTCCATGATCAAAACTGATTCTTTATTATCATCACCACAATGCTTCTTTCTTTTTCCACCCTCTTGCTGAGCCTCATTAAGGATTTTCCTGTAACAATTCAAAAATATGTGCAAATGTTTTTTTTTTTTGAGGTTAGATGACATGCATGCATCCTTACCTTATTTGAAATATAGGTCCCCCCCTCTTTGATGCTCCATCGTCATAGGGTGCCTTTGTTTGCATTCGAAAGCTTTCCTTGTTCTTTCGATGTATTGGCTCATTCATGTGCTAGCCATCCACTCAGTTGTAAATGCAGTGCCCATCCCGGGCTGTCTTCGACAATTACTGCTTGCATCGTTCATCAAGCTTGACCCTGCCCCCAAGTGTGGTACTGCTTGATTCATCATGAAGGATTTTCTCTCTTGGCTTCTTCTGAGAATTATCCTCTGATTGATTGTGTTCATCATGCCAATACCCATCAAGATTGTTAATCAGTCATGAACTTGCCTCTAGTTGAAACTATACTCTTCAAGTACATGTTATCATCAACCTTCTCGGAAATCATCTAGTCATCCAGATATGCATCTCATAGCTTGCAGTACAAAGGCTCATAGTTGTATGCTCAGTGTTCTTCTCAATAGATTCCCTTAAACTCTTCTAATCAGATTTGCGAAAAGAAATGTCTCGGCCTCATCAATGATGCTGCTTTTATCACTCATACTCATGCGGTGAAGCGCTCATCTAGCTTTAAAACAAATTATCCCACAGTCAGTCTTCGAGATGGGTGCCTTTTTGACATTCATTCAATGCAGTTGTGTGATAACATCTGTCAACAACCATGTTGCAAAGGATGACAATATGAGATTGTCCTTCAAGTGCGGCATTGTTCCACAGCCAGTCTTGGTGATGTGCATCTTTTCATCATTCAATTACATTCATCTGTGTATCTTCATCGATTGCTAGCCATGTTTCAAAAGATGATGATATGAAAGTGTCCTTCAAGTACATCCTTGTTTCTCCATTGCCGACAGGGTTCATTGGAGCATGGGCCATTTTGGAATGACATTGCCCCCAATATGATCTGAATGTGCTCATTCATTGATTATCTGTCTTTGAACATCATTGTCTTCAGTTCACTGATTCATCATTTAATCATTGTCTCATAGCTGATCTAAGCAGTGCTTGTTTTTCCTTTTCAAGGTCTACTGTATTGCCCCCAGCTGCTCAACTTTTCAAGGAGTGTCGAGGACTTCAATGTCATTTCTATCAACGATTTTGCATACTCAATCGATGTTCTTCTGTGTTTGATAATCTTCCTTGTTCTGGAATCAACTCTCATATTTCAAAGATCATATCTATTCAAAGTCTAGTTTGTTGAAATGAAATCAGAGATGTCCTTTTTTGAAAATCTTTTGAAAATCAAGCTTTTTGATCAAAGACCCAACACACGTTATTCGAAATACACAGTCCTTTGATTGTCTTGTATTTTGAAAACAGAAATCGACCCGTTGTAAGATTAAAATGGTTTTTCCCATGGTTCTTTCTATCCACTTTAAACTCTGATTTTGGGTATATCTTTTGATGGTCTGTGATGAGGTGACATTTTTATGAATTTCAAAAACAAGATGCTCAGGCTTTATCAAGGAAGGTTGTTTCTCTTCTTATAGCTTATTTTATCAGCATGCATAATAACCAATAGCTTAATTCATGAAGTCACGACCCTTATGGAAAAAACTCTTCAAATTTTGAGAGCGTCATTTATCGGTTCAAATTGCTTGCTTGATTAAAAAGGGCTTTTAAAAGCATGTAATGCAGGCTATGGTTCATAGCTATGAAAGAAAGGAAATTTCAAAGGCTCAAAAGGTGTTTGAGGGTTTCAAAGACCTAGGATCAACATCAACTATTCATCAACTTGTTTTCTATTGTTGTCTTTGTAGAGGAAACGACATATAACCTTGTTAACCTCAAAGTTCTTAACATAAGTCATAATGCAAATCCCCCTTTCCTTGATGAATAACCAACCTCAATCATCTGATAACATCATAGGCTTTATAATAGAAACCAAAAGTCACGCTTATAGCTTAGTTTTTTTTTTTTTTAGTATTGACTTTTGTTGTGTCCTTCCTTGATTGAAATTTCTTTTGCTTTTCATAGACATGATAGGCGTTCTTCATCCTTTATCTTTGACTTGTATTTAAGTGAAGGCAATTTCAACTTCCTTTTTTTCATTTTTTTTTTTTTTATAGCCTTCCTCAAAACTTTCTTATATGCCCCCAGTCTATGTGTCTTATTCTAGCTCTCTCTCAATCATTGGACTTTTGTTCTAAGCCTTCCCCTTTATCCATTAATCATATCGATGCCTTCAAAATATCTCTTATTTGCCCCCAGTGTGGGGTGTGATCCTAGTCAGGGTTTTTATGAAAAGAATATTCTATCAAGCTCAAAATGGGACTACCAGGGATATAATCTTTAGAAAGTGAAGGGATATCAAAGATGGCCTTTTCTCATTTCAAGCAAGGTCGGTTAGAACCGATAAATTTTGACCCCATCCAGTGTAATGATTGGGACTTGTAAGAATCATGATTCACGAGTCCATAACTACCGAATCCACTACATGTCATTATGCATACTGCTAAAACTTAGCTATATGATGTGTGGTTCAGTTTCAGGAGGTATGAGTTCAAAATGGTTTAGTCACCTCATGTCATACTCAAGCATCGAGTCATTTCTGTAATCAAAACATTTTTAATCTTCTGGATTGATTAACCTTTATCGTATGTTGGTGTTTGATCAAAATATTTTGTCAGAATAAAATGCTAAACATTTGTTGATTTCAAAACAACAAAGAGGCAAAAACAAGGCATGTTTCATTGAAGGATGAGATGTGATCCCAAAACAAAATGCAGCATTCCATAACAATATGATTGACTGTTCATCACCATTCTTGAATCAGCTTTTTTTTGCAATATCTGTGTTTCGCCAAGCATTTTCGATCACATGTCATTCTGAAGATATTTGGGGAACAATATAGCCAATGACACCCTCCTTTGCAAGCTCCACTTGTCTCATGCTCACCAACTTTCAGACTCAATTCTTGCAATCCTTGCAATTGTTCACTTGAAATGGTTGAGGACCCCACCATGACATCACATCTCTTGTCTGGATTATACCTCCTAGAAAACAGTGGTTGCATGGGATTTGTCGGTGTCAGGTAAAAGTCTGGAATCTAGCAGATGCTGGCAAATAAACTCACATGACAACTATTCAATTGAAATTCTTGCAACTATTCCATTGAAATGGCTGAGGACCCCACCATGACATCACATCTCTTGTCTGGATTATACCACCTAGAAGATGGTAAATGAATGGGATTTGTCAGAGTCTAGCAAAAGTCTAGAATCTGGCAGATTCTGGTAAATAAACCCACATAGCAAAGAATGTATATCTTTGGCAAAGACATTGGAGTAGTCGATGATACAACAAGACTTGGTTAGACCAACATAATTAAGGTTTTCCATCGTCAGATTCTTCTTTTGATTGATCTCTCATCGTTTCTCTGGAATCCTTGGCAGAACCTTCAATCTTTCACATCTTGATAGCTTGTTCAATTTTTGGCAATCCACACTACTTCATGTCAACCTTCCAATGTTGTTGTTGTTGTTTTAGGACTGTTGGAAACCTCTCAATATCTAGGTAATCCTAGCAGTGCGCAAAAACAAAAATGTATGGAATCATATATTGTCAAAATTGGAAGAGAAACTGATGAATCCACAACTCCTCTATTTCCTCTTTGATTCCTCACTGACGGTGCAGCAAACAACCACTTTTGCGTTTTAATGCCAATACTGGTAGGAGAAAATTATGGACAATCTGAAACCACTGCATCCCTTCTTGGATTTCCCATTTACAGATCCACAAATAGATTCCTGCCGAGAGATCTCTGCAACGTTGAAGTTTGATGTCTGCTCCATGTTTTTCAAACTAAATCTGGCTCTTCAACATGCTACAGTTTCTTCATGCTGAAACTGACGAGAGAAATATTTGTAGCATATGCAATTAGTAAATCCTCTCTTGCACTCTCAACTTGCAGCATCATAAACAGATTTTTGTAGAGAGAGCTCTGCCACGTTGAAGTTCGACGACTACTCATATTTTCAGACCAGTTCTGACTCGTCTGCCTATTGCAATGTTTTGCTCGTGCCACTGATGGGAAAAAGTTTCAAAGCATATGAAATTAATACATCCCCTTTTGCATTTCCCATTGGCAGATCCACAAATAAATCTCTACAGAGAGAGCTCTACCACGTAGAAGTTCAGTGTCTGATCATGGTTTTTCAGACCAACATCTTGTGCTGCTGAACTGGAATTGAGCTCATAATTAGGGTAACTTCAGAGCAGACTAATGCACCATGTACAGGAGACTAGTAGTTGTTTGGTTCCATTAGATGATGTGGAGGCGATGAACACTTCACAGTGCAACTGGACAAGAACCAGAGTTGTCATTAGTTGATGACTGAAGGCATTGTTGATGTTGTTCAGGACTGAAAAGGAGAGGTACAACTTCATTTGGACGTGAACAAACAGTGTTCCCACATAAAATTGTGCATACATTCTCTTTCCATTTGATGCTCAACACTTGTTCGAGCAGATCTGAGTCTATCTGACATCTTTCTTTGCTCCCATCATCTTTCTTCAATCACGTGCAGCACAGCTTGTACGGGGGAACCTACCTTTCAACCCGGTACATGCATGATAAATGTATGAATATGTAATCTATATGACGAACTCGCCCTTCGAGGGGTGACATATGGTCGCAACTCTTGTATGATGAAACAAGAATCTTGATTCTTGCACAAACTCTACAATGAAAATTTTCTGAGCGACGGTCATTGTGTCACCCATAAGTCTGGAGTTCAAGATGCTTCAAGAAGGGCTTGCTCGGATGCAAAACAATGTATACGGAGCATACATCCTAAAGGCAGGTTCTACTCTTTTTAAGTGAGACAAAAGGTAGGTTTACTATTTGGTCTCTAAAAAGGGGCTCTCGTTGTCCCAGTGATCGCCCTCGTGGAGGCAATATAGGGGCTTGTAGGCAACAAGATGGCACGTGTCCAACTATTACTAGTCTAAGCACTCAACGAAGAGTTGGGGTTTACACAAACTTAAACCTTGACTAAAAGTCGTAAGGTAAGCTGCTAGTCCCCCTCCTAACCTGAAGCTTGTGTGTGCTTTAAAAAAATTAACTATGTGATGCATGAGATAATTCTACAAAATGCATGTATAAAACAAAAATAAAATAAGACAAAAATGCAAAAACATAAACACATCAAATATACAAAGCTTAGTCCAATAATGTTGAAAACAATACCTTCCCCAGTGGAGTCGCCATTCTGTCGCACCCCAAAAAAAAATCCTGGCGCGCGACATCGGCTGGCGATTTTTCGTTCTGTTTTGCTGATTTGGTTCTTTGGAGTCGCCACCTAGTAATTCATTGAGGGCTACTAGAAAACCTGATGTACTGGTCTTGTCAGAGATCGCGGGTAAGAGACTGGTTGTGGTTAGGGAAGGTATTAGCACCCCTAACGCACCCTACCTGAGGTAAGCTGCTTTGTGGACTTGATGTGTTAAAGAAGTTTTAAAAATTCTGTTCTTTCATCGAATTTTAGAAAATACAACTTACATGTAAGTTCATGATTCTTTATCCGTGATTAAATCAGAATATTAAATTCTTCTTTATTCTTGCAATTTTATCATAATAAAAAAAAACATTCATAAACAAAAATACACACCACATTCACTTTCAAGCTTCGTGGGCTTGATGTGATATTAAAAATAAAATTTTAGCCCAATTCTAAGGCTTTGATAAATCAGTTATTACTTTTCCAGACTATATGTAGATACATGTTCTACATTTTCATGGAAAATTCAACATGATTTTTATCTATCCTTTAGATATTTGTGCATATAAATTAAATTTTTTTTTTATTTAATAACAAATACATAAACAAAATTACAAGCACACACAAACATTTTTTTTTATTTTTATTTTTCTTTTCTTTTCTTTTCTTGTTTTTACATCACAGTACAAATACAAATTCAAAAAAAAAACTAAATAGAAATTACATGAATTAATTTAAAATTTACAAAAAACAGTCCCCCAAAACTCCAGGAACTGCGTAGGAACGCTTCTAGAACTGTCTGAACGGCGGTGGCGCGTCTTCCCACGCGCCCCCGTCACTGGCGGCGCGTGGGTTCACGCGCCGCCGCTGGAAAAAGTCCAGTAGGCAGGGGTTCAGTCACAGCTTCCCCTCTTCACCGGCGATGACACTGTGACCTGCAAAACGAAAAAAACGCAACCACAGTCTGTTTTAATTTTCGTTTTCTTTCATCCGTTCCCAAGTTTTTTTCTTTTTCAGATCTACTTCCTTCCGTTGATCCTTTCTTCTTCTGGGTTCAGCGCCGCCGTTGCGTGTTCCCATCTGGATGGTTGAAGATCGGAGAAGTGGCTGGTGGCTGGAGGCGGACAGAACTGAGATCGGTGGCTGCCGATCTGTGGACGGCGCTGCTGGGGTGATCGGACGAAGATGAAGAAGACAGTGGGGTTGCTGCTGGAGGCCGATCTGCGCCGATGAAGGAAGCTTTGCTGCGGGCTGGAAGGCGGCGCTCTCGGTGGCTGAGAGAAGCACCGCTGGGAAGATGGAGATTTTCGGGCAGCAGCTATTTTGGGCAAGGAGAGGGGAAGTTCAAAACGGGGGTGATGGCTCTGGTGAGGCCAAGAAGGAAAAAAAGTGATTGGCCGGCGGTGAGAGGGAGAATCGGTTTTGTGTGGGTCTGTGATGGGGGTGATGTTTGGCCGGTGATTTTGTCTTCAGGGAGGGTCGGTTGTTCGGGTGGCTGAAGAGAAAAAAAAAAGGTTAGGGGCGGCTGGTATGGTTTGTCTTCCCCGAGAGCAATGGAGGAGCAGATGAGATGGAGGAGAAAGTGAGATGGTGAGGTCTTCGGGAGGCTGAGGAAGAAAAGAAGAAATGGCTTTGGAGGAGGCTCTCGGCTGTCTTTTTTTTTTTTTGCCGGTTCAGGGAGAAGAAGAAAATTCAAAAGGTGAGGGACATCCATGGGTCTCTGCCCACTGCCCTCGGGTCCCCCCCAAAATTCACAAATCCTCCTCCCCTTTTGACATCGCTGGGGATGAGAAGAAATAGAGGCTCTTCTCATGAGGAGGGGCCTCCATGTCGGCTGAAAACAAGGAAATTAGTGGGGGGCTGAGTTCCAAATTTTCAGCGGAAAAAGAGGGATTAAATGGTAGGGGGAGCGGCTGGTTTTGGGTGAAGGAAAAAAAAAAAAAAAAAAGTCCTTAGGTTGCCTCTCCCTCTAATATTCAAAATTCCGGTAAAAATATATATATATATATTTTGGCTTCAAAATTGGTCCCTTAAATTTCTTTTTTTTTTTGTAAATTTTGGTTTTTTTTTTATTTTTTTGGATTTTTTTTGAAACGAGCAATATCAACGTTGACTTGATGAGGAAAATCAATGATTTTTAAAATGACGCGTGAAAAGTCGAACACGTTCCAAAAACTTTTGAAATTTAAAATTCTTTTTTTAGATGACGTTGAAAATGCTAAAAACGATGCAAATATATTAAAAACATATTTTTTTGGATTTTTGTTATTTTTTGCTATTTTTGGATTTTTCTAAAAAGTTTATAAAAATATAGGTCAAAAATTGGGTAGCAACAGTAATGATGCATCTTCTACACAAAGGGTTTGTGGAGGATTACGAGTGTTGGTATGCACATGGAGAGGTATTTGTTAGTAATAGGAGAATGGGAGAAACGGTGGTTGGGTCAACTTCTAGTGCTAGCAACGTGCATGAAGCGGCAAATGACAACACTAATCCTTACAGAAACATGGTTATGGATGCAATGAGAATGAATCAAGATAATGTCAATCAATGTCCAATCGTAGAAGAAGAACCTAATGCAGAGGCAGCTAGGTTTTTTGATTTGTTGAAAGATTCTGACGAACCATTATGGGATGGCTGCACAAACCACAGTAAATTATCGGCTGTGGCACAGGTGTTCACCATCAAGTCAGATCACGGGTTGAGTGAGGCCGGGTATGACAAAATTATTGATTGGGCAAGAAGCATTTTACCAGAAGGGAACAGGCTCAAAGAGAACTTCTATGCTGCGAAGTCCATGATGAAACCCCTCGGTTTAGGATACCAGAAAATTGACATGTGCCCTAACTTCTGCATGTTATACTACCTTGAAAATGCTGTGATGACCGAGTGCATGACATGCGGGCATTCCCGTTACAAACCCAGAACTGGCAGGGGGAAGACTCTAGTGGCATATAAAAAACTTAGATATTTCCCGATCACACCTAGACTGCAGAGGTTATTTATGTCACCAAGGACTGCTGAGCACATGACATGGCACCAAACACACGATGTCGTTGATGGTGTGATGGTGCATCCTTCTGATGGCGAAGCGTGGAAACGCTTTAACAGTGTTCATCCTGACTTTTCTGCTGAATCAAGGAATGTTCGACTTGGGTTGTGTACAAACGGGTTCAACCCATTTGGGTCATTTGCTGCTCCCTATTCTTGTTGGCCGGTCATTCTCACAGTTTATAACTTGCCACCGGGAATGTGTATGAGGCCGGAGTTCATGTTTCTATCTACTGTCATACCCGGTCCAAGCAGCCCAGGGAGGAATATAGATGTTTGTCTTCGACCGTTGATAGATGAGCTGGCGCAGTTATGGTCCTCCGGATCTCTGACTTATGATATATCTAGGAAACAAAATTTCCTTATGAGGGCGGCTTTGATGTGGACTATCAGTGATTTTCCAGCTTATGGAATGCTTTCTGGTTGGAGCACGCATGGGAAACTCGCATGTCCATACTGCATGGAAAACAACAAGGCATTCACGCTAGCAAACGGAGGTAAAGCTTCTTTTTTTGACTGTCACCGTCGCTTCTTGCCACTTAATCACAGGTTCAGAAAGAACAGAAAAGATTTCTTTGTTGGTAGAGTTGAAAAAGATGTTGCATCCCCGCGTCTTTCTGGTGAAGAATTGCATCATGTTGTATCAGAGTAGGTGACATTGTGTTTGGCCTTCAATCAGGTAAGCAAAAGTTTCCTGGTTTTGGTTTGACCCATAATTGGGTAAAGCGAAGTATCTTTTGGGAGCTTCCGTATTGGAAGACTAATCTTCTCCGCCATAACCTTGACGTCATGCACATCGAAAAGAACGTGTTTGAGAATATTTTCAACACTGTCATGGATGTGAAGGGGAAGACAAAGGACAACATGAAGGCTAGATTGGATATAGCTTTATACTGTAACCGTAAAAATATGGAGTTGGTTTATGACGAGTCACGGGTTGCAAAACCAAGGGCAAGCTTCGTGTTAGAGAAAAACGCACAACTGCTAGTCTACAAATGGCTTAAGAGTCTGCGTTTCCCGGATGGACATGCATCGAACATATCAAGGCTTGTTAACATAGAGGACTGCAGATTGTATGGAATGAAGAGCCATGACTGCCACGTGTTTATGCAAACACTCATCCCATTAGCTTTTCGTGATTTGTTGCCAAAGGGAATATGGGATGCACTAACGGAGATCAGTCATTTCTTCAGAGATATATGCTCCAGCAAGATGAATGTTGAGCACATTGAGATGCTTCAAACGAATATCATCGAGACACTATGCAAACTTGAGATGGTATTCCCTCCTTCATTTTTTGACTCAATGGAGCATCTCCCTATACATCTACCGTTCGAGGCAAAAGCTGGAGGACCGGTCCAGTATAGATGGATGTACCCATTCGAACGGTGAGATATTACAGTTGCAATGGAATTCATATCTTAAAGTATTTTCTATGTTTTTCTTATTTGAAAATACTTGAATTGTACTTCAATGCAGGTACTTGTTTAATCTAAAAAAAAAGGTTAAGAACAAGGCGCATGTTGAGGCTTCGATATCTGAGGCCTATATTGTTGAAGAGATATCAACATTTATCTCGTACTATTTCGAACCTCATCTGAGAACAAGAATCAATCGCGTTCCACGGCATGACGATGGCGGTGAAGTGCCTTCCAGTGGGAACTTGTCAATATTCTCCAATACTGGACGACCCACACCTAAAAATGCCGTAAGAGGAAGATATTTGTCGGAAATAGAATTCAAACAAGCACACAACTATGTTCTATTTAACTGTGATGAGCTGAGACCATTTATTCAGTAAGTCTATATATGTGTAATAGTAATTAAACTTTGTCAGTAATATACTGTTAATTATATATTGTAATATCATACACTCATTATCACTTGCAGGCAACATCAACAATATTTGCTCTCCAATAACTCGCAGCTGACCGAATCCCAGATCTTTCAATTACAAGATGAACAATTTGCCACATGGTTCAGAACACATGTAAGCACTATCACAAACTCATTCTAACGTATGCATGTCATTACGAGATTCTCGATCATTTACCGTGTATTGATGTACATTTAATTACATATATTTACAAGGTTTATCAAATGGGAAGGAGTGCGCCCAAGTCATTGTCTTCACTAAGCCTCGGCCCTGAAAGAAAAGTTAAGTGCTACAACGGGTATTTTATCAATGGATATGTTTTCCATACTAAAGAATACGGGCAAGGAAGAAAGACATACAACTGCGGTGTTTGTGTTAAGGGATCCACAAGTAGCCAGTTAGAAGTTGACTACTATGGTAGATTAGAAGAGGTCGTCGAACTGCAATATCATAGCGAGCAGAATAAAGTGTTTTTATTCAAATGCTATTGGTATGACACGACGGACAGAGGAATCAGAGTTGATCCGCACCATGGTCTGGTCGAAATCAACTCAAAAGCTAGACTCCGCAACATAAACGATGTCTTTGTTTTCGCAAAGCAATGTCAACAAGTTTATTACACATACACCCCTTCATTTAGAAAGGATCGTTCAAGAGTTGATTGGTTGTCCGTTTTAAAAACGAAACCACGGGGTCGTGTCGAGGTTGTTCAGGATGAGAACGAAGACACAATTGTGCGAGATGAAGTCTTTCAAGTTCGTGAGTTGGTTGAACCATATCGAGTTGCTCCTTTGATTGAATTGGAAGAAAATTCAAATTTTCGAGTTCTCGATGATAGTCTTGTTGATTTTGACGGAGAGGAGTTGAATGTTGTTCTCAGCTCTAGCGGACAACCAAATGTCGATGAAGAAGATGATATCCATATTGAAGATTGCGATGAAGATGATGACAATTCAATTGATGAGGAAGAAGAAGAAAATTCCGACTAATTATAAAAATGAAGCCCTATGTAAAAACATTTGTCTCATGTAATTTAGATTATTGATGATGTATTTTGTAAAACAAAATATTTAATGTTTAAGCAATGTGGTTATTGTTTTATGTGATCGACAGTTTATCAGTTAAGTTATTGCAGGAAGGTAAACAGGCAATACAAAGACAACCTTTCCTGCATAATGCCACAATCACCGACGACCATACCGACGGATAACCATCCGTCGGTATCTCACAGAGAGTTCGAAAATATTTACAACAAAATGCCACAATCACCGACGGCCATACCGACGGATAACCATCCGTCGGTATATCACAGAGAGTTCGAAAATATTTACAACAAAATGCCACAATCACCGACGGCCATACCGACGGATAGCCATCCGTCGGTATCTCACAGAGAGTTCGAAAATATTTACAACAAAATGCCACAATCACCGACGGCCATACTGACGGATAACCATCCGTCGGTATCTCACAGTAAGCTCGAAAACATAACACCACCATCGACGGGATTACCGACGGCGTAAGTCCGTCGGTAATTTGTCGGTTACACATATTACCGACAGAAGTACCGACGGACCGCGTGTTTTCCAAAGTGCGTTAATTAATGCGCCTCTGAACTTGTCAGATTACCGACGAAATCACCGACGGACTGCGAAAATTTTGGAGGGCTTTTAAAAATTCGGGGCGAAATTCGAAAAATACCGACGGAATTTTGACCTGTTACCGATTGATGTTAATTCCGTCGGTGATGCCGTCGGTAAAATTGACCTATAAGTTCCAGCCCCGCCTCTTCGCCTCATTTTTTCTTCTTCTCCTCGCCGCTTCTTCGCTTCTCCTCCGTTTTTCACCTTAGATTTTTCATTTTTTTCCCCCTCAATCCTTAAATACTTTCACCTTTAATCTCTAGCAAGATTTGGTGTTGTAAATCTTCATTATATTAAAAGGTATGTGTTTTTTTTCTAATTTATTTTATTTTATTTTATTTTTAGTTGTTTTTATTTTTGTTGTGTTGGTGTTTTTTGTTGCAATGTAGATAAAGTTTTGAATTTGACACATTATTAAGGTATGTATTTTTCGTTCCTTTTTTTTTTGAATTTTTTGAATATTTTTTGAATTTGTTGGATATTTGTTAATTTAATTGTTGAATAATTGAATTTAATTGTTGAATTTATTGAATATTTTTTGTTGTTGTGTTGTTAGAATTGTTATTAGTTAATTTAACTTAGAATTAGTTAAAGTTGAATTTTTTGAATATTTTTTGAATTTTTTGAATTTGTTGAATATTTGTTAATTTAATTGTTGAATAATTGAATTTAATTGTTGAATTTATTGAATATTTTTTGTTGTTGTGTTGTTAGAATTGTTATTAGTTAATTTAACTTAGAATTAGTTAAAGTTGAATATTTGAATATTTTTTGAATTTTTTGAATTTGTTTTTTTTGAATAATTTGTAATTTAATTGTTGAATAATTGAATTTAATTGTTGAATTTATTGTAATATTTTTGTTGTTGTGTTGTTAGAAATTGTTATTATTAATTTAACTTGAATTAGTAAAGGAATATTTGAATTTTTTTTATTTTTTTGAATTTGTTGAAATATATTGTTAAATGTTGGAATGTAATTTTTAATTTGTGAAGTATAATTTGTGAATTTATTGAATTTATTGAATTTATTTTTGTTATATTTTTTATTGGTTTTGAATATAATTTATTGATAATTTGTGAATTGTAATTGTTAACGTTGAATTTATTTAGGATTAATAGTGAATATGTTGGAATAATTAGTATAGATTGGTTCGATTGGTTGTGGCTATTGTTAATATTTGCAGGTTTGTGGATTTGGGTAGTATCCAGTATAGGGGAGGTGCCGTCGATTTTTTTTTAACTTTTGAATTTTATTTTACAATTATTAATAAAAATTGTTTAGATGCGCAAAATGAAAACCAGAGCTTGTCGTCCAGTCGAATCAAGTTCGTCTAGCAGCGATGATGATGTTTCCTTAGGTGCCTCTCAAGAAGAGGCACCTACACCACCTGCGCCGTCAACCGATGCTGCCTCTTCCAGCGATGTTTCACATCGCAGACGCGGCATGCCTTCGAAGCGGAATCAATTTACCCGCCAATTCGAGGCACAGTGGAAGGACGATCTTTCAATGTAAGTTTGTTAAGGTTTTAGTTTTTTTTATATATAAAAAAACAAATTTAAAACATAATTTATGAAGTAATCACAAATTAATTTCATTTCTTTTCAGGTCACAAACATTGAGGCCGCCCGAGTAATATCATCGGCGTTTAAAGCGTCGATGGAGATTCCATTGTTTCAATGGAGTCAGATATCCAGACATCCTGAATGGATGCCTCAAATCAATGCATGGTTTCGTAGATTTGAGGTTCGTCTTAATATATAATTTTCAGCTTATTTCTAATAAATTCAAGTTATAATTGTAAATAAATTATTAACATTTTAAAAAATTATTTTTTTATATACAGCATCGATTCTGCTGGGACGATGAACATGACAGTGTTGTGAGGAGGGTGTGGGAAAATCACGCGGCAATTAGGTAACATCGAAAACAATATGACTTTTTTTTAATAATTATTTATGTTTTGAAATGTAATTTTTTCGTGCGTGAATTAGGTTGCGTGATTTTTGGTATGACGCCCAGAAAAAAGCAAAAAAAACAGCGAGGGATAAGGGGTTACAAGGCTGGAACGATGTTGCGGTTTGGAGGGATTTCAAACCAATATACATCCCGGAAGATATATGGCCGCACTATCTTCAGCATGTGACGTCTGAGCGGTTCACTCGACGCTCACAGTCCGGTGCGGGCAACCGGAATCGGCAAATTCATGGCTCGGTTACAACGCACACTGGCGGCTCCGTTCCGTTTGCTGCACATGCGAAACGGATGGTAAGATTAATTTAAATGAAATATATCGTTCAATTAATTTGTTGTTAATACATTTTTTTCATTATATATAGGCTACGTCTCTTGGACGTGAGCCAAGCCCTATGGAGCTGTTTGTGGAGACGCACGTGCGGAGTCATGACCGCCAAAAGGGGACGCAACAGTTCGTTGACAACCGTGCTCAACAGTTTGTGGTGTGTTTGTTCAACCATTTTATTTTGTAAGTTATTATTATGTTTATTGAATTGAATATGATTTTTTTTTTTTCAGGAGACCTATAATAATCGGTTGAGGGAGAGATACGGGGATGATCCTTCGACCCATCCGGAATTCGATCCGGATTTGTGGATGGAGGCTGGATCGTCAGGTGGACCCGATAAAAATCGGGTTTACGGGCTCTCCAACACTACCGCTGCCAAGTTGCGGTCGACCGGTACTGCTTCAACCGGTGGGAGCTCCCAATCTGTATCGAGCTCCCAATCTAAGGAGTTTGTGGCCTTGCAGCAAAGGTGCGACCACCTATCAGAGGCGTACACACAACTCAAAGAAGAGCAAAGATTGGCGAACGAACAACACAGATTGGCGGACGAACAACGCAGAGCAGAGTCTGAACAACAAAGAGCGGCCTACGAAGAGCTTCGTCAAATGGTCATGAACATGACACAAGGCGGAACATGTGCGCCTAATCCTTTTTGGCCGCCTAACCCCCACCCTCCTCCTCCTCCTCCTCCTCCACCTTTATATTAATTTTTTTTTTTAAACACATTCATTTTGTAATGAATATTATTTAACTTTGAGTTTTTGTTGCTTAATATAAATTTTATTTGCATAATTGGTTTGTATTACTATTAATTTATATTATTTTTTCTAAATAATTAAAAAAAAATTACACAGGGATTTACCGACGGAATAAATCCGTCGGCATTGGACAGTGTCTGTCCCATCACCGACATACTCACCGACGGAAATAATCCGTCGGTATAAACATACCGACATATTCACCGACGGAAATAATCCGTCAGTATAAAAATACCGACGAATTTACAGATGGATTTATTCGGTCGGTATGAAATATCACCGACACTTTTGCCGACGGAGGAGTCTGTCGGTATTTACATAACACCGACGGAATATATTCCGTCGGTATATTCCAAGCGGGAAACTTTTTTTTTTTTGGCGCGCACGGGCCGTCGGTAAAACCGTCGGTAAATGTGTTTTTTTTATTACCGACCGATATAGCGACGGAATGTGGAATCACCGACAAAAGGTATTCCGACGGGCGTATTCCGTCGGTAATATAGTCGGTAAATACTTTACCGACGAACGTTCTGTCACACACCGACGGAATATTTCCGTCGGTAAAACTGTGAAATCTTGTAGTGACTTGGAGCAAACTTCAATCAAAGGAGTTCCACAATCAGTTACTCGTAAGTTGGAACGTCTTTTTCTAAATGGTTGCTCAAAGATGACCGAGTTTCCAGAGAATTTAGAGGATATAAAAGCATTATATCTAAGGGGAACTGCTATTAAAGAGGTGTCCTCGTCAATCCAGTTTCTCACAAGACTCTGTGTATTGGATATGAGTGGTTGCTCAAAACTTGAAAGCCTCCCAGAAATCACAGTGCCTATGGAATCTTTGCAACATCTTTACTTGAGTAAAACAGGCATTAAAGAGATACCCTCATCATTTAAGCATATGATATCTTTGATAACTCTAAAATTAGATGGAACGCCTATTAAAGAGCTACCCTTGTCAGTCAAAGATATGGTATGTTTGGAATATCTGACTTTGCATGGAACACCTATTAAAGCGTTACCTGAGCTTCCCCCTTCACTGAGGTTTCTAACAACACATGACTGTGCATCACTAGAAACCGTGATATCAATCATCAATATCAGCAGTTTATGGTTTCGAAGGGATTTTACAAATTGCTTCAAATTGGATCAGAAACTACTGGTAGCAGCAATGCATTTGAAAATTCAGGTATCTCTCATAACGCCGTCTTTCTTTCTTCTCTCTTTCTTGCTTGCTTTATCACATTTTTGAAATGTGACTTTTGTGTTACAGTCCGGACAGGAGACCCCACATGGCACAATTCAAATTGTTCTACCGGGGAGTCAAATTCCAGAATGGTTCGGTGAAAAAGGAATTGGATCTTCACTCACCATACAGTTGCCCTCAAATTGTCATCAGCTCAAGGGAATTGCTTTCTGCCTTGTCTTTCTACTCCCTCTTCCATCCCAGGACATGCCTTGTGAAGTCGATGATGATTCTTATGTTCATGTATATTTTGATTACCTTGTTAAGAGTAAAAATGGTGAGAATGATGGTGGTGATGAAGTCGTCTTTGCTTCCCAGGAAAGACGTGCTCTATTATATTTATTGGAGACATGTGACTCAGATCACATGTTTCTACACTACGAGCTCGGTTTGGTAAATCATTTGCGTAAATATTCTGGCAATGAAGTTACATTTAAATTCTACCATGAAGTGTACAACCAGGGGAGGAAGTTAGGTCATGAGATCCGAAAGCCTTTCAAGTTGAAAAACTGTGGGGTGTATCTGCACTTTGATGAAAATCTACTGGCGGACACGGATCTTCCTTAACAAACAAAAGTCCAGAAGAAAATTGAGGGAGAAATAGAAGAAATTGAAAGGGTTACAGAGTTCTGTAATTACTGCAAATTGTTCTTCAATTATTACTTGGTTTTCGAGATAGCTGTAAATATTGTTCTTCCCTTGCAATTGACTAACGAACTAACTCTCTGTTATTCAACTAATTCCTCAACTAACTGTAACAGCCATCTAACTAATGAATGTTTTGGATCTTTGATTTCTATTTACTAACCAAATTACATAAACTAAAACACAAGAAAAACAGTAAGTACAAGCAACAAAATTCAATCGAATTCAAGATTTTATTATTGTATATTTTATAACTTCTTAAATAAATTCAAAACTAGTCTAAACAAACTAATAAACAAACTAAGAAATATGAAAATAAAAATAAAAAATTATAAGATTAACTAAAAAAACATTTTTTTTAATCTGATTACAACTAACCAACCTTCCTATAAATTTAAAAAAATTCCAGACCTCAGCTGATTACAACTAACCAACCTCCTTATAATCTCTTTTTTACTAGGTTGATTACTCTGCTCAAACTAGACCTCTTCTTAGATTTAGCCAAGTGATCCAGTGCTTATTGAAGGCTGAAGTGCCGCTAGGCTTCCGACTTGATATTTTGTTGGATAGACAGTCGATTCCGGTAACCGTGGTCATGTCCAACAACTTGGTGAAGGCCCCAGTATGATTCAGTGACGGCAAGGCATGAAAAATTAGGGAATGAATTGGGCAAACATTCTCTTTGCCTAATTCACTAAATTATTAATTGCAATCCTGTGTTGGCTTTCCTGAGCACATGATATCAATGCACTTGATTAGAGAAATGTACAAAACTTGTTCTTTTATCTGTTATTAACATACAATTTTTTTTTCCCAAGATGTCAACAATGATAGAATGTTTCTTCTTCTTTGTACATGAACAGCTCAGTTAAGTTCTCAGAATTATACACCACACTCCAGTAAATGCCGCTTCGATGCCTATGCTTCTGAAAGATCTACTTTCTCATTTAATGGAGTCATTGATTCAGTTGATGGATTCTGAACTTTAGTTTCAGATGGTTGGGATTTATGCTTTGTAGCAGCTTGCAGCACCAATGCGGTTGTTTTCCAGTTTTCCTGCTGCCCATGAAAATGCCTGGACTCCAAGTCTAACAGAGAGAGCATACGCCTTCAAAGAAGCATTTGAAATCCCAGTTAATCAAGATCTCAACAATCCAAAAACTTGGTTAAACATGATCCAACTACTGAAAAGATAATCTAACTTCTAAACTGTTGTGCATACTGGACTGAAAGCAAACACAAATAAAACACAAACAAACAGATTTATGTGGTTCTCTAAAACCGGGTACGTCCACGGAGGCAGCAGATTATATATTATTGGAGGAATGATACAAACACTCACCTCAACCCAGTACAATTCCACAAAACCCAGTGTTTCATGTTAAATTATATTTATGTAGTCTTATTTATTAAGGGTAGAATAGTACTTTTAGTTTAACCTATATATACTTTATTTGTATTTAGGTTAAGACTATGCATTCATAATATACAGATTATTCAGAATTCTAGCCTCATTTTTGTGTTTGATCTCAATAAGTTTAACATGGAATCAGAGCTGGTTTTATGAAAAGAGGCTTAATCCCAAATACAGCTTCGCGGATCCAACTTTGGATTGGAGTGATATTTTGTCTTCCGCTTCTGCAAAATTGGGTATTTCGACAGTTTCTGCAATTATTTTGGTATTTTGTCTTCCCTTCAGCTTCTGCAATTTGGTATTTGCGTTCAGTTTTTGCAAATTTATTTTGTGTTTTGGAGTAATCGTATAATTTCAAGAAGATCTCTATTCAGTTTCTGCAAATTGGTATTTAGTTTTCCGCTGCTTTTGCATTCTGGTTCTTTGTGACTGTTGATTATGGCTACTGAAAGAGATGATTCGCTTTAGTCTATGAGTGTGAGGTTGGATGGGAAGAACTATTTATATTGGAGTTATGTAATGCGAAATTTCCTTAAGGGTAAGAAGATGTGGGGGTATGTTAGTGGAACTTATATAATACCTAAGAATATTGAGGAGGGGGATGCAGTTTTGATAGATACATGGGAAGCAAATAATGCAAAGATTATTACTTGGATCAACAATTCTGTTGAGCATTCAATAGGTATGCAGTTGGCGAAGTATGAGACAGCAAAAGAGGTTTGGGATCATTTGCAAAGGTTATTCACACAATCAAATTTTGCAAAACAGTATCAATTAGAGAATGACATTCGAGGTCTTCATCAAAAGAATATGAGTATTCAAGAGTTTTATTCTGCTATGACAGATCTTTGGGATCAATTAGCTCTTACAAAATCAGCAGAATTAAAGGCATGTGGTGCCTATATTGAGCGTAGAGAGCAGCAACGATTGGTACAGTTTTTAACAGCACTTCACAGTGATTTCGAAGGACTTAGAGGTTCAATTTTGCATCGTTCTCCACTGCCTTATATTGACTCTATTGTTAGTGAGTTATTAGCTGAAGAAATACGTCTTCAGTCTTATTCTGAAAAGGGAATTCTTTCTGCTTCAAATCCTTCAGTATTAGCAGTGCCTTCTAAGTCATTCTCTAATCATCAGAATAAGCCTTACACAAGGGTTGGCTTCGATGAGTGCAGTTTCTGTAAGCAGAAAGGTCATTGGAAGGCTCAGTGTCCTAAGTTGAGACAGCAGAATCAAGCTTGAAAGTCTAGCAATCAGTCACAATCTAATGCTCATAGACCACCTCAGGGTTATAAACCACCACACCACAATACTGCAGCAGTAGCTTCCTCAAGCTCTATTACCGATCCTAATATTTTGGCTGAGCAATTTCAGAAGTTTCTCTCCTTGCAGCCACAAGCAATGTCCGCTCCTTCTTCTATAGGTCAGTTGCCTCATAGTTCCTCAAGTATGTCACACTCTAAATGGGTCTTGGATTCTGGTGCTTCTAATCATATGTCTCCAGATTCCTCATCTTTTACCTCTATGTCCCCTTTGTCCTCCATTCCTGTTATGACTGCTGATGGCACTCCTATGCCCTTAGCAGGTGTTAGTTCTATTGTCACACCTCACTTGTCTCTCCCTAATGTTTATCTTATTCCAAAACTCAAATTGAATCTTGTGTTTGTTGGTCAAATATATGATTCTGGTGATTATTTAGTTATGTTTTCTAGTTCGTTTTGTTGTATACAGGATCTGCAGTCTCAGAAGCTGATTGGGATAGGCCGTAGAGAGAATGGACTATATATTTTGGATGAGTTAAAAGTGCCAGTTGCTGCTGCTGCTGCCGCCGCTGCTGCTACTACCGTTGATTTGTCTTCCTTTCGTTTGAGTCTTTCATCTTCTAGTTTTTATTTATAGCATTCTCATCTAGGTCATGTTTCATCTTCTCGTTTGAGATTTTTGGCATCCACAGGAGCTTTAGGAAATTTGAAAACTTGTGACATTTTTTATTGTAGTAGATGTAAATTGGCAAAATTTTCTGCCTTGCCTTTTAATCGAAGTATTTCTGTTTCTTCTTCACCATTTGATTTGATTCATTCTGATGTATGGGGACCTTCTCCTGTTGCCACAAAAGGAGGGTCTCGACATTATGTCTCTTTTATTGATGATCATACTCGTTATTGTTGGGTTTATTTAATGAAACATCGTTCTGAATTCTTTGAGATATATGCAGCTTTTCGAGCTCTTATCAAAACTCAACATTCTGCTGTGATTAAATGTTTTAGGTGTGATTTGGGTAGGGAATAAACCTCTAATAAATTTTGCAAATTGCTTGCCCTAGATGGAACCATCCACCAAACTTCTTGTACAGATACTCCTGAGAAAAATGGCGTTGCTGAAAGAAAACATAGGCACATTGTTGAAACTGCTCGTTCTCTCTTGTTGTCTGCCTTTGTTCCTAGTGAGTTTTGGGGAGAAGCTGTTCTTACTGCTGTAAGTTTAATTAATACAATTCCATCTTCTCATAGTTCGGGTCTATCTCTTTTTGAAAAGTTATATAGGTATGTTCCTGATTATTCCTCATTTAGAGTCTTTGGTTGTACTTGTTTCGTTCTTCGTCCTCATGTAGAACGAAGTAAGTTATCCTCTCGATCTGCTATTTGTATTTTTCTAGGCTATGGTGAAGGTAAAAAGGGTTATCGTTGTTTTGATCCAATAACTCAGAAACTTTATGTGTCTCGTCATGTTGTCTTCCTTAAGCATATACCTTTCTTTTCTATTCCATCCACTACTCATAACTTGACTAAATCTGATGTTATTAGTATAGATCCGTTTTCTGAGGATTCTGATAATGATATCTCTTCCCATGTTCAATCAATTTGTACTCATAACTCTGCAGGTACTGGTACTTTACTCTCTAGCACACTTGAAGCTCCATTCTCATCTACAGCCCCTCAAGCTTCATCTGAGATTGTGGATCCACCTCCATGTTAGTCCATTCGTATTCGTAAGTCTACAAAACTATCAAATTTTGCTTATTCTTGTTATTCTTCATCATTTACTTCCTTTTTAGCTTCTATTCATTGTCTCTTTGAGCCCTCTTCCTATAAAGAGGCAATTCTTGATCTGCTTTGGTAGCAAGCTATGGATGAGGAACTTTCTGCTTTGCATAAGACAGATACTTAGGATCTGGTTCCTCTACCTCCTGGTAAAAGTGTTGTTGGTTGTCGTTGGGTGTATAAGATCAAGACTAATTCTGATGGGTCTATTGAGCGATACAAAGCTAGACTGGTTGCAAAAGGATACTCTCAACAGTATGGTATGGACTATGAGGAGACATTTGCCCCGGTTGCAAAAATGACTACTATTCATACTCTTATTGATGTAGCTTCGATTCGTCAATGGCATATTTCTCAGCTTGATGTTAAAAATGCCTTCTTGAATGGAGATCTTCAAGAAGAAGTTTATATGGCACCCCCTCCTGGTATTTCACATAACTCTGGATATATTTGTAAGCTTAAGAAAGCATTCTATGGTCTCAAACAAGCACCCCGTGCTTGGTTTGAGAAATTCTCTATTGTGATCTCATCTCTTGGCTTTGTTTCTAGCAGTCATGATTCTGCTCTTTTTATCAAGTGCACTGATGCAGGTCGTATCATTCTGTCTTTATATGTTGATGACATGATTATTACTAGTGATGACATTGATGGTATTTCAGTTTTGAAGACAGAGTTGGCTCGACGATTTGAAATGAAGGATTTGGGTCATCTTCGATATTTTCTGGGTATTGAGGTAGCATATTTACCTAGAGGCTCAGTCGAAATATGTTGCAGATATTCTTGAGTGGGCTAGACTTACTGATAACAAGACTGTTGATACTCCTATTGAGGTTAATGCAAGGTACTCTTCTTCTGATGGTTTACCTTTGATAGATCCTACTTTATACCGCACTATTGTTGGGAGTTTGGTATATCTCACCATTACTCGTCTAGATATTGCATATGTTGTTCATGTTGTTAGTCAGTTTATTGCTTCTCCTACTACTGTTCACTGGGCAGCTGTTCTTCGTATTTTGCGATATCTTTGGGGTACAGTTTTTCAGAGTCTTTTACTCTCATCCACCTCTTCCTTGGAGTTGCGTGCATACTCTGATGCTGATCATGGTAGTGATCCCACAGATCGCAAGTCTGTTACCGGGTTTTGTATCTTTTTAGGTGATTCTCTTATTTCTTGGAAGAGCAAGAAACAATCTATTGTTTCTCAATCATCCACCGAAGCAGAATATCGTCCCATGGCATCTACCACTAAAGAGATTGTTTGGTTACGTTGGTTACTTGCTGATATGGGAATTTTCTTTTGTCATCCTACTCCTATGTATTGTGACAACCAGAGTTCTATTCAGATTGCTCACAACTCAATTTTCCATGAGCGAACTAAGCACATTGAGATCGATTGTCATCTTACTTGTCATCATCTCAAGCATGGCACCATTACTTTGCCTTTTGTTCCTTCTTCCTTGCAGATTGCAGATTTCTTTACCAAGGCGCATTCCATCTCTCATTTTTGTTTTCTGGTTGGCAAACTCTCGATGCTTGTAGCTACCGCATCATGAGTTTAAGGGGAGATGTTAAATTATATTTATGTAGTCTTATTTATTAAGGGTAGAATAGTACTTTCAGTTTAACCTATATATACTTTATGGCGCCTCCTTTTTGTGTTTGATCACAATAAGTTTAACATTTCACTCTTACACTTGGTGTTGCTCTCAAATTTGCTCTTTCACACTCTTAAAGTTACACTTGCACTCACCACACTTTCACTACACTTCCTCTTCACTTGCACTCTCTTTGTCTCCATTTATAGGAGAAATGGAAGCATTTGTAGCAACCAATAAATACCAACCAACTACTAACTATTACAATAAATATTATGGTTGAAAAAGGAGAGGGTGGTTGATGGTGAAGAGGGTGGTTGATGGTGGTCGAGAGCAATGTTGACAATTTGCTACAAATCTCCACCTTTGCAAGATTTTTCCATCCAATCCTTGTGATCAATCAATGTTGCCTCTAATGCGCCATATGGCACTGCACCCTGAAGGTGCTCAACACTTAGAGATGTTGATCAAGTCCAAACAATGTTGGAACTTGATTCTTGAGACACATTTTGTAAGCATGTCAGCTGGATTATCTGCGGTACCAATCTTCTATAGCAAAATATCCCCTTCATCCATAATTTCTCGAACAAAATGAAATCGAACATCGATGTGCTTGGTGCGGGAATGATGAACCTGATTCTTTGCAAGACAAATAGCACTTTGACTATCACAATGGGCATCCATATGCTCTTGGACAGTTCCCAAATCTTCAATCAACCCATGTAACCAAATAGCTTCCTTGAAAGCTTCTGTTACTGCCATGTACTCTGCCTTAGTTGTTGACAAAGCTATTGTTGATTGTAAAGTTGACCTCTAACTTACAAGCCCTTTAGCAAGTGTAAAAACATAGCCTGTTGTGGAACGACGCTTATCTAAGTCACCAGCATAGTCCGAATCCACATAACCAACTAAATTTTGCCCAAGTCTATCATCCCTCTCAAACTTCAAACCAATATCAGTTGTGCCATGAATGTACCGTAGAATCCACTTAATTGTCTGCCAGTGACCCTTTCCCGGATCATGCATATACCTGCTCATCATACTGACAGCATGTGAAATATCTGGTCTCCTACAAACCATTGCATACATTAATACACCAACTGCATTTGCATATGGAATTTGAGCCATATGTTTGTGCTCTCCCTCTGTGCGTGGAGACATTGAAGCACTTAGCTTAAAATGAGGAGCTAAAGGTGTGCTTACAGGCTTGGTCTTACCATATACCCCAAATCTCTGTAGGATTTTCTTCAAGTATTGGGTCTGTGTCAAATAGACTGTGCCTTTTTTCTTGTCTCTCTGAATCTCCATGCCAAGAATCTTCTTAGCTTCTCCAAGGTCCTTCATTCCAAACTCAGTTCTCAGTTGAGCTTTTAGTCTATCAATCTCTACCTTGCTCTTTAATGCAATCAACATATCATCTACATATAAGAGCAAATAGATGAAAGAACCTTCAAGAAGTTTGCAAAAATATACACAGTTGTCAAATTGACTCCGTGTGTATCCAAGTTCTGTCGTGAACTTATCAAATCGCTTATACCACTGGCGAGGAGATTGTTTCAATCCATATAATGACTTTTTCAGTTTACAAGCCCAATTCTCTTTCCAGTGACTTTGAAACCATCTGGCTGAGACATGTAAATTTCCTCTTCCAAATCTCCATGTAGGAAGGCAATTTTCACATCAAGTTGGGCTAACTCCAAATCAAATTGTGCAACCAAGGCTAGTAGAATACGGATTGACGAATGCTTAACAACTAGAGAGAATACCTTATTATAATCTATCCCCTCCTTCTAAGCATAACCTTTTACTACTAATCTTGCTTTGAAACAAATGTTGTCTTTTCCAAGATTACCTTCCTTCTTGGCATATACCCACTTGCAACCAATTGTCTTCTTTCCCTTAGAGAGTTGTACCAAATCCCAAGTCTGATTCTTGTGGAGAGATTTCATCTCTTCATCCACTACCTCATTCCATTTTGCACTATCTACACTTTATACTACTTCTTTATAGGTGTAGGGGATTCCATCATCAATCACTAAAAGTGCATAAGCCACCATGTTACAATACTCGTTTTAATGGATTCTTGTTATGTGGTTGCTGGAGTTGTTGCATCCTCTTCATCTGAATCTCCTTCAGTAGGGATTGTCTGAACAGTCTTTGTAGGGATGACTGAAGTCTCCAACTCCACCTATTGTGTATCACTAGACTGTTTTTCCTTCTCCTGTGATTTTTCTTGTTGTAACATGCCAGACTCATCAAAAGTGACATCTCTACTCAAAATCACTTTCTTTGATTCAGAACACTAGAGTCTGTAACCTTTTACTCCTCCACTAAAGCCCAAAAATATAGCTTTTTTGGCTCTAGGATCTAGCTTGGACTCGGTGACATGATAATATGCCGAGCAACCAAATATACGCATAAAGTCATAATCATTTGCAGGAAAGCCTGACCATACCTCCAAAGGGGTTCTTCCATTTAATGCTGCTGAAGGTAACCGATTAACAATATGATGAGCATAGCTTAATGCCTCGCCCTAAAACACATTGCTTAGTCCCGAATGTGATAGCATACATTGGACTTTCTCCATCAATGTGCGGTTCATGCGTTCTACTACTCCATTTTGTTGTGGTGTTTTGCGCACAGTAAAATATCGCTTGATCCCTTCATCCTGGCAAACTTCAAAGAAAGGATCTGAAGTGTACTCACCACCATTATCTAACCGAAGAGTCTAAACTCTCCTTCTAGTTTGAGTCTCCACCATTTTCTTCCATTTTAGAAAGATATCAAGGATCTCATCCTTGTGTTTCATCATGTACACCCATACTCGTCTTGAGAAATCATCAATAAAAGTAACAAACCAACAATTACCTCCAAGAGATTCATTCTTTGAAGGTCCTCATACGTCTGTGTGAACATAATTAAGAATCCCTTTTGTGTTGTGTACCGCAATGCCAAACTTGACCCTTGTCTGTTTTCCAAGAACACAATGCTCACAGAACCCATGTTTCCCAGTCTTGGTGCCTTTTAATAGACCTTGCTTGACCAATCCTTGCAAAGCTTTTTCACCAACATGCCCTAAATGCATGTGCCAAAGTCTGGAATTATCTGTTTCATCATCTTCTATGCTTTTGGAAATAGCTGTTATACCAGTAACTGTAGATCCATCCAGAAAATATAAGTTTTCTATCCTCGTGCCTCTTAAGACAATTGATGCACCATGTATTGCTCTCAGAACTCCACCATGCATGATAATCTTATAACCATTAGATTCTAGGACTCCAAGTGAGAAGAGATTTTTCTTCAAGTCAGGTACATACCGTACCTCTGTCAGTGTCTTGACTACCCCATTATGCATCTTCAGATGGATAGTCCCAATCCCTTTGATCTCACAAACATCATCATTACCCATCAACACAACTCCTCCATCGAACTCCTCAAGTCTCGAGAATAAGTGCTTGTTAGGGCACATGTGATAGGAACATGCAGAATCAAGAATCCATTCACCACAATGGTTTTCTAGTGATGAGACTATGAATGTAGAGTCTTGTTCATCTTCATCTCATGCAATGTTCATAGTTGGTTCATCTTTTTCCTTATTGCCCTTGATTGGACAATCTTTCTTCCAGTGTCCTTTTTTATGACAAAAAGCATACTCATCTTTTGCAAGATATCGCCTGTTTGATGATTCTCCTCTGGATTTTGAGCGAGATCTCCCTCACCCTTGAAATCTTCTAGGGTTTGTTCTGCCTTTAATTGTCAATGCTTCTGATGTTAACTCTTTGTGAACAATTTGGTCCTTCTTCCGGTACTCATTGTTCACCAAAGCATTGGACACATCAATGAATTTAATCTTTTCTTTACCATACAGTAAGGTGGTGATGAGATGTTCATATGTGTCAGGCAATGAATTCAATAATAATAGAGCTTTATCTTCATCATCGATTTCCATATCTAAATTCTTCAAATCAGCTATCATTTTATTGAAATCATTCAGATGCTCATTCATCGAAGTACCTTTCTTGTGCTGAAAACGAAAGATTCTTTTCTTTAAGTAGAGACGATTCTCTATACTCTTCTTCATAAACTTGCCCTCCAGTGCTTGCTATAATTCCTTTGCAGAGTTTTGTTCTGAAAAGGCGTACTTCTGATCCTTTACAAGACAAAGTCGAATAGAACTACAGGCTAACCGATTTATCCTTTCCCAGATTTTCTCATCCAAATCCTCTGGTTTATCTTCTAAAGTAAAATCCAAATTTATTTGGACAAGCATATCCATAACTTCACATTTCCACATGCCAAAATTACCTTTCCCATCAAACTTCTCCACCTCAAATTTGGTTCTCGATACCGGGATGTATTGTGGAGGTATACTAGCATTCCCTGCTGATCTTTCTTCTGGAATATCAGCCATTAGGATGTTTTTGGATTACAAATGGACTCCTAAAATTGTTAAAACATGCACTTTTATGCTCAAAAGAGCCAAAACAGTAACTTAGGTGTGCTGTTTCACAAACGGACACTACGGTTGCGTCCAGAATGGTTGAAAATGCTAGGAACAAGCTTGACTCGGCCAAAAACGGGCTACAAAATCACTAAGTTGGCCAAAAAAACCAATCTGATCGAGTCGACTCAAGAAATGAATATTTTGTCTCTGATAAAAATATTTTGTCACAGTCCCGAGAATATTCTCTTATTGTTAACGGAATATTTTTATTCTGTTAAGAGAATATTATGTCACTATTAGATGACGTGGCTGATGACATGGCATTGTGGGATGATGTGGATGATGCCTCAATGTTGATGTGACAGATGACATGGCAGTCTTCTCATGCTAGAATTCTGGCATTGCCTGGTTTTTCTAGCAGATTTCAGGCAAAACTTTGGCGAGCTTTACAGGACTCATTTCAACTCTAATTTCGATGATCTTTATATCACTAGACTCGTATCGACGAGAGGAATCTTTGCATGTGGTCAAAATTCAGATCTGAGAACTTTGAAAATTCTATAACTTTGAACCGAGAGCTGAAAAAACGTGTTTTTTCAATGTTCTAGCTTTCCTAATGCTCTGATACCAATTTTTTTTGCATACTGGACCGAAAGAAAACACAAATAAAACACAAACAAGCAGATTTACATGGTTCCCCAAAATCAGGTACGTCCACGGAGGCAACAGATTGTATATTTTTTGAGGAATGATACAAACACTCAACTCAACCCAGTATAATCCCACAAAACCCAGTGTTTCACTCCTACACTAGGTGTTTCTCTCAAATCTGCTCTTTCACACTCTTGAATTACACTAGCACTCACCACACTTTCACGACACTTCCTCTTCACTTGCACTCTTTTTGTCTCCATTTATAGGAGAAATGGAAGTATTTGCATCAACCAATAAATATCAACCAACTACTAACTACTATAATAAATATTGTGGTTGAAAAGGAAGAGGGTGGTTGATGGTGGTTGAGAAAAATGTTGACAATTTGCTACAAAATATAGAAATAACTAGTCTATAAAACAGGACAGCCCAAATATTCCTCACTTTTCTATCTAAGCTCTTCATAGAATGATGGCAGCGATTTGGAAACACCTGAAATCCTAGCAATTTACACTGCATCTGCTGGCAATGTTCATCAATGGCATCCATGGTTTCAGGATGATCCAACCTAAGTCTGCTAACTGAAAAAATATGGGAAAGACTGTTGAATGAACGTGTTCTTGGTACTAGTCTTTAAGAAGTGGCCTAACTTTGGATATGACGACTTCTTTTTCTAAGAAAGAAAGTTTCAATTGAGACCACATAGAATTAATTTGCAATGAGAAATTATTCCTTCTAATGCTTGATCAATTCTTCATGGTTGGGTTCTAGTAAACCATAAATAGTCTAATTATTTAGCCTCAAAAAATAATTCAACAAATAACCAAATCAAAAACCTCTTGAACTATTTTAGGAGATAGGGATTCTCATACTTTAAAGTGTTAACTCTTTTTTCTTTTTACTTCCTCTTCTCTCTATGAACTCTCTATTAGAAAAGGATATGAGACATATCATTTTATTTATAGAAGAAACCTAATATCCCTATTAATGATAAAATATCACTTTGCACCTTAAAAAATATAACATATTTTATTTCAAGACAATTATTAAAAATTTATGCAATTAAGTTCTTGATTTTTCTAGGTCTAAAATTGTAATCATCTGTATCAATTACACTATAGTCCTTAATTCTTAAAATTTATTTAAAATCAAGTTATACTTTATTATCAGTCGTCCCCATTTAATTCTTACTAATGATTTTTAATGCGTATGACCTATTAAATTCTTGAAATATCGATTCAAGTATAAATCATAATTATAATTCAAACAGGATTAAATAAATTAAACAATTTAACTTGTTATCAACTCAACAAATTGGTTAATTTATATTTGAAAATCAAGTGCAATATATAGAAACATCTCATTATTTTTCTCAAATAATAGAAAAACTATATATGGTTTGACTTATATTTTTTAGCGATTGGTATCTTAGTGTAACTAATATTTTTTAATCTAGAATGTTCTAATTTGGACATTTGAGCATGGAATGTGTATGTTTTGTTAAATCATGTTAGTTCTCAACACCATAGTCATTGGCTCTTCAATAAGATCCTTTTTCAAATCCCATTTTATTTTACACAAGGATTTTATAATCAATATTATTTGAGAACATATGGAACATTTTCTAGGATGATGAATTATATCTTCTCTCATATAGTTTATGTTATACTCAATATATGCTTATTTGTTACTTTTATTAAAAAAAATATTTATTCAGGATCTAAATATAGCATTCCTTATATAAGATAATTTGGTTAAATTAAATATAATGATCACTTACACAACATCCACGTAAGTTTTTTCATAGACACGAATGATCTTCTCAGTTTATCTTTCAGAATAGGTAAGTCATTCATCGTCCATAGATGTCATACAAGTAGTTGAGAATATTTAGGAGGCTTAATCTATTAATTAGGCAATCATTTCTATATGTATGTGTAGGGTAATATACAATATGAATGGTGGGGGTTACCACACAAGAGTATGACTATAATATTTCCTATATAGTTATATTCTATAATATACTCCTTCAAGTTGAGGGTGGAGGATCAACCCATTGCTTGAAACGAAAAGCAATAAACAAGGCAGTTGGAAGCGACTTAGTGAAGACATCTGCTAGTTAATTCTGAGAGGAAATAAAATGAATTTGAATCTCCTTCTTCACTACTCTATCATGGACAAAATGATAATCAACCTCAACATGTTTTGTGCGAGCATGAAAAATAGGATTTGTAGATAAATAAGTGGCACTAAGATTATCACACCAAATGGTAGGAGTAGAAATATATGGAATCTGAAGATCTGCCAATAAATACTGAAGCTAGATAACCTCAGTGGTGCCTTTGGCTAAGGCTTTGTACTCAGTCTCAGTGGAAGAACGAGCAACTATACGTTGCTTACTTGATTTCCACAAAATCAACGTTTGGCCAAAAAACACAAGATAACTACATGTGGATTTTCTATCATCAACACTATTTGCCCAATCTGAATCTGTAAAACCATGTAAGGCTCATGCACTTTGTCTGTTTTTTAAAGGCTAATGCACATTAAGATGATATTAAATCAAATTTTAAGGGATGAAATTGAAAAAAAAAAGATTCAAACAAAATATATAGCAATCTAAATTTTGAGGACCAAATTTGATATAATTAGCAAATAATATGATATTTTAAAATTTTTCACAACTTATGAAAAGTGTTTTCCACCCAAAATAAAATGAAAACACTTTCCTGAAAATCAAGCTAAATTTTTCTTTTTGACAGGAAAGTGTTTTTTGTTGATTGGAAAATATTTTTCATTTACCAACTTTCCTAATATCAAACAAACATAGAAAAATTTAGAAAGTGGTTTCCCAAAAACTAGTTTTCAGGAAACAAACGTACCCTAAGCCACACATATGGCTTTTTATGTTCTTTGATATTTTTTATTGATTTGTTTTTGGCATGTTTGGTACCCAGGCTCACAAACTTGGCCTTTGTTTTTTTTTTTACTTTTTTAATTAATTTTTTTAATATTATTCTTTGACGTTGAGTTTTTATTGATTTTTTTATTAATTTCATTCCATAATATTTGATTATTTAAGATTAATCTTTTTTAATTAATTTTAGTTTGGTTTTTTTTTAGCATTGTTTGGTTTATATGGGTTTTGCTCCACAATTTATTCTATGTGAGTTATAATTTAAAAAACTTATCTAGCTACCTCTGAATAGTTGACCTTTTGATAATTAACCCTCTATTTATTCTATGCAAATCTTATCCACCTCTTTCGGCTACCCATTTAATACCTAAGGATACCTATGTTTCTTGACTGATCAGTGGACGTTTTAAAACCAGAAAACAATAACACATACGACACTAATTAATTATTATATATCAAAGCCTTTGATAGGGTGGAGCCACTAAGCTCTTAAGCTCAGTACGTAGATTAGGCGGTGGTAGAGGTGCAATCTCTCCCGTCGTACCCTCGAGATGATTGTAAAGATATCAACGGTTCTATTTCTATCAAGTGTAAGAAGATTAGAGATTAATATTGTTAGAATACTGTTAGTATTATTTATTAGTTAAAAGAATTTGTTAGCATTGTTTGAGTGCCAAAAAAAAAAGAATAGATACCGTGTATTATCTTTCTAATATAGCATATATAAACTGAGGATTAGTAAGGAGTGTCGCACGTGTGCGGCGGCGCGGCGATCGTCCACCCCCAACCCTTCATGAGGGTGTGGTATGTTGTCTATTTGGCATGGAAAATATGGTGAGACAAGGAGTTCTTTGTCTCTAAGCTAAAAAATGGACAGGGAGTCGCCACCTAGTATTCTGGTTACTAGGAACCTTAACTGGTCTTTAGAGATCGGGTACGGAGACTGGTTGCGTAAAGGGAAGGTATTAGCACCCCAACTACGCCCTACCTAAGGTAGGCTGCATTGTTTTAATATCTGATAAAATCTAAGGTCGTGTTGTGGTTTCTTATTGTTCAGAATACGCATTACATGTAATGTCATACCCCGGATTCTATTGTCCGAAAAGAATTAAATATCCAGAATATGCATTACGTGTAATGTCATACCCCAGATACTAAGAGACAAACAAAATAAAATTTTTTGTTGTTTTTGAAATTTTGGCCAATATTCTCTTGACTTTAATAAACTGGTTATTAAAGCCAAAATGCATGCTAGCTTTGAGACACTTGGCCGTATGCACAAAAACATTTTTTTCTCTTTTTTCAATTTTTTGTATTTTTGGAAGTTTTTGACGAAAACCGGGTATTTTAATATCAGATTTTTGTATTTTTAACAACATAAAATACCACCCAAATATTAATCAAAATGACATAAAAACTATGTGGAAAAATTACAAAATGCTGAAACAAAAATTTTTTTTGATTTTTTTCTTTGAAATGGGCCGGGTCAGGCCCAAATACATGGGCTGGTACTGAACCTGGCCCAAATGCATGGGCTGGTACTGTACACACAGTAACCCGTGAATTAATTAGCCAGTTACTGTGCACAGCACAGTAACTAGCTAATTAATCTTCATCTGCTGCAGAACGTAAACGTTCTGCATGCAGATGAAGCTGGAGCAAAAAAAACGACAAGAAAGGTAGAAAGTTACCTGGAGCGATGGTGATGCTGACAGCAGCTGATGCGGCAGGGGTGGTGGCGGTGCTGGTGGTTCGCGGTGGCCGACGGTTTTCCTTCTCTCTCTCTCCTCTGTTGTTTCTGTTTTCTTCTCTGCTTCTTCCTTTCTCTTCTCTGCCTTCTCTTCCTCTCTTCTCTTGGTCTTCTCCCTCTCTTCTCCCTTCTGTCTTTGTCTCTCCCTCTCTCTCGGGTTCTCCCTCTCTTCGGTTTCTCTTCCCCCTTTCTTCTTTCTGTTCTTCCTCCATTTATAGCCCGTGAGCATGTTTTTTTTTTTTTCATCGTGGGGTCATGCGGCGGCTGGTCGGGCGTGCCTCCCTCAGTTTCGGCGGTGTGGTAGGCGGTCGGCCAATGTCTTCGGTCGGTGGGCTAGAGGGACCGGCGGTCGGTGGGCTGGAGGGACCAACGCCATTAAATATACATCTTTTTTCCTTCTTTACTGCTGTATGTTAGGCGGGGAAGAAAAGGGAACAGTGCCGTTCAAAACGGCACCGTTTAGCCCTCTGTGCACACAGTAACCCGTGAATTAATTAGCCAGTTACTGTGCACAACACAGTAACTAGCTAATTAATCTTCATCTGCTGCAGAACGTAAACGTGGGTTACTGCGACCAGTACTGCGCACATTTTTTTTTTTTTTTTTTGTATTTATTATTTTTTTATGGGGACCCAAAAATGGGTTACAACAGTTGCCCCCCTCTTTACAATGCTTACGGAGCAAAGATTTGTGCATAGTAAGTGTTGTAAGGAAAAAAACATTGGTCTTCCGAAACTGGTCGTCTCAAAATTTGATTGACCTAAAACTTCAATCGGACCCAAAGTCCTGTGTATGGTTGGGCTAAACTGAGATTCCTTTCGCCAATCCCCTTTAACCCGAAAAAAAGGAAAGAATGTGAAGTGTGGTCTCATTGTAATGGGTGACCTACCCAGATATAAAACATGGAGAATTGGTCGCATTGTAATGGGTGACCTACCCAGAAAAATGTTGGTGAGGGCTCAAAGGCGCACTCAAAAGGAGGTAGGGTTAGAAAACGCACTACCAAAGGGATGAGGGCTCAAAGGCGCACTCAAAATGGAGGTGAGGGCTCAAAGGCGCACTCAAAAGGAGGTAGGGTTAGAAAACGCACTACCAAAGGGATGAGGGCTCAAAGGCGCACTCAAAATGGAGGTGAGGGCTCAAAGGCGCACTCAAAAGGAGGTAGGGTTAGAAAACGCACTACCCAAGGGATGAGGGCTCAAAGGCGCACTCAAAATGGAGGTGAGGGCTCAAAGGCGCACTCAAAAGGAGGTGAGGGCTCAAAGGCGCACACAAACGGAGGTAGGGTTATAAAACGCACTACCTAAAAGATGATGTTGAAACAATGATTGTCAATGTTGAAAAGCAAATGCATTATGATTGATATGCATGTATACTTACCTGAGAAATATAGGCCCCCATTTCTTCATGGTGTCTTTCTTTTCTCTCAAAAGTTGTAGCATTGGTAGTAAACTTCGATGGCTTTTCCACTTTTGCTTACTCGGGTTACATCTTGTGATCTTGACCTCTGGGAAGGGTTTGATGTCATCATACATCTTTGTCCTTCACCCATTATCTCAAGAGTTACCAATTTTGCCTGACATTTTCCTTAGAACAGGAATCATGGAGCCAGCCCTACCATGTGTTTTTGATTGCCCCCCAGCTTGATCATGCCCACCAAGTGTTCAACTTGGGTTTAGTTTGGGGTGAGGATATGTGAAAGTGGGTTTTTTGGTACAATGAAATGTTTTCATGCAAAATTTTTGGAACGTCCAAGTTACTCCAATCACAAAAATGATTTTGACATTGGTTCAAAATAAACTTGTTCTAAAAAATTCAAGTGATTCCTATGGACAGGTTTCTTGAAGTGATGAAAGCTTTTTGCTTTTGGTTTAAAGGTGAAGTGACATCTGGTTGGTCACAAAAGGTTTAAATTTCAATTTGAGGGTTATTGAGAACCGAATTGATTCAAAGCATTTATTTTATTTGCATGAATAATGATTTGACCCGCACGAGAAAGCACTGCCTACCTATCCAGATTGCTTGCCTTTGATCAGAAAGGGCTTTATCAGGTATATAATGTAGGCTTTGGCTATTGGTTACGAAGAAAATGGATATGTTGCAGGCTCAAAAAGTGTTTAAGGGATTTCAAAAACTAGGAATCACTTGTGCTTGTTTCCTGACCTTTGTCTTTTGGATTTTTTTTTTTTTTTAACAAAAAATGATTTGTCCTGCCCCCCAGTGTCGGGTTTGGGCTTTTTCTCTTTGTTTTTGTTTTCTTCATTTGATTTTGAGCATCATTGCATTGGCCTTGTATTTTTTGCTCAAAATTTTTGGATCTTTTGGATTTTTCTTCGTGCCCCCTAGCTTTGTATGGGCGCCTTTGATGATTGAGAATTTTCTTTTATGCAACCCAGTATTGTTTGGGCACTTTCATTGTTGAAGACTTTTTCATGCCCCCAAGAGTTATTTGGGCACTTTCAATCATTATGGATTTTTTTGCACTTGCCCCCCAGTGTAGGGGTGTGATCCTAGCCAGGGTTATTTTTCAAAAAAAAATTTATTAGGCTCAAAAGGGGACTGCAAATGATATATTTCAGCTTTGTGAAAGGATTATCAAAGATGGCCTTTCTTCATCTCAAATGCATGCATTTAGGATCGGTAAGCCTTGCTTTCATGCGAGTATGCAATGTGATTTCTCATTATTCACGCAAATAAAAACCCAGCTTTTGGAGTCACTTCATGTTTTTTTTTTGGGTTTTTTAGGTGTATGGTTACCTCTCTAAGGAATCACCTGAATTTCCAGAATTCGTTTGTTTCGGACAAACATCAACATGATTTCTGTTTTTGTACTAAACTTTGAATTCCCAAAAATCCTCACATGCGATCATGCATAGTTTTGGAAGAAAAGGGAAATGCACCACAAGATTTTGGGCGCGATGGTTTCATGCTTAAAGGTTATGCTCAATGTGTTATTTGCATGAAACAACAAAAATGAAGGCATGTGATGAACACAACAAAACACATGATTTTATTAACAAGAAAGGCTTAGTGGACAAGGAAAGTCTTGTGGAATTTTTTTAGCCAAATTACCAACAAAAACTAGAATAGGTTGAAACAAAAAAATCAAGTTTTTGGAGGCATGATCAAACTGAGGTAGTTATTTTGGCAGAGAAAGAACAAGCTTCATTTTGCAACGGTGATGCAATTCCCCTTCAAATTGTGTTGAGGCTCTTGATCATGTGGGCCCTCAATTTCTTCAGGTTGGGTCTTTGTTGGGGCTTGAACAAAAATGATAGGTCAATTGGAAGGACCTTCACTAGAGGCATTTCTCAATATATGCTCGAGTAAGCTAGAGGTGAGTCAAGCTTTTGTTCAAAGACTCCAACTCTTCTTGAAAATGGATGTTGCAGCGAGCACGCTTCTTTATCTCCAATGTTTTTTTTTTCACTCAAAATTGGGTGTTGTAGATTCATAGGGGACCTATCTTTCTTTTCAGGTGCATGCATGCCAAATGTATGAACATGTAATCTATATGATGAATTCGCCCTTCAAAGGGGTGACATATGATTGTAATTGTTGCATGATGAAACAAGAATCTTGATTCTTGCCCAAACTCTACAATGAAAATTTTCTGAGCGACGGTCATTGTGTCACCCAAAAGTCTGGAGTTCAAGATGCTTCAAGAAGGGCTTGCTCGGATGCAAAACAATGTATACGGAGCATACATCCTAAAGGTTGGTTCTAATCTTTTTAAGTGAGACAAAAGGTAGGTTTACTACTTGGTCTCTAAAAAGGGTCTCTCGTTGTCCCATTGATTACCCTCGTAAAGGCAATATAGGGGCCCAGTAGGTAATGGGTTGGCACGTGTCCAACTATTACCAGTCTAAGCACTCAACGAAGAGTTGGGGTTTACACAAACTTAAACCTTGACTAAAAGTCATAAGGTAAGCTGCTAGTTCCCCCCTAACCTGAAGCTTGTGTGTGCTTTTAAAAAAATTAACTATGTGATGCGTGAGATAAATATGTACAAAAATTAAAGCGCACAACTAAATATGAACAAATATATAAAGAAAAAAAATAAACACACAAACCACAACAATAAAACACAATCATCAGACAAAAACAAAGCTTAGTCCACAAAGTCCCCAGTGGAGTCGCCATTCTGTCGCACGTGTGCGGCGGCGCGGCGATCGTCCACCCCCAACCCTTCATGAGGGTGTGGTATGTTGTCTATTTGGCATGGAAAATATGGTGAGACAAGGAGTTCTTTGTCTCTAAGCTAAAAAATGGACAGGGAGTCGCCACCTAGTATTCTGGTTACTAGGAACCTTAACTGGTCTTTAGAGATCGGGTACGGAGACTGGTTGCGTAAAGGGAAGGTATTAGCACCCCAACTACGCCCTACCTAAGGTAGGCTGCATTGTTTTAATATCTGATAAAATCTAAGGTCGTGTTGTGGTTTCTTATTGTTCAGAATACGCATTACATGTAATGTCATACCCCGGATTCTATTGTCCGAAAAGAATTAAATATCCAGAATATGCATTACGTGTAATGTCATACCCCAGATACTAAGAGACAAACAAAATAAAATTTTTTGTTGTTTTTGAAATTTTGGCCAATATTCTCTTGACTTTAATAAACTGGTTATTAAAGCCAAAATGCATGCTAAAACATTGTTTTTTGGTGTATGAAAAATACAATATGATTTTTTAGCTTTGAGACACTTGGCCGTATGCACAAAAACATTTTTTTCTCTTTTTTCAATTTTTTTGTATTTTTGGAAGTTTTTGACGAAAACCGGGTATTTTAATATCAGATTTTTGTATTTTTAACAACATAAAATACCACCCAAATATTAATCAAAATGACATAAAAACTATGTGGAAAAATTACAAAATGCTGAAACAAAAATTTTTTTTGATTTTTTTCTTTGAAATGGGCCGGGTCAGGCCCAAATACATGGGCTGGTACTGAACCTGGCCCAAATGCATGGGCTGGTACTGTACACACAGTAACCGGGGGTTACTGTGTGTACAGTACCAGAGAATTAATTGGCACTGTACATGTGCATAGTAACCGGGCTACTGTGCACACAGTAACCCGTGAATTAATTAGCCAGTTACTGTGCACAGCACAGTAACTAGCTAATTAATCTTCATCTGCTGCAGAACGTAAACGTTCTGCATGCAGATGAAGCTTGAGCAAAAAAAACGACAAGAAAGGTAGAAAGTTACCTGGAGCGATGGTGATGCTGACAGCAGCTGATGCGGCAGGGGTGGTGGCGGTGCTGGTGGTTCGCGGTGGCCGACGGTTTTCCTTCTCTCTCTCTCCTCTGTTGTTTCTGTTTTCTTCTCTGCTTCTTCCTTTCTCTTCTCTGCCTTCTCTTCCTCTCTTCTCTTGGTCTTCTCCCTCTCTTCTCCCTTCTGTCTTTGTCTCTCCCTCTCTCTCGGGTTCTCCCTCTCTTCGGTTTCTCTTCCCCCTTTCTTCTTTCTGTTCTTCCTCCATTTATAGCCCGTGAGCATGTTTTTTTTTTTTCATCGTGGGGTCATGCGGCGGCTGGTCGGGCGTGCCTCCCTCAGTTTCGGCGGTGTGGTAGGCGGTCGGCCAATGTCTTCGGTCGGTGGGCTAGAGGGACCGGCGGTCGGTGGGCTGGAGGGACCAACGCCATTAAATATACATCTTTTTTCCTTCTTTACTGCTGTATGTTAGGCGGGGAAGAAAAGGGAACAGTGCCGTTCAAAACGGCACCGTTTAGCCCTCTGTGCACACAGTAACCCGTGAATTAATTAGCCAGTTACTGTGCACAACACAGTAACTAGCTAATTAATCTTCATCTGCTGCAGAACGTAAACGTGGGTTACTGCGACCAGTACTGCGCACATTTTTTTTTTTTTTTTTGTATTTATTATTTTTTTATGGGGACCCAAAAATGGGTTACAACAAGGAGAACAATTAATCAAAGAATAATAAAACAGTGCTAGAATTCATCTTCTGCTTCTCTGTGTAGCATAATCAATCTCTGTTCTTCTTCCTTTCTATTCTCTACATTTTCTTCATTTTTGTTTCTATTCTGTGTAAACTCTACTGTCTTTCAATAATGACACTGAAGGAGAGATTCCGATAACATGTATATATTAGCATATAATTATCACTACCATAAATTTGTTTAAAGTAACAGAATTATCGATAGAATACTTCTGTCAGTAATTTGAGGTCGCCATTACCTATGGAATTTTTGTCATTCATCATTCCGTCGGTATATATTGATGGAAATATTTTATCAGTATTTATCAATGAAATTACGGACAGAATGTTCAGAATTTTAAAAAAAACCATTTGCTGACGTAGAGGTTTTTACAGGTGTTTTTTTTCTGACGGAATTACCGAGGGATTTAAAACACTAGCTCTGTATGATGACGTGACCGGTTTACCGTTTAAAATACTGATGATATAATTGAGGGATTCAAGATGGTAACTTCGTATAGTGACGTGTCATGTTTGCTATCGGATCATGGAATTTTAAATGTATCTCTAAATTCTTTTTGAAAAACCGAGAGATTAGCCATATTTTTTTTAGTTTTGCTTTTTGATTCCCTATCTTTAAATTTTTTACCATACTTTCATAATAACAGTTAAACTGACGCATCTGTTTTAATTGTTTTGTTAATAGCTAGGAAATAATGGGATTACAAAAAACAAAAATACATACACATCATTTTCACATGCATTTATTTAATTATTTTTTTCTATTACAACCACGCATTTCATGCATTGAAAACTCTATAAAAGAAGTTGGAGCTAAGAACAAATCAGCAGATAGCAGAACCAATGCAACAGCCAAGAAACACGATGGTGGAAAGCGTTCTTTGCATGAATCCAGGAGATGGTGAAAACAGCTACGCCAAGAATTCATTCCTTCAAGTCTCTCTCTCTCTCTCTCTAATACCTTATTTCATAAAAATGTGATGTTTGGGTGCATTTAGAGAGGCAAATTACCCTTTTTTTCCTTTCTTTTTGGTAGTGTTAGAATTTTATTGAAAGTAGAGAAGACCTCGCGTACCAACTTAAATTTTTAAGTTCGGTAAGATAAGCGAAGTATAATGATATGAAGGAAGCAAGTAGCCATCGCTGCATGCATTTCCTTCTTCCTGGCATCACATCTCACCGAATATATTAGTCTTTTTTTCATAATTACTATCTCTGAAGTTAATAATGATTTATCCGAATAACTGCAATGCCTAGTTAAGATAGCGAAATATCAAAGACGAACAGAAATTGGTAGAGAAGAAGAGAAACAAGATGTTTATAGCCATTACTTGGTTAATATGAAACCTGAAACCTCGTTTACCACAGCTTAAAATAACTACAGAATCAAATACAAAATACATATAAAAATAGCAATTGCTTGAATCAATACTATAGAATGTGCTGTTGCCTGTTGTGGTTGAAATTAGTCACGCGTGAGCATATACATGGCAAAGCCTGACCATATATTTTCATGCCATTAGGTGCCAGAAGGTATATCAAATAACAGGGGAACATATACATGGCAAAGGCAAGTCCTCCTAATGTATTTAAAGCTTACCAGGAGCAATTCCAGAAGGATTTCTCCTTGTTTCTACGCTTGCGCTCAGAGGAAATAATACAAGGAGGACGTGTAGTTTTTACATTCATCAGCAGGAGTACTGACGATCCAAGAAGCAAAGATTGCTGTCTTATATGGGAGCTGCTAGCAAAGTCACTGCTAGACCTGGCAGCAAAGGTTAGCTTATTTTCATTTAAATTAAGCAAGTTGCTTGCATTGCTGGTTATGGAGATTAAGTAATTTAAGTTTCAGGGACTTGTTGTATAGGCCGATATCGATACCTTCAATCTGCCATACTATCATCCTTACGAAGGAGAAGTGAGGGAAATTATCGAAATGGAGGGGTCATTCGATATTGATAAGCTAGAAACTTTTGCCACTAACTGGGATGCTAATGATGATATCATCAACAACAATTTTGTGTTTGAGAAGGACCAATGTGGACGAAATGTGGCAAATATTGTAAGAGCTGCTGCAGAACCGATGTTGGTTAGTCATTTTGGAGATGATATAACGGATGAATTGTTCAAGAGGTACGCAGAGTATGTAGGTGAACATCTGTGCGTGGAGAAGACAAAACACATAAACATAGTCCTCACAATGACAAAGAAGGAGTAGATTCCAGTGTAGCAGATGATGAGCGAATAAATTCTTCTGAAGCAGAAATAAACTAATTATCTATGGAAGTAGTTTCGGCTCATTATGAATAAAAAGTGTGCATGCATGAAAATTCTCTTTTTTAAAATAACATTTTTGTTCCAGTTTTGTTTTTTTTTTTAATTAAAAAATAAACTTTGCATTCATCCGATTTCAATTCAAGGCTAGTCTGAATAAAAATTAAAATAGCCTTTCCTCAAAGTTTTCTTGAATAACCCTCAATCGATGGCTTTTCTTGTTCTAGTCCTTTCTCAATCATTGGACTTTTATCATAGGCCTTTTTTGATCCATTAATTATATTAGTTTCTTCAAAAAAATCTCTCATTTGCCTCCAGTATAGGGTGTGATCCTAGTCAGGGTTTTTTTTGAAAGAAAATATTTTACCAGGCTCAAAATG
Source organism: Populus tomentosa (assembly GCA_018804465.1). Taxonomy (NCBI): domain Eukaryota; kingdom Viridiplantae; phylum Streptophyta; class Magnoliopsida; order Malpighiales; family Salicaceae; genus Populus; species Populus tomentosa. The sequence goes on from CM032005.1 coordinate 4,846,716, forward strand.
GGACTGCAAGGGATAATATTTCAAGAAATGTGAAAGGATAACAAAAATGATATTTTCTCATTTCAAGCAAGGTCAGTTAAAATTGATAAATTTTAACCTCATCCAATATAATGATTTGGACTTGTAAGAATCAATGATTCACGAGTCTATAACTATTGAATCTACTATATGTCATTATGCATACTGCTAAAACTTAGCTATATAATGTGTGGTTCATTTCTTATGGGGCTCAAAATTTGCTTGGTCACCTCAAGTCATTTTCAAGCATGGATTCATTTCTATAATCAAAGCACTTTTAATCTTTTAGGATTGACTAGCCTTAATTTTACATGTTGGAGTTTGATCAAAAATAGTTTGTCAAAATAGCCTTTGAAAGAAACATCTCTTGATTTCAGAACAACAAAGAGACAAAGAAAAGACATGTTTTGTTAAAGGATGAGAAGTGATCCCAAAATAAAATGCAAAATGGCAAAAATCCATAACAAAGATGATCGATAGTTAAACCCCCTTCTTGGATCAGCTTCTCTGGTAATATTTGTGTTTTGCCAAGCAATTCCGATCACTTGTCATTTTGAGAATGTTCTAGTAACAAAATGATCGATGACATCATCTTTTACAAACTGAGCTCGATTCTTAAAACTCTTGCATCTGTTAAACTAAAATGGCCAAGGACCCCACCATGACATCACATCTCTTGTCTGAATTATACCACCTAGAAAATGGTGGTTGCATGGGATTTGTCAGGGTCATGAAAAAAGTCTGGAATTTGACAAATAATGGTAGGCCAACTTAGGTGGCAGAAAGATGTCGATCTTGGCAAAGACACTTGAGTAGTTGATGCTACAGCGAGACTTGACTAGACCACATAACTATGGTTTCCCATCTTCAAAGTCCTAAAATATTTGACCTCTTTCTTCATTTTCCCTCAATCTTCTTCTATTTTTTTATATTAGCATCCAATGTTGCTGGACCAAAATGGAGCTCACAATAGAGATGGTTAGAAAGAAGGCAAAAACACCAGGCACAGAAAGCTAGTAGCTATTGGGTGCTCTTGAAAGATATAAAGGCTTTGAAAAACTATCAATATGATTGAACAAGGACAAAGGTCATCATTAGTTGATGACTGGAGGCCATGCTGCCGTTGTTCATGACTGTAAAAGGAGAGGTACGACTTTAATTGGACGTGGACAAGCAGTGTTTTCACAGGAGACTGTGTAGACATTCCCTTTCCATTTGATGCTCAACACTTGTTCAAGCAAATTTGAGTCTAGCCACTTCACCTTTAATGCTCTCAACTTTCTTTTGACAATGAGCATCTCTCAGACCCCTTTCTTTATTTCCCATCTTTTTCAGTACAGTGTAATAGACCTGGGGTAGGGGAACCTACTTTTCATCCCAACACATGCATCCTAAATGTATGAACATGTGATCTATATGATAAACTCGCCATTTGAGGGGTGACATATGATCATAACTCTTGCATGATGAAACAAGAATTTTTATTCTTGATCAAACTCTACAATATAAATTTCTTAAGTGATGACAATTATATCCCCCGTAAGTCCTAAATTCAAGATATTTTACGAAGGGTTTTCTCAAATGCAAAATAATATGTACAGAGCATACATCCTAAAGACAGGTTCTACTCTTTTTACATGAGACAAATGGTAAGTTTACTACTTGGTCTCTAAAATGGGTCTCTTGTTGTCCCATTGAATACCCTAATAAAGACAATATGGGGACCTAGTAGGTAATGGGTGGCACGTTTACTAATCATTATCAGTCTAAGCACTCAACGAAGAGTTGGGGTTTACACAAATTTAAACCTTGACTCAAGTCATGAGGCAAGTTGTTAGTCCACCACCTAACCTAAAGCTTATGTGTGCTTTCCAAAATTAAAAACATGTGATGCATGAGAGAATTCTATACAATGCATGAATAAAACATAAATAAAATAAAACAAAACCCGAAATAAAAACTTAAACACATCAAAACACAAAGCTTAGTCTGATAATGTTGAAAACAATACCTTTCTCCAGTGGAGTCGTCATTCTATCGCATGTCACCCATGCGGCATTGGCTAGCGATTTTTCATTTCTTTACTTGATTTGGAGTCTTGGAAGTCGTCATCTAGTATTTGGTTGAAGGCTATTAGGAAACCTGGATATAATGATCTTGTCAGAGATTCAAAGGTAAGGACTGGTTATGGCTAGGAAAGCTATTAGCGCCCCTAGCACACCCTACTTGAGGTAAACTACTTTATTATTTGATGTGATTTGATAATTTAAAATATAGTCAAATTCCAAGACTTTAACAAATCAATTATTAAATCCCATAATATATATATAATATATGTAGAAACATGTTCTTAGATTTTCATGAAAAATAAATTTTATTTATCCTTGAGATATTTGCCCATGTTCAAATTACTCACTTAATTTCATTGTATCTTTTTTTATTTTATAATTAATAACATACATAAAAATAAAAATAAAAATACAAAAACACCCTTGCAACACTTTTTTACTGTAATATACTCACACACCCATAACTAAATATTACAAAATAGTCAATATTTAGACCAATCCGAATAACACATTAAACAATTAAAATTTACAAAGAAACCAAAATCATGAACAATGCCGAAAGCCCCAAGCCACGGGAACAGTGCTCGAGACTGGCGGTGCGTCTTCTCCACGCGCGGCCGACACTGGCGGTGCGTGAACCCACGGCCGCCGCAGGAAAAACCCAAGAGGCAGGGCAATCTGGGATGTTTTTTCCTCCTCTCCCTCTCTGAACCAGCGGTGGGAGGTAACGTCACCTGTAAAGTCAAGAAAACGCAACAAGCTTCTGCTTTATGATTTAGTCAAGGGATTCTGTTCCCTTTTCTTTTCTTTGTACTGCTGGTCTCCAGTCTCTTTTTGATCTATACAATTCTTATATTTGATCAAAAAAAAAAAAAAACGCAACAAGCAGTGGTTTTTATTTTGTTTTCTCCTTCTCAAATCTGCTCCCGGTCTTCTTTCTTCCTCCCCGCTTGAAGATCTGCTGTGGAGTGTGGATTGGCTCACCAACGACTCACGCGGTTGAATACCTGCTGGGCCGGGTAGATCGTAGACCCTTGCTTTCTCTTTTGGTCGGCGTTGCAAGCAGAGGACTGTTGATGTCTGCGATACTGCTTGTGGTCAGTTGCAGAAGATGAAGAAGAGCGGGGGCTTCCTTGACTGGTCTTGAGGCCAGTTTACAGAGAGGTAAGATGGAGGTTGTAGGTTGTAGGCTGCTGGGTCTCCACTGATGACAGCGCTGTTGTGGCTATTGTTTTGGCCGCTGCTATTGGAGGCCAAATGAAAAAAAAAAAATAACCTGGTTCGGTCATTGATGGAGAAGAAGAAAAGGGAAATCGGGGCCGCTTTTTGGTTGGTTTTTGGCTAAAGGAAATGGGGATAACCAAGAGCGGGATCAGAGGGCTGAAGGCTTGTGTCCGGCGGCTCAGGAAGAAGAAATTCAAAGGGGAGGGGGCCAGTTTTTTGGAGGAGAAGGGGATGTCTTTGTAGGATTCTCTCCGGATTGTTTACCAAAAGCCAAGGGAAAAAATGAGTGGTCGACTGGTTTGTAGAGAAAAACAGAGGAAGAGGGGGGAAGCTTTGGTTCTCTAGTTCTGTTTTTGGCTAAAGGAATGGAAGTGTGGCTGGCGGCTGAGTGGAGAAGGGTGATGGGTGCCAACTTCGGAGAAATAATTTACGTTTAGGGTTTATTTTTTTGTTTAGGTTTTCTGTTCACCCTCCCTTTTTCTAAAAAATTTCCCTCCGTCAATTTTTCTCCTCCCCCAACACTTTTTTTATTGTAAATGAGTATTTATATGCAAAATATTGTTATATTTTCAAACTAGTCCCCCAAATTTTCTTTTCTTTCTTTTTTTGTAAATTTTGATTTTTCTTATTTTTTTGGTATTTTTGAAAGCGAGCAATATCAACGTCGACTCAACAAGAAAAATCAGTAATTATAAAATTAACGCATTAAAAGTTGAATGCGTTCAAAATACCTTTGAACATTTAAATTCTTCTAAAATGACGTTGAAAATGATAAAAATAATGCAAATATATCAAAAATATATTTTTTGGGTTTTTCATTGTTTTTTTGCTATTTTTTATTTTTCTGAAAATTTATCAAAAATATGGTTCAAAAATTAGGCAGCAACAACTCATGACCTATTTTCTTTTACCAATCTAGGAGAAACTGCCATACTATTTTCATACAAAAGGGAAGAGCTTGGGATAACATGCTTTTATAACACGAGCGCGCCCACACACACACACACATATATATATCACGGACTAAAATCAAAACAATTTGGCCGGCCTTTTCATCTTGAAAGAGTAGGGAGGAAAACACGAACAGAAAAGAAAGCTGATGATGAAGAAACAACACCCCTCATCACAATTCCTTATGAACCAGCAAAAGAAGGAAAAAAGAAAAAAAAAAAAAAGAGAACCCGCCAACTCTTAACATAATCACCCATCTAAAACTCAAAGCACGGCAGGAACAAAAGGCAAGCATTCATTGTATTGTCTAAAATTGAAAACAAATATGCAAAGCAAAGATAAAACAGGTTTTTTAAATGCCAAACCAATAAATTTAAAGGTTGCAAGGGAAGAGAAAGTTAAGACTTACACCTATAGGTCCCACTGGTTTTTTATTGCAGAAGCTGAAATACAACCCAAACGATGTTTTTGTCAAGGTTTAGCAGCAAATCTCCCTCTCCATATGCTGCAGATCTCCCTCGTTTCTGCATCTCTCACCCTTTGACAGATGAAAGTTTCTATCAATGTATAGTAGCACTATGTGCTGCAGATCTCAAATGTTTCTTCTCCTCCTCTTCTCCTTTTTCCTCTCCTTTTTTCCTTTGTCTTTTTCCTTTTCTTTTCATTCCCTTCGTTTCCCAGTAGAGGAGGTTTATATAGCCTAAGCGTAGCTCCATTTAGAAAACAAAATACACTAATCTAGGATACAATTTCGGGTACAATTAGATAAAGCAAGTTAGGAAACCAGAATATTCTTATTGATATTTTGTTGATTCCATTGATTATTTTTAGTGATGAAAGGGTGGTGCAACTCCTTTTTTTCCCGCCATTGTTGGCGCCAGCTGTTTCTTTTGGACTAAGGCAGTAAAAAAAATAATGTACAGCTCTAAAAATACAAAGAGATGATAAAGGAAACTAGAAGGAAGTTGTAGAAAAGGAAAGAAATTAGACGGGGAGAGTTATGCAGAAAAAAAAGGAAGAAATCAGATGAGATAGTTGCGCAGAGAACAAGGGAAGAAATGTAGACGGGTAGGGGTTGTTCTCAAAATGATAATGAACAATACCATGCTAATTAATTCCAATGGAGTTGTTTCATATGTAGTGTGGTTTATAAAAATGAAGGATTGCACAGCGTCGTTTGAAGAAGCAAAAATATTCCCCTACAAACTTGGGCTGAAATCCTTCTCGCGGCAGGATTCTCTATTTTCAACATTAGATATTCAAACGGGAATATCTTGAGCTTATGATACCGAAATCAAGCAATTCAAAATCCTAAATTCATCAGCACATATAGGACTAAAACTTCCATGCATGATTCTCTACTTTCACGCTAGATATTCAAAAGGGAATATCTTGAGCTTTTATTATCAAAATGAGACAATTTAAAAACCCAAATTCATCTACATATATAGGACTACAACTTTCATGAAGGATCCAAAGTGAGATAAAGTCATTTTGAATAATAGAATCTGACCACAATCTGCTTGTTCAAAAAAATCTCCTTATCTGATTCGGAAATTGGCAATGTTAAGCATCTCATACTGACTGAGAGTCTGACATAAAAATAGTGAGCAACATAATTACGATGGCAGCAAAATAATTTTTTAGTGCAAAAACTTGGGTTGGAATCCTTCTCACGACAAGATTCTCTACTTTCACATTAGATATTCAAATGGGAATATCTTGGGCTTCTGATATCAAAATCAGGAGATTCAAAAACCTATATTCATCTACGCGTACTGGTATGCAACTTTGATGAATGATTCAAAGTGATATAAATTCATTTTGAATAATAGAATTTGGCCACAACTTGGTTGGTCAAAAGGAATCTCCTGATCTGATTTCGGAAAACTAACAATACCAAGCATCCCAATCTAACTGAGTAAGAACAATGAACTCTAGGACCCAATAAAGGTATAGGTCAATTCTTTAACATGGCATGAGTGACATAATATAGCTGGGATGGTTAGATATTGCGCAAAACCAAGTCAAAATCAGAGCCTAAGTTAGAATAAAAATTGCGACAATAGCAGAATCAGTTTTTTTTTAGTGCAAATTCTAAGGGATTTATCCAACCTTAAAGATGAGATAAAGAAGGAACAAATTTAGCATTATGAAGACTCTTAATCGGTCTAGGTAACCTGATGATTTTGGCAGCAAAAAGAGAGGATAAAGAGGGCACAAAATAGCTCAAACGAGGTTTGAAAAACATTTCTTTCTTATCTGTTTTTGTCAATCTTCCAGCAAACATAAGCTAAACTCCTGCACTCCATTCAAAATAGATACACACCATCTTCAGCACGTAGGGCCCAAAAATGAGTAACAACAGAAAGATTTAAAGCTTAGGCAAGGATGACAACTAGGTCAAATTGTGCAATTGTTTTATTGATAAGATTGTTTTTGGAGGATCTTCTCATTTGAAATCTAATGTATTGTTTAAAATAGCTCCACCCAAAATGCAAACATTTATATGGCTGATGGTCCCAAATCAACTTCGTACATGTGACTTTCCTCTCAAATGCAAGTTAATTCTAGTAAAGCAATCCATAAGTCCATTTTATGTAGTAGAACGTGAGATTTCATATCATTGTTATTTCATTATTCTAGTACTTGGAATTATGGTTAAAATTCTTATAATGATGCATCCCTCATACTCTAGATTGTTTTTTTTATCACTAGTATTCTTTAGTGAAAGGTACATTTTAGACTCGGGCTTGGAATTTCCTTTCATTTAGCATAGCATAAAGTGTTTGGCTCATAAGAAATGATTTGATTTTTAACAAGGTGAAGCCAGATTGAGATTCCAGTTTCTCTTTGATCTTGCATTATCGGTTTGCTTAAAGTATAGTAAATCTAATTTCAGCTATATTGGTAACGATGTTATTTGTTATGCACATGGTATTCAAATGTGGACATATACAAATTATTAATTTAGTTGCTCTTTCCTTATATATTTCTCTTTATTTCCTCTTATCTTTTTTTTTTTACACATTCATTTTGTTTTTCTATAAATGATCTTTCAACTTTTTAGAGGTAATCACCTACATGATTTTTTTATTAATACACTAGATTTTTATTAAAAAGAAAAAAAAACAAATCAAACATTGGTAAATGAGTTATGGAATCTTAGAAAAGAGAAAAAAAATCAGAAACAATGATAACTAGGTTTACTAATGAACACAAATCTCTATTTTCTTGGACATTACAGGTTCATCCTGTGATATTTTAGTTTTCTTTATATAGAGTTATTAAAATCTCATCTCTAAAGTTGAGGTTTTACAAATTAACCTATATTGTCTTGAGTTTTTGGTTTTTACCACTTTTTTTTAACACTAAATTTTAATATTTTTCATCTTCATCCAATAGAGGACTTGCCTACTTAAAATAACTCTTTTTGAATGAGCCAAGCATTGAGGCCTAAGAGCATACCTAGCTTGTTTTGTTTTTATTTTATTTTATCTTTTTCCCTTACAATTACATCCTTCCCCATTTAGCTTGCTTAGAATTTAGCTACTATGTTTTCCTTTTCTTAGATTGTCTTCACACTTTTGACATTGACTCTTTTTTTTGTCTTTTTATTACTATTGTTTTTTTTCAATCATATTGTTAAAACTAATATAGTATATTTGGCTCAATCAAGTATACAACATGCAATGTAGGTTTCCCCCCTTCTTTATTTCGCGTCGATGTTGAAAGATCATCATTTTCTTATGTAAAAAATATATATTAATCAGCAAGCGCCAAAATACAGGTTGTATAGTTATTATGTGTGTGTGTGTGTGTGTATTGATTTAGGTTTGGATCATGTTTTTAGATTAGATTTGATAATATTTATAGCTTATTCATTATGCGTCATGTAAGGTAAGTACTATGCAAAAAAAAAAAAAAAAAAATTGGTTTGGATCTATGTCCATCCAGTTTATATTTCATTGGCATTCCTATTAATTAATAATAATATGAAATATAGTTAAAAGTTACAATGTTCCACATTGATTGCTTTTAAGAATCTACGTCTGAGTACCTATAATTTAAATTGTTCCATACATACACATACATTGATTGCTTTTAAGAATCTATAAATATAGATTCTTAAAAGCAATCAAATTCATTATCCATCAAGTTTATATTTTATTGGCATTCCTATTAATTAATAATAATATGAAATATAGTTACAAGTTACAATCTTTCACATTGATTTTTTTTCTTGCGAATCTACATTTGAGTACTTATAATTTAAGTTACAATCTTCTATTTTTAAAATTTTTCTCAATTTCAATTTCATAGTCTTTAAAATGTATTAATATATTAAAAACAAGATAATAAAAACTAATGGTAAGGCTTAATTGTTTATTTCTTTAGTATTATGGGTATTTATGTTTGAGATATTGCCTTACAAGTTAGGTTTATTTCATTAAAAATACTAGCAATGATATCTTGAACACATATTAAAGGACATTAACATCCTCGAGCTAGCTATTGCCAGTGAAGTTTGTTATGTTTATGTTTTTGCCCTCCATTTCTCACTGAAGTTTAGTTATTATCTTTCTCTTTGAAGTTCAAAATAGCTTTTGAATATTTTAAAAATGATTGTAATATGTTTGAAGGTTAAAATAGTGTACAAATTAGATTTAGAGTGTATTTGGTATTGTAGTATAAGGTGTTTTTTAAAATTATTTTTCGCTTGAAAATACATCAAAAAAATAAATTTTTTTAATTATTTATATCAAAACTACCAGAAAACACTAAAAATGTATAAATTTATACCTTTTCAAGTTAAACACAGTTTTAAAACACACTCAAATTTAGTTCCAAATAAATAAAAAAACAGATATTTCATTAGAGTATCAAAATTAGTGAGCCCCGATTTGTTTTTTTTATGAATTTTAGGTTGTTATAAATTGTAAACATAATGATGCTTCAATCCTTTCTTTTGTTTGTTTATTTTGTTTCTTATATTTTTAATATTTATTATTTTTTTCAAAAGAAGTTTTTTTCTCAATTGTTATTGGTTATTTTGTGATCTTCTTAGATACCCATTAACTAAAATCAAAGACCCTTCCAATATACATTGATTTACCACCCTTTCAGTGTTGGTTTTTGCTGATTAATGACTTCTAATTTGATTTTGGTGAGAAATAAATAATTAATTATGTGTTTTAAGTTTTTATTGATCAAAATCATACATATTCATATGACATAATTAAACTAGAAAAAATCAAATACTCACATTGTATTTAATGCTATGAAATACATATTAAATTAAAGACAAAAATTTCACAATTAATTTGGTTGGTGCTTAATTTCGCTAAAACTTTGAATTCCTAAGAATCCCTGTGAACATGTGAGATCATGCTTAGTTTTGAAAACATAACAAAGAATTCATGGTGCAATAATTTCATGAGTAAAGAGTGTGTTTGTGTAGTACTATCGATAGCTTTTTAATCAACTCCACACAGATGATGCATTGATGACGAGCGAGAAAATCCAAATAGCTTGAGAACAAGGCTTATGTATTGGATAATTGGTTAATCTCTTAGTTCTAGCAACCCGATCTCTTCTGCCCTACCAAAATGAGTGGTAGTTAGTGCTTGATACTTGTATAAGATCTTCTTTTGTGAGCTTGAGGACTTTATGATACTTAAATCATTATATTTTTTAGAGAAGATGCCATCATATCCTAAAGAGGTATTCTCAAAATAAAAATTTCATTTAGAAAGGAGATCCTGCCTCCCTCTCTATATCGTATTCGACCCTCCTCACCATTAAAGAAAGACAGAAATATCTTTGACTTATTTATTAGAAAAAATATCTCTAACTTAATTTAAAAAAAAAACACCTCTAACTTATCTAGAGAAAAAATATATTTCCATATATAGCTCAGTGTTTAGCTAAATCCAAAAGATATTAAGTCTGACAAGTTACTAGATCCATACATGATTGGGCTTAGCGCTCGACTGTGCCCAAATAATATTATGTTATTATATTGTCTCTAATTTCTTTAAAAGAGAATCCAACAAATAAAAAAAATATATGTTAATCCGGCTACAAGTATATACCATTGGAAATTATTATTGTGATTATCTCAAATTATATGTTTTTTTTTTTTGGTAATTCGTTATCAATTAGAATCCAACAAATAAAAATATATATATGTTAATCCAGCTACAAGTATATATCATTGGGAATTATTATTGTGATTATCTCAAATTATATGTTTTTTTTTTCTTTTTTGGTATTTCGTTATCAATTTGCGAACACTTACTACTTTTTCATATCCTCTCAATTATTATATTAAAAAATAAGTATTACCATCCTTGACAATAAGACAAATCTTTGTGGGTCACCGAAGTTTCTTGAATGAGTATAAGTTTTAAAATCACAAAACAATAATAACACAATTATAGTTCTTTATATCAACTTTTACATCAAAGCCTTTGATATCATGGACCCACTAAGCTAGCTGCCCAAAATATCAAATCAACTTTTAACCTCGATTGATTAGATGGTAACAAGTATAGGCCGATTAACATAGCATGTAATTTGGTTATTTTTCATGTTAGCCTGTGATTGTGGCTGCTAGGGATTTTTTTAATTTTGTTATTAAATTGAGTTTATAATATCAAACTTAAAAAACTTCACCTTTTGTTTTTCAAATTATATTTTATTTAATGATATAAAAAAATATATTTATAAAACTAGTGTTCAACTTATAGTACTGTTTTCCAAATAAAAATTCACTATTGTCTTAAAAAATTTAAAATAAAGCATTCAAACAAAGTTATAATATTTTGTATATGGTTGAAGAAAATAAATATTAAAAAAATTATATAAAAAATGTATTAAAAATGTTAAAAAAATCATAAATCTTATAAAGAAAGTAGTGGACCTAACAACAGTGTCGCACCTGTCATTCATGTCGCTTCTAATTATTGTTTTATTTTTGCATTTTAACCACTTGTATAGGAAGGTTGGCCCCACAAGCGACTCAACAACAGGCAGGAAACAAAGGCTAAAATTAACAGGCGTTTCCTGTTTTGAAACGACTACACCGACACATTTATGGAAGGAAAGAAAAGTCAGGTACAATTAATTTGTATCTGTACCACAAAATAGAAAGGGAAACGTTTTTTTGGCGTTTTTTAGTATATCCCCTGAAAGTTTCGATTATGCTTAGCAATAGGAACCTTACATCTTTCTATTACCACCACACATTTCAGGCATCCATGCAGGCATGATTGAAAACTTTATATAAGAAGTTAGAGCTAAGAACAAATCAGCAGATAGCAGAACCAAAGCAACAGCCAATAAACATGGTGGTGGAAAGCGTTCTTTGCATGAATCCAGGAGATGGCGAAACCAGCTACGCCAAGAATTCATTCCTTCAAGTCTCTCTCTCTCTCGCTCTCTCTCTCTAACACCTTATTTCATAAAAATGTGATGTCTTAGTGCCTTTAGAGAGACAAATTACCCTTTTTTTTACCTTTCTTTTTCGTAGTGTTAGAATTTTATTGTAAGTAGAGAAGACCTCGCGTAGCAACTTAAATTTTTAAGTTACGTAAGATAAGCGAAGTTTAATGATATGAAGGAAGCAAATAGCCATCGCTGCAAGCATTTCCTTCTTCCTGGCATGCAATTCCTGCATTTAGTTTTTTCCTGGAAGCTAGTATTGCAGATTAATTCTGATGTGGTTTGACAATTCGTTTCGCAGAAAACAATGCTATCAAAAGCTAGACCAATCCTAGAAGATACCATCAAGGACATGTTCAGCACCGCCCTTCCCACTTGCTTCAAACTAGCAGACTTGGGCTGCTCTTCAGGACCCAATACTCTCTTGTTCGTTTCTGAAATCATCGACGTCGTTTATGAGCTTTGCCAACAACAGAACTGTAAACTGCCCGAACTTCAGGTGTTTCTGAATGACCTTCCAGGGAATGATTTCAATACTGTTTTCAAGTCGCTGCCATTTTTCTGCGACAAGTTCGGAAAAGAAAAGGGAGACTTGTATGGACAGCACTGTTTCATATCAGGAGTACCTGGTTCTTTCTATCACAGGCTCTTCCCAAGCAAGAGTTTGCATTTCTTTCATTCCTCTTGCAGCATACACTGGCTTTCTAAGGTTATGTTACTGTCTTTTTTTCATAATTACTATCTCTAAGGTTAATAATGATTTATCCCAGTAACTGGAATGCCTAGTTAAGATAGCGAAATATCAAAGACGAACAGAAATTGGTAGAGAAGAAGAGAAACAAGATGTTTATAGCCATTACTTGGTTAATATGAAACCTGAAACCTCGTTTACCACAGCTTAAAATAACTACAGAATCAAATACAAAATACATATAAAAATAGCAATTGCTTGAATCAATACTATAGAATGTGCTGTTGCCTGTTGTGGTTGAAATTAGTCACGCGTGAACATATACATGGCAAAGCCTGACAATATATTTTCATGCCATTAGGTGCCAGAAGGTATATCAAATAACAAGGGGAACATATACATGGCGACGGCAAGTCCTCCTAATGTATTTAAAGCTTACCAGGAGCAATTCCAGAAGGATTTCTCCTTGTTTCTACGCTTGCGCTCAGAGGAAATAATACAAGGAGGACGTGTAGTTTTTACATTCATCAGCAGGAGCACTGACGATCCAAGAAGCAAAGATTGCTGTCTTATATGGGAGCTGCTAGCAAAGTCACTGCTAGACCTGGCAGCAAAGGTTAGTTTATTTTCATTTAAATTAGGCAAGTTGCTTGTCTTGTTGGTTATGGAGATTAATTAATTGAAGTTTCAGGGACTTGTTTTAGAGGCCGATATCGATACCTTCAATCTGCCATACTATCATCCTTACGAAGGAGAAGTGAGGGAAATTATCGAAATGGAGGGCTCGTTCGATATTGATAAGCTAGAAACTTTTGCCACTAACTGGGATGCTAATGATGATATCAACAACAACAATTTTGTGTTTGACAAGGACCAATGTGGACGAAATGTGGCAAATATTGTAAGAGCTGCTGCAGAACCGATGTTGGTTAGTCATTTTGGAGATGATATAACGGATGAATTGTTCAAGAGGTACGCAGAGTATGTAGGTGAACATCTGTGCGTGGAGAAGACAAAACACATAAACATAGTCCTCACAATGACAAAGAAGGAGTAGATTCCAGTGTAGCAGATGATGAGCGAATAAATTCTTCTGAAGCAGAAATAAAGTAATTATCTATGGAAGTAGTTTTGGCTCATTATGAATAAAACTGTGTGCATGCATGAAAATTCTATTTAAAAAAAAAAATACATTTTCGTTCTGGTTTTGTTTATTTTTTTAAGTTAAAAAAAAAAAACTTAGATTCATCCCATTTCGATTCATAACCAGAGTCTTAAATAGATTCCTCATGATGTCTTATAATTATGCTATACGTAACTCGTGTTAAATATTTTGTGTATACTGAGCCGAAAATAAATATAAATAAAATACAAACAAGTAGATTTACATGGTTTTTTAAAATCGGTACATCCACAGAGACAACAAATTATATATTATTTGAGGAATGATACAAACACTCAACTCAACAAAATCCTACAAAACCCAGTATTTTACTCTTACACTTGGTATTTCTCTTAAATTTGCTCTTTCACACTCTTGAAGTTGCACTTGCACTCACCACACTTTCACTACACTTCCTCTTAACTTGCACTCTTTTTATCTCCATTTATAGGAGAAATGGAAGCATTTGCAGCAACCAATAAATACCGACCAACTACTAACTACTACAACAAATATTGTGGTTGAAAAAGGAAAGGGTGGTTGATGGTGGTTAAGAAAAATGTTGACAATTTGCTACAAATCTTCACCTTGGCAAGATTTTTCTATCCAATCCTCGTGATCAATCAATGTTACCTCTAATGTGCCATATGGCACTGCACCCTGAAGGTGCTCAACACTGAGAGATGTTGATCAAGTCCAAACAATGTTGGAACTTGATATTTAAGACACATTTTGTAAGCATGTCAGCTGGATTATCTACGGTACCAATCTTCTATAGCAGAATATCCCCTTCATCCATAATTTCTCGAACAAAATGAAATCGAACATCAATGTGCTTAATGCGGTAATGATGAACCTGATTCTTTGCAAGATAAATAGCACTTTGACTATCACAATGGACATCCACGTGCTCTTGAACAATTCCCAAATCTTCAATCAACCCATGTAACCAAATAGCTTCCTTGAAAGCTTCTGTAACTGCCATGTACTCTGCCTTAGTTGTTAACAAAACTATTGTTGATTGTAAAGTTGACCTCCAACTTACAGGCCCTTTAGCAAGTGTAAAAACATAGCCTTTTATGGAACGACGCTTATCTAAGTCATCAGCATAGTCTGAATCCACATAACCAACTAAATTTTGCCCGAGTCTATCATCCTTCTCAAACTTCAAACCAATATCAGTTGTGCCATGAATGTACCGTAGAATCCACTTAACTGCCTGCTAGTGACCCTTTCCTGGATCATGCAAATACCTGCTCAATATACTGACAGCATGTGAAATATCTGGTCTCGTACGAACCATTGCATACATTAATGCACCAACTACATTTGCATATGGAATTTGAGCCATATGTTTGTGCTCTCACTCTGTGCGTGGAGACATTAAAGCACTTAGCTTAAAATGAGGAGCTAAAGGTGTGCTTATAGGCTTGGTCTTACCATCTACACCAAATCTCTTTAGGATTTTCTTCAAGTATTAAGTCTGTGTCAAACAGACTGTGCCTTTTCTTCTGTCTCTTTGATTCTCCATGCCAAGAATCTTCTTAGCTTCTCCAAGGTTCTTTATTTCAAACTCAGTTCTCAGTTGAGCTTTCAGTCTATGAATCTCTACCTTACTCTTTGATGCAATCAACATATCATCCACATATAAGAGCAAATAGATGAAAGAACCATCAAGAAGTTTGCGAAAATATACATAGTTGTCAAATTGACTCCATGTGTATCCATGTTCTGTTATGAACTTATCAAATCGCTTATACCACTAGCAAGGAGATTGTTTCAATCCATACAATGACTTCTTCAGTTTACAAGCCCAATTCTCTTTCCTAGTGACTTTGAAACCATCTGGCTTAGACATGTAAATTTCCTCTTCCAAATCTCCATGTAGGAAGGCAGTTTTCACATCAAGTTGGGCCAACTACAAATCAAATTGTGCTACCAAGGCTAGCAGAATACGGATTGATTAATGCTTAGCAACTGGAGAGAATACCTCATTATAATCTATCCCCTTCTTCTGAGCATACCCTTTTACTACTAATCTTGCTTTGAAACGAATGTTGTCTTTTCCAGGATTACCTTCCTTCTTAGCATATACCCACTTGCAACCAATTGTCTTCTTTCCATTAAGGAGTTGTACCAAATCCCAAGTCTGATTCTTGTGGAGAGATTTCATCTCTTCATCCATTGCCTTGTTCCATTTTGCACTTTCTACACTCTGTACTGCTTTTTTGTAGGTGTAGGGGATTCCATCATCAATCATTGGAAGTGCATAAGCTACCATGTTACAATACCGAGTAGGTTTCTTGATATCTCTTTTTGGTTTACTCCTTGTAATGGATTCTTGTTGTGTGGTTGCTGAAGTTGTTGCATCTTCTTCATTTGAACTTTCATCTAAATCTCCTTCAGTAGGGATTGTCTGAATAATCTTTGTAGGGATAACTGAAGTCTCCAACTCCACCTGTTATGCATCACCAGACTATTTTTTCTTCTCTTGTGATTTTTCTTGCTGTAACATGCCAGACTCATCAAAAGTGACATCTCCACTCAAAATCACTTTTTGTGATTCAAAACACCAGAGTCTGTAACCTTTTACTCCTCCACTAAAGCCCAAAAACATAGCTTTTTTGGATCTAGGATCTATCTTGGACTCGATGACATGATAATATGCTGAGCAACCAAATATACACATAGAGTTATAATAATTTGTAGTAGAGCCTGACCATACCTCCAAAGGGGTTCTTCCATTTAATGCTGCTGAAGGTAACCGATTAACAATATGATGAGCATAGCTTAATGCCTTGCCCCAAAACATTTTGCTTAGTCCCGAATGTGATAGCATACATCGGACTTTCTCCATTAATATGCGGTTCATACGTTCTGCTACTCCATTTTGTTATGGTGTTTTGTGCATAGTAAAATGTCGCTTAATCCCTTCATCTTGGCAAACTTCAAAGAAAGGATCTGAAGTGTACTCACCACCATTATCTAACCGAAGAGTCTTAACTCTCCTTCCAGTTTAAGTCTCCACCATTTTCTTCCATTTCAGAAAGATATCAAGGACCTCATCCTTGTGTTTCATCATATACACCCAAACTCGTCTTGAGAAATCATCAATAAAAGTAACAAACCAACGATTAACTCCAAGAGATTCATTCCTTGAAGGTCCCCATATGTATGTGTGAACATAATCAATAATCCCTTTTGTGTTGTGTACCGTAACGCCAAACTTGACCCTTGTCTGTTTTCCAAGCACACAATGCTCACAGAACCCATGCTTCCCAGTCTTGACGCCTTTTAATAGACCTTGCTTGACCAATCCTTGCAAATCTTTTTCACCAACATTCCCTAAGTGCATATGTCAAAGTCTGGAATTATCTGTTTCATCATCTTCTATGCTTTTGGAAACAACTATTGTACCAGTAACTATAGATCCATCCAGAAAATATAAGTTTCCTATCCTCGTGCCTCTTAAGACAACTAATGCACCACAGATTGCTCTCAGAACTCCACCATGCATGATAATCTTATAACCATTGGATTCTAGGACTCCAAGTGAGAAGAGATTTTTCTTCAAGTCAGGTATATACCGTACCTCTGTTAGTGTCTTGACTACCCCATTATGCATCTTCAGATGGATAGTCCCAATCCCTTTGATCTTACAAATATCATCATTACCCATCAACACAACTCCTCCATCGAACTCCACAATTCTCGAGAATAAGTGCTTGTTAGGGCACATGTGATATGAACATGCAGAATCAAGAATCCATTCACCATAATGGTTTTCCGGTGATGAGACTATGAATGCAGAGTCTCGTTCATATTCATCCCGTGCAACGTTCACAGTTGGTTCATCTTTTTTCTTATTGCCCTTGATTGGACAATCTTTCTTCCAGTGTCCTTTTTTGTGACAAAAGGCACACTCATCTTTTGCAAGATATCGTCTATTTGATGATTCTCCTCTGGATTTTGAGCGAGATCTCCCTCGCCCTTGAAATCTTCTAGGGTTTGTTCTTCCTCTAACTGTCAATGCTTCTGACGTTGACTCCTTGTGAACAATTTGGTCCTTCTTCCGGTACTCATTGTTCACCAAAGCATTGGACACATCAATGAATTTAATCTTTTCTTTACCATATAGTAAAGTGGTGATGAGATGTTTATATGTGTCAGGCAGTGAATTCAATAATAACAGAGCTTTATCTTCATCATCGATTTCCACATCTAAATTCTTCAAATCAGCTATCATTTTATTAAAATCATTCAGATGCTCATTCATGGAAGTACCTTTCTTGTGCTGAAAACAGAAGATTCTTCTCTTCAAGTAGAGACGATTCTCTATACGCTTGCGCTAAGAGGAAATAATACAAGGAGGACGTGTAGTTCTTACATTCATCAGCAGGAGTATTGACGATCCAAAAAGCAAAGATTGATGTCTTATATGGGAGCTGCTAGCAAAGTCACTGCTAGACTTGGCAGCAAAGGTTAGTTTATTTTCATTTAAATTAAGCAAGTTGCTTGCCTTGCTGGTTATGGAGATTAATTAATTTAAGTTTCAGGGACTTGTTGTAGAGGCCGATATCGATACCTTCAATCTGCCATGCTATAATCCTTACGAAGGAGAAGTGAGGGAAATTATCGAAATGGAGGGATCATTCGCTATTGATAAGCTAGAAACTTTTGCTATTAACTGGGATGCTAATGATGATATAAGCAACAAAGATTTTGTGTTTTAAAAGGACCAATGCGGACGAAATGTGGCAAATATTGTAAGAGCAGTTGCAGAACCGATGTTGGTTAGTCATTTTGGAGATGATATAATTGATGAATTGTTCAAGAGGTACGCAGAGTATGTAGGTGAACATCTGTGCGTGGAGAAGACAAAACACAAAAAAATAGTCCTCATAATGACAAAAAAGAAGTAGATTTCAGTGTAGAGATGATGAGCGAATAAATTCTTCTGAAGCAGAAATAAACTAAATATCTATGGAAGTAGTTTTGGCTCATTATGAATAAAAACAGTGTGCATGAAAAATCTCTTTTTTAAAAAAACATTTTTGTTCTACTTTTGTTTATATTTTTAAATTAAAAAAAACTTGGATTCATCCTATTTCAATTCAAGACCATAGTCTAAATAGAATAGACTAGTTAGATGACTTACGCTACGCCACCGATTCACCTTTTATTTTATGAAAAAATCATAAAAATCTAAGACCCAAAAGTATTGGGTTTGGCTGTAATGTTAGACCCAAGAGCGTTGAGTATGACTGCAATATCAAACCCAATAATAATATTTATAATAATATTTAACTTGTCTGTCAAAAATTTTATTTTTTTAATCTTTCAAAAAAAATTATGGTTTTTTTCGATAATAATAATAGTTTTTAAAAATTTATTAATGATGATGATGATAATTATTATTATTATTAATTTTACAATTTATTATAGAATGTATATCATGTATATATCTGAATAGGAATTAATATAGGATTATTCCAATGATGTGTTTCCTATAGTTAATGTCGTGTTCTGCCACATATATATATATATATATATATATATATATATATATATAGAGGAAAGGTTGGCTAAGACTAAACCTAAGTCATTCTATTATTTTTAACTTGATATCAGAGCCCTAAAGAAACTAAAACACTTCCTCTCCTCTCTCTCTCTCTGCAATGAAGTACTCCTCATCACAGCCGCCTGCTACTTTTCCTTCTGCAGCACCCTGCTACTTCTCCTTCTGCAGCACCGGCGATGCCAGCTCCCTCCCCCACCGCAGCATCCCTATCTTCCTCTGCTTCTATTCTGTCATGACCACTAAAAATCAATTTGAATTGATAAAACTTTTCAAGCCGAGATCTACCATCTCAAGCAAGGTGAAGGCCAAAGAACTTCACAATGAAACTCATCTTGTTAAATAAAACTCACTCATTAATATTAAAATCAATTTTTTTTCATAGTCAGACTTAATGTCAACCGATTATTTTCTCTTTCTTTATCATTTCAAGCTAATTTCTCTCTCATCTCTCTTACCTCGGTGAATAAAAAATAAAGAAAATAATTTTTTAAACAAAAATAAAACTTATTACTAATGTGAGGTGAGCATATATTTTATCTGTATTTTACATTTTAATTTTCTAGATCTAATTAGGCTGTAATTAAATGGTTTTTTTAATTATGTTAATATTAAAAATAATTTTTAAAAAATAAAAATATATATATGCCTATAATTATTGCTTTATTTCTGTGTTTAAAAAAAAATGAAAAAGTTTAAATTTTTTTATTTTTAAATATTTTTAAATGTTAATGTTAAAAATAATTTTTTTAAAATAAATATATATTATTTTAATATATTTTTCAAGAAAAAAACATTTAACTGAATGCTAAAACATTTTGCCACGTCAGATCGCACCAGAGCTGCGATCCACCAGTACAAAGCATCAAAGCTGGGATCCACCTTATCTCGATAACAATGATAGCTGTCCCCTCTAAATCTTAAACGTGATATTTTATTATTTTTTAATAAAGTTAAAACAGCATTTAAGGCAAAAAAAAAATACATGTATAAAAAGTTAAATCGAATTATGATTGATAGAGTAATTAGATAAACAGAGACTAATTGATAAACTTTTATATTCATTATTTTTATTTATTTTATTTCTTATTAATTATTATTTTTCAAGTGGCACTTGTATCGGAGGGAAGTTTGCCCACAAGCAACTCTACAACAGGCAGGAAACAATCACACAGCGGTTAAATTCACACAGACACCTGTAAATGCTTAGCAGTAGGAACCTTTACATCTTTCTATTTTGGCGTTTTTTGTATTTCCCTAGAAAGTTTCGATAATGCTTAGCAGTAGGAACCTTACATCTTTCTATTACAACCACACATTTCATGCACGCATGCATGATTGAAAACTTTATAAAAGAAGTTGGAGCTAAGAACAAATCAGCAGATAGCAGAACCAAAGCAACAGCCAATAAACAAGATGGTGGGAAGCGTTCTTTGCATGAATCCAGGAGATGGTGAAACCAGCTACGCCAAGAATTCATTCCTTCAAGTCTCTCTCTCTCTCTCTAACACCTTATTTCATAAAAATGTGATGTATTGGTGCATTAGAGAGGCAAATTACCTTTTTTTTCCTTTCTTTTTGGTAGTGTTAGAATTTTATTGTAAGTTAGGTAAGATAAGCGAAGTATAATGATATGAAGGAAGCAAGTAGCCATCGCTGCATGCATTTCCTTCTTCCTGGCATCACATCTCACCGAATATATTAGTGATTCTTGCATTTAGTTTTTTCCTGGAAGCTAGTATTGCAGATTAATTCTGATGTGGTTTGACAATTCGTTTCGCAGAAAACAGTGCTATCGAAAGCTAGGCCAATCCTAGAAGATACCATCAAGGACATGTTCAGCACCGCCCTTCCCACTTGCTTCAAACTAGCAGACTTGGGCTGCTCTTCAGGACCCAATACTCTCTTGTTCGTTTCTGAAATCATGGACGTCGTTTGTGAGATTTGCCAACAACTGAACTGTAAACTGCCCGAATTTCAGGTGTTTCTGAATGACCTTCCAGGGAATGATTTCAATACTGTTTTCAAGTCGCTGCCATTTTTCTGGGAGAAGTTCGGAAAAGAAATGGGAGACTTGTATGGACAGCACTGTTTCATAACAGGAGTACCTGGTTCTTTCTATCACAGGCTCTTCCCAAGCAAGAGTTTGCATTTCTTTCATTCCTCTTACAGCCTACATTGGCTTTCTAAGGTTATATTACTGTCTTTTTTTCAAAATTATTATGTCTAAGGTTAATAATGATTTCGCCCAGAAACTGGAAAGCCTAGTTAAGATAGCGAAATATCAAAGACAAACAAAAATTGGTAGAGAAGAAGAGAAACAAGATGTTTATAGCCATTACTTAGTTAATATAAAACCTGAAACCATTCCTGAAACCTCGTTTATCACAGCTTAAAATAACTACAGAATCAAATACAAAAAACATGTAAATAATAGCAATTGCTTGAATCAATACTATAGAATGTGTGCTGTTGCCTGTTGTGGTTTAAATTAGTCACGCGTGAACATATACATGGCAAAGCCTGACAATATATTTTCATGACATTAGGTGCCAGAAGGTATATCAAATAACAAGGGGAACATATACATGGCAAAGGCAAGTCCTCCTGATGTATTTAAAGCTTACCTGGAGCAATTCCAGAAGGATTTCTCCTTGTTTCTAAGCTTACGCTCAGAGGAAATAATACAAGGAGGACGTGTAGCTCTTACATTCATCGGCAGGAGTATTGACGATCCAAGAAGCAAAGATTGCTGTCTGTATTGGGATCTGCTAGCAAAGTCACTGCTAGACTTGGCAGCAAAGGTTAGTTTATTTTCATTTAAATTAAGCAAGTTGCTTGCCTTGTTGGTTATGGAGATTAATTAATTGAAGTTTCAGGGACTTCTTGTAGAGACCGATATTGATACCTTCAATCTGCCATACTATAATCCTTACGAAGGAGAAGTGAGGGAAATTATCGAAATGGAGGGCTCGTTCGATATTGATAAGCTAGAAACTTTTGCTATTAACTGGGATGCTAATGATGATATCAGCAACAAAGATTTTGTGTTTGAAAAGGACCAATGTGGACGAAATGTGGCAAATATTGTAAGAGCAGTTGCAGAACCGATGTTGGTTAGTCATTTTGGAGACGAAATAATGGATGAATTGTTCAAGTGGTACGCAGAGTATGTAGGTGAACATCTGTGCGTGGAGAAGACAAAACACATAAACATAGTCCTCACATTGACAAAGAAGGAGTAGACTCCAGTGTAGCAGATGATGAGCGAATAAATTCTTAATTCTGAAGCAGAAATAAAGTAATTATCTAGGGAAGTAGTTTTGGCTCATTATGAATATATTTTATTTTATTGTAATTATAATATATTTTATGCAATCAAATCCTTATTTAATTTTTTAAATTTAGCATTATAATTCTTTGTATCAATTACACTCTAGTTTTTAAAATTAAAATTTATTTATAATCAAGTTATACTTGATTACTAGTCATCTCGGTATAATTCTTTTTAATAATTTTTAATGTGTTTAACCTATTAGATTTCTAATATATCAATACAAGTATACATCATAATTGTAATTAAAACATGATTAAATAAATTAAACAATTTAATTTGTTATCAATTCAGCAAATTAATTTATTTATATTTAAAGATCAAGTATAACATGTAGAAACATCTCATAATTTTTCTCAAATATTAGAAAAATAATATATGGTTTGACTTAGCTTTTTAGCAATTGGTATCTTCGTGTAACTAATATTTTTTTTTAATCTAGAATGTTCTGATTTAGATATTTGAGCATGGAGTATGTATGTTTTGCTAAATCATGCTAGTTCTCAACACAAGGGTCATTGGCTCTTCAATAAGATTTTTTTTTCAAATCTCATTCTATTTTGCACAAAGATTTCATAATCAATATTATTTGAAAACATATGGAATATTTTCTCTATTTTTTTCTAGGATGATGAATCATATCTTCTCTCATATAGTTTATGTTATGCTCAATATATGCTTATTTGTTACCTTTTATTAAATATAATATTTAGTCAGGATCAAACTATAGCATTTTTTATTAAGATAATTTTGTGAAATTAAATCTAATTATCACTTACACAACATCCACATAATTTTTTTCATAGACACGAGTGATCTTCTCAATTAATTTATGTTTTGGAATAGGTAAATCATTCATCATCCATAAATTTCATACAAGTGATGCAGACAAAAGCAACACTGAACAGTAGCACATGGAATCACAAAAAAAAAAAAAAAAATTGGCTTAATAAGCAAATATGGTTGCAGATATAAACCCTGAATTCATAATTTTATTTTTTCTAATGAATAATGCATATGACAGCTTCCTCCTTAAGAGATTTACAAATTCTTTAAATAGACCAAAAAACTCTACCTTTACTAGGAAACAACTAGGAAACCAAAACATAAAGAAAATAAACATCAAATCCACATTAAACATATCAAATCCTAAACCAAATAAGAAAATTTATGGAAACAACCACATCATGAATAGCAACGTTTAAAAAAAAATCCTGAAATATCCAACGGTCCATTCAGTGATGTAGTGCTTGCTATCAGAAAAACTACTACTAGAATAGCCTATAAAAATTTAATTTCGATCCAGCAGTCGAATCTCCCTTTATCATAGTTTTATAAAGCCAATCAGTTTTGACCATTCTAGACCTATTCGATTGGTTTATAAAAGCATCTTTTAGGTAATTCATATAGTCTTTCTAAGTTAGATCCCCATCTATTAATGTTAGATCTTCACCTGAATGCTCAGAACCACCTATTTCTACAAGCTTATTTGCATCAACATGTCTTCTGTTGGATGATCTTTTAAACAAAAACCCCAAATGTTAGGAATTCGTATGATATAGATGAATCTAAAAGTCTTTTTTTTTTGTTAGCATAGTAAAAAAAAAGTAAAATAACACGACCCAAAAAATATTTATAAGAATAACACAGTTTTACAAGTCATTATCGTTATCTCCAACTTGTGTGTCATATTTAACATCTACAACTCTCGAGATGCAGATGACCAAAGTGACTTCAATCAATTTTAAACCCCCAAACCTAATGTCTTCCTTTTTCTCTCCTTATCACCCCTCTTTCCCTATAGTAACAACTACCAACCCCGTGACCCACCACCACTCACAGTCATTTCCTTCTCTCCCCGCCGCAAAACACTCCCATTTCCACCACAAGACTACCCCATCTCTCTCCACTACAATGTAGATTTTTTTTCTCTCCATTTGTGGGTCTCTCACTAAGGATTTGGCCATTACCTCCTCCACTAGTCATCACCACCCACATTCAACACTAAAAGGTTATATTACACACTTTTCTTTTATAAATTTGATATAATTTGTACTGGTTCATGTTAATTATTGATTTTAAACTGTTAGGGTTTAGAATTAAGGATCTTTAGAAAAAAATTAGTATTTTTTTTAATTAGGTTTAAATTAAGTTATTTATATATAAAATACATTGATTTGAGTTGTTAATTTTTTAATTTTGAATAAAATCGATGATTTTGGGTTGTTAATTAGGGGTAGAGTTAGGATTTTTTAGGTTAAATTAGATATTTTGTTTAATTAGATATAAAATATGTTATTTAGCTATGAAATACATCAATTGGATTGATAATTTCATTAAAAATGTTAAGGTGGTTAAGCCACTAAGATAATTAATGACACCTTCTGCTCTTGAGTTTGAAGTTGTTAATGGGCATGACCAATACCAATCTAATTATTAGGTTATGATTCATAGGCATTCAGGATTATCAGGTGATGAACTGAATGTTGGACAAACATTCAGAGACAAATTTGAATGTATTATTACAATTAAATGGTGGCATATCAAGAATTCATTGCACTACAAGGTCTATCATTCAACTAAAACTTATATGTGGTTGTTATGCACTCAAGAACCAATATATGGATGGTATTTGTGTGGGGGATATCACCAGAGATCTAATTTATAGGAGATATCACAATTGAAAGGGCCACACACATATAAAAACTCATTTATTTTACAACACTATCGTCAAATTAACAATGATTTGATTGTGAAGGTGATGTTAATAATTATGAAACCAAACATAAATATGAGCGTTGCAAGTATTGAAGCTACTATTTAGAGGGATTATGAGCATAATGTCTCATATTGAAAGGCATAGATGGCTAAGAAAAAAATAATGGAGTGGTTATTTGGTATGCATAAAAAGTCCTTCCAAATTCTACCTAGAATGTTATTAACCATAAGAAATTCAAATCTAGGAAAGGTTGTCGATTGAAATCATAAGATGGTTGATGATAATTAAAAAAAAAAACATTTAGAAGGGCATTTTGGGCATTTGGTGCTTCAAATGATATGTTTCAATACTATTATTCTCTAATTAGCATTGATAGCACTCACGTGTATGGTAAGTATAAGACAAAGTTGTTAATTACAATTTCTTATAATGCAAATAATGGAGTTTATTTATTGTATTTTGCTATTGTCAAAGAAAAAATGAATAGTTTATTTATTGTATTTTGCTATTGTCAAAGAAAAAATGAATAGTATTTTAGATTTGCTTTGTCAATATATAATTGAGATTCACACCAAGTTATATACTATATTAAATAGACATGCAGTGATTACAAATGTTATAGCATAAATATTTCCCATGTTGGTTGGGCATCATCGATATTCTTTGCGTCGCTATGTTAGTAACTTCAACACCAGGTTTAAAGATGTTACCTTAATGAATATATTATATATGATGTGTATAAATCCTTCAAAATAAAAGTTTGATAGTTTATATGATAATCTAATTTAAGATAAATGATGCGAACTAGAAGTAAAACTTACAAAAAAAAAAAAAAAGCTGCACCTGTAGTTTGCAGAAAGCAACAGGAAATAACAACCGATGAATAGCACAAAATACCAGTAGATTTATGCACCATATGAACAAATTGACAAGTCTCATCTACATGCCGGAAAAATAATCGTATTAACGAACAAAACTAAGGTATAGAACCAGTACCAGCAAGCATCTACAAAGGGCAACAAAAGAATTGGTGAGGTTGCCAATAAAAGTACAGGAGAATGTAAATACCAAGTTCACAGCATTATCCAGCCAACAGAGTTCATTACATTTTTTATCAGAAGACCTGTGGAAAGAAGGGAAAAAAGGCCAAACAGCGGCAGATATGTGACCCCTAATAAAATAGGCCATCATCTTGTATTGGTGTTCCATTAAGTAACAAATATTTCCGTGATTTCTCCTAACTAAAACGCAGGAGTGAGCGAGCAAAAATGATTCTACCACCCCAAAATGAAGGCATGTATTTCTGACCAACTGGAGACTGTATATAGTATGCCAGATAGCCCTTTCCAATTAGGAGATTCTCCATCAGATTCCTTCTGTTTTCTTACCAAGCCAGGAAACAGTGGTACAAAAGAAACACCATATTGACTTCCCACGCTCCTTAAGCTTGCACTAGATCCAACTACAATACCGATATCTGCCTGAAGTAGACAAAGCAAGTCACCAACTGAATCTCCAATGTAAACAGTCAAGTTCTTTCTGTCACTGCTGAAATTCTTTAAAATGTCATTGAAAGCTTGAGCTTTGTCCATGGGAGATTCCACCTTTTTAACAATCTCTCCCGTTGAGATTGATTCTTCAAAAATTAACTCATTTGCATGAATATTTAGAGCATCCAAACCCCCTGTTTAACAACAAAGCAAAGCATGACTGATTATGGGGCCAAGTTCCCATTAGTCTTGTAGAGCAACAGTGAAAAATACTAAACTTAATCCAGAAGAGAAATGAAAGCAAAAGCAGAGAGCGATAGATAGAGAGAGAGAGAGAGCTGTATATGAATTTCAATAAAAAGCATTAATAGTGAATTTCAGAATCAATCACTACATGTCAACAAACCCAACTTAAAATGGAAAATAAAATTTTGCAGCCTTCGATCCTAGGAAAACATTTTGTTGGTTCAAAGAAAACAAGGGACTGGGAGATCAAAAGATAAGGACATATAACCAGCATGATAACAAATTTTGAGAAGCTGTTTCAGTAGATAAAATAGCAATGCATGATTATTCTTGTATCCTGTTTGTCAGTATGCATGCATACCTATCAGAGAATGTGACTGTTGTAACCATGGAGGCTCGCCCACATCTTGTTCTCCTGGACGAGACCTTGTGGGCATATCATGGTTATGCATGCCACCAGCAAGGCATGTCACAGCCATGCTAAGCCTCGGCGAGGCATGTTGTAA
The DNA here is from genome assembly GCA_018804465.1 of Populus tomentosa. Classification (NCBI taxonomy): domain Eukaryota; kingdom Viridiplantae; phylum Streptophyta; class Magnoliopsida; order Malpighiales; family Salicaceae; genus Populus; species Populus tomentosa. The sequence continues at coordinate 4,874,150 of CM032005.1, forward strand.
CATGCTAAGCCGATGCAGCTGAGGGCATTGCAAGGCCTCAGGTGTGCCCCCAAAATAACATTTATGAACTCCCAGATAGGTGTTTAACTCAAGAAATACTGTAAGATCCAATGGTTTATCTATTGTTCTCAAGGTTTCCTGAAACTCAGTTCTGCCACATGATAGTAATTTTGTCTTTCAACTCAATGGAGATCTTATGCTCACCGAGAGCAACAATACCAGCAATCTTTCTCATATGTTAAATGTTGCAAACCTATCTACTGCATATTTAAAAAGAGGTTTCTATGTAAAATTTCCACCAACATAACAGGATTGACTTCTGTATCCTGCTATTGTGTTGACTGATGCCATGGAATTCTTTGGTTCATTTAAACAATTTTATGCACAAATTTTAGATGCATAATCCATCTATTTACTATATGAGAAAATTTTCAAAGTAACATAATTTCAATGTATAAATCTTAGGGTGAAGAAGAAAAAACCATTGTAGTAAGAAATTGCAATAAACGCTGTCTCTCCACTTCCACATAGTTAAATAAGAAAGGAGTTTATTGCGATACACCTTTCATTTCCTTTTATTTGTTGATGCTTGCAAAACATACATTTAGTTTTTCATTTATTTTTGCACCTTAGTAGTTGTTAGCGTATGTTTCCAAATAATTATGTGATTTTCATGTTGTTTTTATTGCTTTCCATAACGTTCTTCCCAAAATTAGCACATTACATGAGACAGATTTTTCATCCATGCTCACATGCAAAAAAGGATTATGGAAACTAGAGCAGATATCTCTCAGAAAAAGGTAGTCCTTGAAAAAGTGGATTTGAAAAACAGGAGAACGAAGACCAAAATCAAACAAAGCAACCCACATAATGTAGATTATGCAACTAATTGAGTATCAACAAGGATTTAGCTATCATGCATCACAAACTACTTTCGACAACTACAGTTAGGGGTCATCAGTGGAGAGTAGAATTTAATACAACAATAAGACTGTAAAGTGATTAAGAGGTCACTGTTCCTGTGAGTTAGCAATGTGAAAAGTAGAAAACTACAAACTCTGATGGAGAATATATACACATAAGCATGTGTGTGTGTGCATATTCAATGCTACAGAACACCTCCAAATTCCCCCTCCCAAAAATCAAATTGGTAGGACCATAATAAGAAATAGCTTTTCTTTTTAGGCACTGTTTGGTATTGCAGTTCGGGTGTGTATTTTCATCTGAAAAAAGCACCAAATTGATGTTGTTTTAGGTGTTGTTTTTAGGATGTCAAAATCATAATAAAGCACCTAAAATGCACTTAAGCACTTTGAAAATGCACTTTCAACTGCATTACCAAACACAAACTTGTATACATTTGCCGTTAAGAGTTCTTTACTCATGGTTCTCACATAGAAGGAGCATACCTGTGGAGAAAGCTGATCTGATGAGATCACCACACCAGCAGTATGAGAGCACATGGACATTTGTGTTCAAATTTTCATTCTTCACAATTTTCTGAAAGAAACCAGTGCAACCATCCTGAAGAATCAAACGTTCACCCGCTCGTTTTACATCTTCAAGATTCAAACCTTTGAGAACTCCAGAATCAATCACTCTAGAATTTGCCCTTCGCTCAAAATCTGAAAGTTGTTCAAGTGCTTTACAAAGAGCTTCATAGTTGAATTCCACTGCAAAAAAATCAGAAAGTCAAAACCAGCCAGATGATTTATTATTATACTAAAATCTTCAGCAACAGCCCATTTCCCATCCCCCAGCAATTAACAGAGTCCAACTTCTACCTCACAAGAATTTGCACAAAACAATTGTACCTTTTGCAGATGGCATAATGCTTTCAATACATTGTTCATACTCTTCCGTGTACTGTCCAGAAAGAAGACCCCATGTGTTCCTCAGATCAGCTGATGACATTCGAGCAATTTGAGTCTCAGGTTGAACCACATCAGATTTTGGTGCTGTTAGTATCGCAATTTCTGCCAAAATGGCAGAAGAGTCAACAACAGTGCATGTCAAATCAAAATCAGAAAATATGACAAGCCGGTCTTCTTCAGGGTTATGCCCTTTTGTCAGGGGAGCTAAAGTTGTCTGAGCAATTGGCTGAGCAAGGAAGAATTCTATTTCAAGTTTCATGGCCTGGTGATAAAGCTTTTCAATGATGTCAAGCTCCTCGCCTGTCAAGGAGATACTAAGTTTATCCAGCAAGTCTTCAGTTTGCAGAGCTGATGCCTAGATTTCAAAGAGTAAATAGTTGAGATGTTGGGGGTAGAGTAGGCCATTTATGTAATATATTTTAACCTCAGACTGTAGTCAAGAAAGTGTAATCAGGAAGACCATTACAAAGCAAAATACCACTGGCAATACTTTGAATTACCTGAAAACTCTCAGATGAATAACTGTCAATCCACTTCTTGTAAGGGTGCCCATCTTCCTCCGGATCTAAAACTGCCTGAAGTTCCTTGCCTAGAAAGGAATACAGCCGCATGCAAGGTGTCATGGCACCCAGAGTATAGGCTGCAACTTTTGTTCTTTCAAATGGAGTTGCAAGTTTACCAAGACCTTTCACTCCTTCAACCTTCCCAGAAGCTGTAGCCAACAAGAAATCTGTGTATTTTACAGTAGCAGAATTGATAGTCCCCTCTTTACCTGGGTCTATACCCCATTCCTGGATATTTCAAACATTCAGAACACTGACATAACTGTTTCATGTAAGACATCCATATGCTTACAGCATTGGAAACTAAAGATTTGATAGATGTGAAAAGCTTATTTATAATTACACAGTTTTAGATGAAAATTAAAATTTTAAGACAGATCTATGGTGCTAGCTCCGAAGTGTTAAAAGAATGAATCTTCAAGACACACAAGAAGTGGTGATTAAGATGAGGTGCCATTCCTGTGAACTCATCAGTCCTCATTTAGTTTACTACAAAAGTTGCATGGTCGCCTCTTTAGAACCTTGCTATCTCTAATTTGATTATATAAAGTAAAATAATATGATTTTAGTAGCACTAGTATGAGGAATGAACATCACAAGGGTTAAAGCAGAAAATTGTTCCTTAAGATTCCAGTGTTGAAGAATTTTTCTCCTCCGTGGCCCACTGATGGAAATGAGCTTCCTGGAAGGAGCAAGCAGAAGTAAAGCTACAAAATGCATGATGACAGAACCACATTACAGTAACATAGATTCAACAACTTGGATGTCAGAATGCAAAGGGGAAAAAAAATAATAGCCTCCATAATAAAGCTGTTTTAAGCAAGGTTGATCAAGGCAACAAAGAAATGATCCTTGAGGGTTCTCACAAAATATCAGCAGAAGGAAAAGATGCTTAACCATAGCATTAGTAGGAACCCAAAAAGAAAGAAGAAAGAAAAAAACCATCATCTTTCACAATCAAAGGTTAAAAAAACTAAACTATTTTTTTTTTTTCTCCATCACAACAAATAACAAAATAGCGAATAGAAATGAAAAGAAGAGGAAGCGAGCTTTCTACGTCAATTATCTAACCTGTACAAATGAATTGTGCATTTTCAGCTCCTCTAAGACACCCTTCCTCAACTCGGAGATTGCTAGCTTTGCTTCATCATCATCAGCACACTCTTCCGCTAATTCAAACCTAAAATCCAAAAACATCAATAATAAACCAAATCAAATGCTTAAAAAGTACCCTAACTCTATTGATGTAGTCAATACTGACAAGAGCAAATAAAACACCGTCTGTAAATCAATTGTGTAGCTCACCTCAGGTGATGCAACTAATATTTTCTTTTTCTTTTTCTTTTTCTTTTTTTCAAACAAGAACATTTTAAACCTCCAATTAGGAGCAGGAAACCGACACAAGAAAAGATGGAAGGAATTTTATTCATATTGTTGATGCTGCTCTTGTTTTCGCCGAAAAGTACTATAATTCATCAAAGAAGGCAACAAGTCTAATTAACTTAACTTAGAAAAAGTGGGGGAAATAGCAGCTCTGTTTCCAAATAAAGAAAACAAGTCTTCACATTCTTGGTTGCATTTTTTCTTCCACCGCTCTCAGCAAACAAATGAAACATGAGATTTAATTCCAGTTCTTCATATTATAAGCGAAGATCATCAAAAATCGTTCACTAGGAAAGGTTTAAACATAGGACATCCTCCAACTTAATTAAACCCCCAACCCCAATCATTTTATTTTTCCAAATTTTCTAATTAAACATTCTAAAAAATCAATACACACATAAAGAACCTGAAATTAAAATCGGATCACTCAAACATGTTTCCAGAGCCATATAAAAATCAAATGCCACTTCATCAAAACAAAACCAATTTCTTTATTTCCATTCACAGATAACACATCTAAATTAGTACGAGCCACCGCTGCTCTCATCTTTTCAACTGCTCTATAACATAAACACTCCAGGAATACAAATCAAGGAAAAAAGATAACATCATTTCTCCAAAATCAAACCAATTTTTCTCCCCTTTCCCGCACTTTCTCAGCTACCAAACAACTAGGTTACTTACAGAAATGATAAAAAGAAACCTCCATTATTCATCAAACAATTTCTCTTCTCCCTTCTAATGACCGAACCTTAATCATAAATTATCTTATCTTCACTTCACTATTTAATCATCCAAGAAACTCCATCTGATACTTCAGTAAACTCTTTCATGAAGATCTCCAAATTTTCACTAATCACTTTCTCTCTTAGTTACCTGAATACTTAACCATAAATTATCAATCATTACTTCACTCTCCCACCAACCAAGAACCCACAAAAGGGAAGGAGAAAAAAGAACACAATATTTCAATCACTATATCACAATAATCGAGAATTCCAAAAGAACACAAGAATCAAAATAGCTTAAAAAATAAGAAAAGGAGAAAGGGGCACTCACGCATGAGCAAAAGATTTGAGAAAGTGAGAATCTTGAGAGATATAATGCCTGAAAGAATCAATCTTGAGAGTGCCAGAAGCCAAAGAGATGACAAAAGGAGTGTACATAGCAAAAACGGATTCTCTTCTAAACTTGATCCAGAATTTACTAGCAAGACCCTCTTCAATGTTGATGTTACTTCTGCCTGATGTTGTAGTGCAAGATGGCGCTGATGCTATTGATCGTGGAGGGATTGCCATTCTTGCAGGGTTGAAAGATCTCCGAGTTGGCAAGGTGCGTTTGGTTAAGTTGGATCGGAGCGAGTTGAGGAAATATAGTGATGAAGAGGTTTTGATTGGGTTTGGAGTAAACAAGAGTAGGCGCATCAAAAATAGAGAGAGATGAAAGTGTTCGTGTGTTGTCTGAGATGGCGATTGGGGGGTTCTTGTGTGGAAAAGGAAAGGAAGGATTAGGGAGTTGTTTTTTCTATTTTTCTTTTTTAATTTACAAGTTGGCTTGGATGGATTTTTCTGGTTTTGGTCATGGACATTGGATTTTTCATGTTGTAGTTATTGTGGGTGCGGCGGCGGCGGCGGCGGTGGTGGCTTGATTGGGTGGGCTTGATTTGTTGGGCTGGTTTGTGATGGGGGTGGGATTTTTGGTTTTGATGCTTGGATTTTTAGCATATTCGGTAAATGCGTTGATTTCAAGGATGTCCCATTTTTGCTACCCCAATCTACTACAAAGTACATGAGAGAAAAAAATAAGTATAAACTATATTGTAGGCTACATAGATTATGAAACGTTCCATGGTGGTCCTTAGGGCATAACTTTTCTTAATCTTCAAAAAAGTCTTAATGTGTATTTTTACTATTTTATATATCTATAATAAGTTAGGGTGTGGTAATATCTATTTTTATTTACTTTTTAAAAATACATTTATCTTAAAAAAAAAAAAAAAACATTAAACATGTGTTGGTATCAAAAATCTAATAAAAAAACCTTATCTCAATTAAAAAAAAAAAAACCCCTTAAAGAACATAATGTACCACAATACTAAACAGTGTGTAATTAACTAGGCACCCACCCTCTTTTTGGTCAGATCAAAAGTTTTTTTTTCAAAGTAAACCATTAATTTATAAGAACTAAAATAAGATTTTACTTAAATTATAGGAGCTAAAATATTTTTTACCCCATTATTATATATTATTTCAAAGCTGTTTTAATCAGTCAAGTTATATTTTTGATAACAAATATGATTTTTCTAACTTTTTCATTATACATAGAAACAAGTAGGTCAAGATAGTGTTTAGAAATACGGTTGAAATCATATTTTTTAAAAATTTAAAAGTATTATTTTATTTAAAATTAATATTTTTTAATGTTTTTATATTGTTTTGATTTAATAGTGTCAAAAATATTTTTAAAAAAATAAAAATATATTATTTAAATATATTTATAAGCAAAAAGCTTCTTAAATCATAATCTCTAGTCTCTACCTCATTTTAAAACACACACACACACACACACACACACACATATATATATATATATATATATATATATATATATATATATATATATATAAAATTCATGGTTAGGATGCATGAAGCTGCCGAGGGAGAATCATCTACTTTTATATATTCCTCAATCTCTTGAAATAATATTCAATAACTTTATTCACAAAACAAGCATAAATCTATCAATACTTTAATCATCATCTCCCTTTTCTCTCTTTCTAAACCAGAAAACTGAATCGGTTCTTAAATTATTTTTGCTCTTTTCAAAATATCATCGTCATCTAAGTATTTTTTTTATGTTAAAAAAAATTTAATCGGCCTGGGATAATTATGTTATTTTATATAATGATTTTCCTTTGAAACTTCGTGATTAATTATTGCTCATGAGTCACGATCGATATATATTTTATAAAGGACACGTTCTTCTGAGATCATGAGAGCACTTCTCTTGGAGGTTAGAAGTTGAACCTCAACTTGCAAAAAGAACTCATCAACTCTCTTAAAGGGTTACTGTATCTAATTAATATGAACATTAAAGAAAAAAAAATTAGTTTTTTGTTTGATAATAGATTATTGTACTTTTAATTTTGTGAGTTTTGTTGATTTTTTTGTAAGATTGTTCTGATTTTATATCTCGGATCATGAATTAGTAAATTAATTAACCAGCTGTTCGGAAGTGTAATAATTTATGTTTTTATTTAATTTTAAAAATATATTTTTCTTGAGAAAAACATTAAAGATGTGTTGATATTAAATTTTTTTTAAAAAAAACTCATCTTGATTTATCTTTAAACATAAAATATTTTTGAAAAGCATAATGTACTGCGATACTAAACACACATGTAATTAGATAGGCACTCGCTCTCCTTTCAATCAAATCAAAAGTTTTTTTATCAAAACAAAACTTTAATTTATAAAACCAAAGTGAGATTTTTCTCAAACTATAGAAGATAAAATATATTTTAACCATATAGAATTACAGGGATCACTATCTTTACCAAAACAATCTATACACTCATCATTTTATACACTTTCAAAGGTTTTTTTAATCAATCAAGTCATATTTTCAGTAGCAAATATGATTTTTCCAACCTTTCAGATAATGTTTATGAATATGACTAAAATCAAGTTTCTTAAAAGTTTAGAATCTTTTTATTTAAAATTAATTTTTTAAAATTTTTTCAAATTGTTTTAATATATTAGTATTAAAAATATTTTTTAAATATATATATATATATTATTTTATTTTAATACAAAACTCTTTAAACCAAAACCACTACTATATTTTTAAACATCCTCTAAATTTATGGTTAGAATGCATGAATGGATGCTTGGATTTTAAGAATGTCCTATTTTGCTACCTCAATCTACTACAAAGTACATGAGGTAACTTTATAGGGTGGTCCTTAGGGCATAACTTTTCATAATCTTTAAAGAGTTTTAATGGGTATTTTTACTATTTTGTAGTACCTATATAAATTAATTAGTTAACGGTTTGAAAGTGTAATAACTTTTATTTTTATTTTTATTTTTATTTATTTTTAAAATATATATTTATTTTGAGAAAAACATTAAACAAGTGTTGGTATTAAAAATCTAAAAAAAATACTCATCTTAATTTATTTTCAGTTAAAAAACACTATTGAAAAGTGCAACGCATTGCAATATCAAACACGAGCATAATTAGCTAGACACCGTAGTCTTGTGGTCAAATCAAAAGTTTTTTTCAATCCAAAACTTTAATTTATAGTACCAAAGTGAGATTTCACTTAAATTATAGGGGCTAAAATATTTTTTATCCAAACAGAATCACAGGGATCACTATTATATACACTTTCAAAGGCCTTTTTAATCAACCAAGTCATGCTTTCGGTAGCAAATATGAATTTTCCAACATCATACATGGAAACAACGAAGGCTAAGTTCATGGTTAGGATGCATGAAGCTGCCTTATGAGAATCATCTACTTTTATATATTCTTCAATCTCTTCAAATAATATTCAATAATTTTCTCTTTCGAAAACAGAAAACTGAATCCGGTCTTAAATTTTTAGAAAATAATCATCATTTAAGTATTTTTATATTATAAAAAAATTAATCGGACCGCAATATAGCCCCCACAACTATCTTATTTTATCTAATGATTTTCCTTTGAGACTTTATAAATTAATTATCGCTCAAGAGTCACGATCAATATATATTTTATATACACGTTCTTCTGGGATCATGAGAGCACTTCTTTTGGAGGCTAGAAGTTGAACCTCAACTTGCAAAAAGAACTCATCAACTCTCTTAAAGGTCAGTGTATCTGATTAATATGAACATTAATAATCTGACGTTGATATTTGCTAAAAAGAAATTTCAGTTTTATTGTATGATATTAGATTGTTGAACTCTCAACTTTGTGAGTTTTGATGATATTTTTTTATAAAATTATTTTGATCTTATATCTTAAATTATGAATTAATAAAGTAATTAACTCGAGTTGATTTAAATTTTTTTTATCGATTTTTCTTTTTAATTTTTTTTTATTATTTTATTTGTTTGAGAGTTAATCTTTATTATTTTATTTAATTTTTTTATATGAATTATCTCATTTTTATAAATGAATTGTGAGTTTGTAATGCATGCTAACTAGAAGTAAGATATTTTTTTATTTCTTTTAAAGATTTTTTTTTAATTTATCTTTTAATATTTTATTTATCAATAACAAAACTTTATATTTATTTTATTAGTCATTTTTTTTTTGTTATTGGCTTTTTTTATAACCATGTTGTCAAATTAACAAAGGTTATTAAATATATTCGAATTAGTGAGTAGTATTCTAGATTTTTCTAACTTTTTTTTTAAAAAAAATCTGACCCGACCCACTTATACTTTATTATTTTATGTAATGATTTTTCTTTGGGACTTAGTAATTGATTCTCTCTCATGAGTCATGATCAAAATCTATTCTATTTCAGACAAATTCTTGTTTTTCTTTAATGAGATCATGAGAGCACAATCTTTTGGAGGTCAGAAGTTGAACCCATCAACTCTCTTGAAGGGTCAATGCCTCTAATTAATATATATATATATATATATATATATATATATATATATATATATATATATATATATATATATTTGACGTTATTGAAGTCCAGATTGCTCATTCACACTTCTTTGTGGACAAGTGCCAGCCGGATTAAAAATACGGTTGGCTTGTGGAGCCATTTTTTATTTTTGTATTTTAAAATTTTATTTTTTTATTTTAAATGAATTATTTTTAGTGTTTTTAAATTATTTTTAATATGCTGATATTAAAAATAATTTTTAATTAAAAATAATAATATTATTATTTTAATATATTTTTAAATAAAAATTATTTTAAAAAATAATTATTGCTACATTTTAAAATACCTTATAGACTTGAAACTAATTGCAAGCATAATGCACATCTATACATTTCAATTAGTCTTACTTATACATGGACTCGAGGATGGATGTGTAAATATCGAATGAGAAACTAATTTTGAATAAATTAATTTGCTACTGCCTAATGTCTAATGTTAAATGTTCATTAATTTAAATGTATATCTACCTTTACCACAAAAAACCATGCTTATTAAACATGGTTGGGAAGCTAAACCTAGAAAATTATGATTCAAAATGTGATTTTGAAAAATATCAAGATAAAATTAAGTTGACTTGACAAAAATTTTAGTAGCTATATTAATTTGATTAAACCCAATCTAAACTCAACCAAGATTAACTCCAATAAATTTTTAAAAAACAAAAACAAAAATAAAATAAAATTGATTTAATAAAAATGACTAAACTGAATTTACCCAATAATCCGGTAGTTGATATTAATAAATTGGTGAACCATGCCCATTTCTAAATCAGTACCAAGCAGGGTCTCCATAACTATGCTAAAAGTTCTTAGTATATATTTAGGATTGTTTTAAAATATTTTTAATAGGAATGATTATTTTTTATTCAGTTCGATTCATTTTTTATTAAAAAAATAATTAAATTCAATTTAAAAGAAAAACCGAAACCGGTTTAAATTGACCAGTTTCAGTTTAGTTCGGTTTTTAGGATAAAAACCGGTTTAACTTGATTTTTTTGGTTTTGACTCGGTTTTTTCTAGTTTGGCTTGGTTTTTTTTGTTTAGGTTCGATTTAGTTTTTTATATTTTAATCTTATAAAACCAAATCAATCAGTTTTTTTAAAAAAATTTATTAATTTTTTTTTATGGTTCAGTTTAGTTTTTTAGTTTTTTTACTCCCCTTATTTTAATATAAATAAGCTAACGCCACTGACATGGGGCACATATGTTTTTCTTTGGTTTTTTTTTAGAGAGAGAGAGAGAGAAAGGGCTTGCCACATCAAAGAAAAGATGTAAGGTGATTTTGTGAGATGCGTAGCTCCATGTCAACAAACACATTCTAATCCTTCGGATGTGGAAAGCGTTGCATAGTATTTTAATACGATCGAGAATTGATCCTGCCCTTTACCAGCACCTTAAGACTATTGGGACGACCTGTAAAATACAGGCTTAAAATCACCTTTAGTCCCTATTCTTTTCCAATTTGGTCATGCTAACCCCCCTACAAGAAAGCGACTCTAATTGATCCATTTGAATGGGTCAAATCCATGTGCTACGCTGTCGCAAGACCAAGATATTTTTACGTGTAAAGAAATAATGTTTAGATCATGAAAAATTCTTTGATAATATTATTAAACCCAACCCAGTTGGTCAAACTTGAATCCTCTCGACTAAATTCTTTGTGTAGCTTAATCTTCAAACTAAACTGTATTAGAATTATCTCGACATGACTTGGTTGACTTGAAAAATTAAAGAAAATTTTAATAATTAGTAAAAATATGAATTGATTTTAAAAATATTTTAAAGATAATATTTTTAAAATATATATTAAGATAGCAACAAATTGGATCAAATTATGTTAATTCGTCAAACATGTAACCTAGTTCATAAACTCCATTAAATTTTATAACTTTGTTTATTTAAAATATATTTTTATTTAATTTTATGATAAAAAAATAGGCACATAAAAACTGAGTATCAACTCAATATCGATATATTTTTTTGAGATTACGATAACCTCATAAGAAATAAATTGAAATAAATTATAAAGTCTAATTCTCTATATTTTTTTACTAGAATTATTTTTTTTATTTAATAACATGATAAAAAAAAATACATGCTACATAAAACAAGAACCAACTTAATGCCAATATATTTTTCTAAGATAGTGATAACCCCATAAAAAAAAATTAAAACAAATTGTGAGATCCAATTCATAATAATTATGTTTTTTTTTTCAGAACTATTTTTTATTTAACAATATGATGGATCATTTTTTATTTAATAATTTGATAGAAAAAAAAGTAGACTATAGTAAAACTGAGCACCAAACTAATATCGAGATGTTTTTCCGAGATCACAATACCCTTATGTAAGAAAAAATGAATAAATAACAAATTTTAATTTCCAATAAATTTAATGTTAAAAGATGAAAATTAGTTTGGTTTCTATATTACAAATGAAGTACAAATAATGTGATTTTCAAGGAAAAATGCATCGATGTTAAGGGTCTGTCCACACTACATAGCATATATAGATGTTTGGTATTATAGTAACGAATATTTTTAAATTGTTTTTTATTTTGAAATGCATCAAAATAATATTATTTTTTATTTTTTAAAATTTATTTTTGACATTAGCATATTAAAATAATCTAAAAATTATAAAAAAATAATTTGAAACAAATAAAAAATAAATAAAATTTAATTTTTTAAAAAACACTTTTGAAACGCAAAAACAAATAAAACATAAATTCTCATTTCCCACAGCAAGGATTTGCTTGCCTTTTTTTTTTTTTAATCTTTTTCAGACTTAAATCTGCTTCTACTTTTTATATGTGAAGATTTTAGGGTGTGTTTATAATTATTGAAAATTTGACTTGTTGAGAAAACTTGTTGATTGGTAAGGCAAGCAATGAGCATGGCACAAATTGTTTAGCGAAATAATAAAAAAGATATTTTAATAATTATATTTAAAATGCAAAATACATTTTATAAAGTGTAAACTTGTGGGTCCAAAAAGAAACTAATGAAATAGACTTAATAATTTTCTATCGAGAAGTTTTAAATTATTAAATGTATGTTTAGTATTGTGATATATGATATTTTTTAAAAGTATTTTTAAAAAATATATTAAAATATTTTTTTTAATTTTTAACATCAATATATCAAAATTATCAGAAAACACTAAAAAATATTAATTTAATATTTTTTTAAGTAAAATATATTTTCAAAATGCATCTAAAAATAAAAAATACTGCACTCCTAGATGCTACACAAGAAACAATTATATTTGTCAAAGTTAAAAAAAAATAGAATTGAAATCACTAAATTTCTCCTTTTTTTATCAATATCTTTTTTATGAATTGATGATAAATTCATAAGCTAAATAATTCATCTTCTAACATTTTTACACTCCTACAACATTAGTAATGAAACTTATATGTACTCTTAACATATCAACTCCAAAACCTATAATTTTATGAATTTTTTTTGTTTAAATATGTTTTATGAGTCTATATATATATATATATATATATATATATATTTCTGACTTGTAGACTAAAGTATAGATTCCAATTAAAATTTAAAAAAATTATTGTTGACACAATAGTTATTCTTTATTTGCCAATTTTAATGATGTAATTGGACTTTTAATGATGAATGATTTTGAGTAGACAGTTATGGGTATGATATAATTAGATAATAATTTTTTCTAGATAGATTATATGAATGGCCTAACAAATAAATTTATGGACCAATAAGACAGATCTAAATCCAAGAAAAGATCTGATTATGCCAGGTCAAAATGATAATTCAAAAGAGCCATAACTTTTAATTTGATCGTTGGATTGTACTTAAATTTTTATAAGGGTTTTTAGAGACCATTTTCCTTACTATTTTTTGGAGTCACTACTCCGACTATTAGATCTTTAAATTTAAAAAATCTCATTTAGACACTCTAATTTTGGTAGTTTTGTCATTTCTCTTGCAAACCAGTTGACCAATAAGTCCTCACTTTAATTGATGTTGCAGTTATGAGCCACAACATCAATTTAAATTTTTTATGGTTCCCAACCACGATATTTAATTGATATAATGGTTTAAAACCATAATATTCAAAAGCATACTATTTCACCAAAACTTCTTGTTTTTATGTTTTTTATATACTAATTGCCTAATTTATCCTATTTTTAGTAGGTTTATCCTCGAAACACACATCTTAAAACTCCCACCACTTTGATTTCTTAAGAAAAAAAAAATCAATCAATTAATTTTTAGTAAAAAAATCCAAGCATCATTTATTTAGATTCTTTAGGTGCATATGGTTGATCAAATGCACGGGAATAATTTGGCAAATCAACTCAGAATCTCACAGTGATGCTTAAGTTCTATGGACACAACAATCATCTTACTACTCATCAAACTTCTAAGAAGTAAATTATTATCACTATACTGCAAGTTCTGCATTTGGATAACGGAGCTTCAAAAGTCTCCATTTCAATAGAAGGATTAAGTAATACATTAGGGCACAAAGTTGTGGCACCTGACTTTTTTACGAAATGAGTCGTCGTGTTTGATAATGCAATGTAATATGCTTTTGCAAAAGTGTTTTTCAATTAAAAATACATTAAAATTATAACACAAAAATACCTTCTCAAGCAAAACATTATTTGAAAAGTACTTAAAAAAAAACAAGTTATAACACGAAAATATACACTCAAGAATCATCAAAGATTCTTGTCTCCCCTAAAAAATATCAATATTATGTTTTTTCTAAAAAAACAATTTGAAAAGTACTTTAAAAAACAAGTTATAAAGCAAAAATATAACTCCAGAACATCAAAGAAAAAAAAAACAGCACGCTTGAAGTCATGAAAACCTGCAGCAGAAGCAGACAATTTACACATTATCAATATGCAACTGATTACAAGGCTAGGGTGGTTGGTACAGAAGACTACAATACGTAAACTTTTGGAAGCGGATCATCCTTCCCAAACTAATGAAGTGAGGGCAAGTAAAATTGCTAATGAAGCCATATCTGTATCATTTCAAACATCTTACTGAGACCTGGCAACTGGTTTCGAATATATTCTGATAGCCTGTCATGGAACTTAGTTTTTCTCCACATAAATTAGCATATTGTTCACGTATCTCTCCAGACAATTTGCAATCCAATATGGAAGGTTGATGAGAAATTAAAATAGGAACTTACTCCAAGAAGCCAAAAATGGGAAAACAGCAATCAACAGCCTAAGAAGTAGTGGTCTGTCCCTGACTCTTCCTCCCCTACTTAATTTACCTTTATTCTGTTTTGGACGCTCATCTCCCTTTTTACTTGTCCTTCCAGCGGCCTTATAGCTTGCTTTATCTAGATCATCCCATCCACCAAAACTGGGTGCCCTATTGGTATTTTTCTTATTGGAACCATCATCTGTTGCCGCCCACGACTGGTAACTCCCTTTTCCTTCATTAGTCTTGTATTCCCCTGCCTTAGGCTCAGTCTTTTTTGTTTTGCTGGCAGCTCTAGCAAATGGCTTTTTCCTGGTTTTGGTTCTTGATCTGCGTTTTGGATTAGTGCTCGTAGTTCCCCATACTTTATCCATCACAAGTGACAAGGCAGTCTGTCCTAATGGAACTACTAATGCCATTAAGAAAGCATTTGGGTTGTCAGTTCCTAACAGAAATGATACGGCAACGGCTGGAATCATCCAGCCAAAAGCTTTAATTATCTGCACTAAATCACATAATGTCGTGTTGTCATGCTATACAGGAAATTATATTGCACATTATCTAAACTCATTAAGTTTTACAGTTTAGAAGAAACTTCTGTCAACAACAACAACAACAACAATAATATATATATATATATATATATATATATATATATAACAGTTAATAAGGATCAGCTACTTTACAAATGAATTGGCAACCAGGATTGCAATTTTAGGAGCCCCAAAGTTGGGACAAATCATAGAGGTGGGTTACAAACAAGCTTAACGAAGCTACGCAAACAAAAGCAAATAGGTGTGATAACAAATTGAGCTCATTATTTTCAAGCAGAAATCATTATCCAAATTGGTATGATTGTTCCTTTTCAACAATCATTGACTGCCTAGACCATAAATCCCATAGGCACAAAAAAGGATCATCTTTATATATGCAGCTAGAACCAGGCACTAAAAATAGCTAATAAAATAGCATCTGTCATTCTGTGGGAAACCCTGTCAATGTCTAATGTCTCTTTCCAAAAACTCTTAAACTATCACAGCTCATCTCACTCTTTGCAAGTCTGCCTTGGTCACCAGTTCCAATTACTCTTTAACCACAATTCAGCAAGAAGTCTGCCTAAATATGCTTTGTTCCTTACCACTTACTTGAAAACATGTGATTCTAACTTAAAATGTTGCTACAATCAGCACTAAGCAATATATCCAGACAAAGGTGGAACTAGCATCAAAAAAGGAAACATGTTTTTCCTCCTCTCTTTTTTTTTTTCCAAGTGAAGAAAGCAACAACTAATAATCATGTGAAAAACCATATCTTGCAAAGATTCACCCTTTCTCTAACTAAATAATCAACAGCTGGATTATGGTCCTTGCAAACAATATCAGAAATTTAAATCACATACATCATGAGATTATTGCTTCCCTCATAACCATGAACAACCAAGTGAAAAAAAGTTTCTCTACAAAGGTAATGGAAACATCCAATTACTGTGAAATTTCCTTAGTAACCAATAAGATTGTCTTCCCTTGTATCATTTCTTAATTCCAAAATCAAACAAGCAGATACAATTGAAGACTTATTATTTTTTTAAGAACAAAAAGAAGAAGAAAAGAAAAATCAATGCAACATTGTTATCTACCTAGGCCTGGATTTCAGCTTGAAAGCTTAGAGGGAGGAGTTTCTGGAGCTTAAAAGTACCACCTGACTGCACCTTGGAACTGGAAGAAAATTTTCAAGCTTAAGGACATGGTCTGGGGATCAAATTATGCATATAATTGGGGATGGTAATGCCACTCATCTCTGGTGGGATTGCTGGCATCCCCGTGTCCCTCTTGTCAAGAAGCATGGATTGAAGGTGATTCAAAATCTAAGGCTTCCAGCTGATACTATGGTGAATTAAGTGATTAGAGGTAGTGACTGGTGTTGACCTCGTACAAGGTCTGAATCTCTAGCAGAATTTCAGGGATCTATATGTGGAGTGATCTACCCAAATGATATGCATGATGACAGTACGGTGTGGAAATTAAGCTCAGATAGGAAGCTTTCATCAAGGAGTGCCTAGGAGTTTCTCATAATTAAAAGCAACAGGTGGATTGGCACAAACATGATCTGAGGAAATTTAGGAGACTTTTAACCGAAGACAGGCAGATCCAGTGGTGCAAAAAAAATATCAATCCTATTTGTTTACTCCGTGGAAATGCAGTTGAGGATCATAACCACTTGTTCATTGATTGTGTCTATTCCAAAAGTGTGTGGCTTTATGTATTAATGAAAAGTGGGATTAACAGGAGTGCTGAACCGGGCTACTGAGTTATGAAGAGATTTCTCTCTGTATTGTTGAGAATGTCATGGAAAGCTGCTGTTTATTGCATCTAGGCTCAAAGAAACAAACGAATTCATGGCCAGGCTGGTTCTACTTCTTGTGTTACTACTAAATGGATTGTACAGTTTGTGAGTACAAAGACTTCAGAATACTAAGCTGTTAAGTGATGCAATTTCTAATCCCAATCACTCTTCTTTATAAAGTAATTGGTTGTTCATTTAGCGCTTAGAAGCTTTTCTAGCATCTCGTAGTAGTATTTTCCACTCAGTTACTTTTGATTAATGATAAAATTTCAATCTTTTTCTTCCATTTCAAACACTTCCATTGCAGCAAACAAAACCCAGTTACCAAAATCCAATCTCTATCATCTTAAGAACAATAAAACCTCGACTTCCCATGATCAGAGAAGTAAAAATAACAATTACATACAAAGAATTCCTCTTCTTTATTAACATACCTTGAAAATCCCGAACTCATTTTCCTCATAATCATCATCCCAATCATCATCATCATCGTCATCATCAAACCACCATACCCTCTTCTCCCCAGTTCCACTGAATCCAAACTCATCATCATAATCACCACTGTCAGTATAGAGCTCATCTTCAAAATTCAACCTGGAGCGTCCAGTTGAAGTGGGACCATGATTCTTCCAAGCCCAGTGAGGGCCGCAAGGCTTACTGGTATGATTGCCGATGGAGAGTTGGTGGTTATTATGGTTTAGAAGTGGAAGTGATGGTGGTATTGTTTTAGCAGGGAAGGAGAGTTGTAGGAGAAGAAAGAGAGTCCCCATTTGCTGGACTGATTTATTGTTTATTTGAATTTTGAAAAATCTGTTAAGACATTAAACTACGTTATCTATTACTTTAGTTCCTGTCTGGGTATCCAGGTCTCTAGATGAAAACGTTTTTATACGATTCAAAGTCTATAAGTTTTTTTTTATATATAATATTTAATATACATCAATTTAAAAATATCTGAAGCTTCAAATCTATAATAAAATTAATATAAAAATATTTATGAAAGAATTATGTTAATTTTTTTTAAAAGCATTAAAATAATTACATTATTTTAAAAAAATTGAAAAGATTAAAAAATCCTTTAATAATAGGTATTATATTATTTATTTATTTATTTTGGGAGTTAATTAATAATTTTATTTGCAATAAAAAATAAAATAATCAATCTAACTTTATATAATTTGTAAAAGGTAATTGTGTCATAATAAAAAAATTATTTTACTTCCCATGCTTCGTTTAAAGGTTTAATGGTTAAGGAGCAATTTTATCATTATTCTATTACAATGAATAATATTTTGTTTTTTAAGATATAATAACTTTCATTCTCCTTTTTTTTATTTTATTTTATAGCGCTAACTAATATGTAACATTTTATTAGTTACTTTCTAAATTTATTTTTTTAAAAAATAGATATAAGTAAAAGAGAAAAATTTTAAATATAAATATTATTATTATTATTTTGTAGTTCATGAGTTTTTTTTTTTTTTGTATGTCTTTTATTTTAAGGTGAACCCAATGAATAACTAATTGGATATTACTAATATTACTTATTAAATACCATAAAATTTCTTGAAACGACAAATTAGCCATTAAAATTATTTTTATTGAAGATAATTGAGATGATAAAAAAAAAATATGAATAAGAGCTTGTTGTATTGATTGTATGTGATTTAAAATGTTAATGGCTAATAAATAAGCAGTTAAATTATAATACTCACTTGGTGCAAGATTGAAGTTAAGATAATTACTTAAAAATAGGGGAATGAATGACCAGTAAAAAATTTAGGTAGATGCAAGTAAAACCTAGTAAAAAATTAGTTAATTTAAAAAATAATTAATTAAAATAATATTATTTTAATTTTTTGTTAAAATTAAATTAATCTAAATTAACTATATCGATTTATAACTCAAAACTTCTCCTAGACTCTAAAACCTATGATTTAGAGACTGCTTAGAAACGCGGTGCAAATTATGTTCTAAAAAATTTAATTTTTTTTTTGTGTGTTTTGGATCTTTTTGATATGCTGATATTAAAAATAATTTTTTTAAAAAAATATAAAAATATATATTATTTTAATGCATTTCAACATAAAAATAACAACAACTATACTTCTAAATAGATCCTTAATAATCAAAATAATGGAGATTTCTACTATAAAAATTTAGTAATTTTGTATGACATTTTACTCTTTTTTTTGGTTGCATAAAGAGGTACAAATTCGATACCTACAACAATGATGTATATCCATGTCTTCTTAAAAGAATGGCATTTACATTTTAATGAAACACGAAACATGGCTAAATCACTGAAATTATATATATGAAATATTATTTATTATAATAGTATTTTGTGTTTTTTTTAAATGAACCCTTTAACAATCTATTTCTTTAATTTAGTTTTGTTTTCAATTTTATTTTTTAATATTAAGTTATTTTAAGAATTGTTATTTATATATTTTTTGGGTTATATACCAATCTCATGAATTTAATTTTTTTCCCCTTAATTTTAGCCTTCAATATTAGATTTGTTGGTGAGGTTTCATAATTTTTTTGATTTATTTTTTATGAATTTATTTTGATTTAATAACCCGTGTCACGAGTTTAACAAGTTAATCCGCGATGACTCCGATTGTTTTTTTATTGCTTTTTCTAATTGATTTTTTCACATATCATCCTTCAACATTTGGGTAGTTGAAAATTAGACTTTATAAAAAAAATTTTAATGGAGTGTTCTCTATCTTATGACCTAGATTACAAGTTTGATAAGTTAAACCAGATTGACTTTATTTATTTATTTATTTTATCTTTTTTAATTGAATATTTTTTTAATTGGGCTTTGTTATTTTCTTTGAATTTGCTTTCTATGAAGTTATTTCAATCTCATGACCCGGGTCTCAAGGTTTGTCAAGTTGCATTGGGTTGACTTTGTTTATTCTTTTAGGTTATTTTTTTAATGAAATTTTTTTTTTCAATTTTACCATCCAACAACTTAATCTTCTTCCATCTATTTTTTTTTCTCAATTTAATATTTTAATATTAGGTTATTTGAGAATTGAGTTTCGTAATTTCTTTCAATTTGTTTTTTATGAAGTTATCCTAGTCTCATGAATTTGTTTTGTTCTCTCGATTTTAACCTTCAACATTGGACATATTGGAAATGGATCTTCATAAATCTTTTTATTTTACTTTTATAAAATTATCTTGGTCTCATGATTTAGGTTACGAGTTTAACAGGTTAGCCACAGTTGACTTTATATTTTGTCTTCTTTTTAATTGAAAATTTTTTTAATTCCATCATTCAACATTTGATTGATTAGAATTTGGGTTTTATGATTTTTTTTCTTTTTATGGGTTTATCTTGATCTCAAGTTAACTAAGGTTAATTCACGTAGTTGTTTTTTTTTTTTTTGTTTTAAATTGAAACTCTTTTTTTCAAATTTATCTTTCAACATTTGGTTTGTTAGGAATTGACCTTCATGACTTATTTTGATTTGCTTTCTGTAAGGTTATCATGGTTTCATGACTCGAGTCATAGATTTAATATCTTAATTCGGATTGATCCAATATGTCGTATCCTCAATATTTGAAAACAAATATCATCTAATATGTGTTTATATTAATATTTAAAAAAAATATGTCATCTAATATGCAACATATTATGAGTTTATAATTTAATATTTTTAATTAGAAAACATGTTTTCAACGTCTGAGTAATTGTTTTATGTTAAAAAAATTTGATCCGACCGGCAACGTAGTGCGAGCCAATGATCTAGTATTTTTTAAAAACTAGTATTGATTTTTTTTAAAATCATGGTTAATGAGTATATCAAATTTAAAGTGGGGTCCACTTATTTTTGGGGATAAAATCTTATTGAAATTTAATCTCACTTTTTAACATGAAACATTAACATGAATTAAATAAATTATGGGTGAATGAGAAATTATTCTCAAATAACTATCGGTTGATATATTATAGTGAAACTTGAAACCTTTTAAAATAAAACTTTATTTCACTTAGGTAAGAAACAAAACTTTCTTGGTATTTACAGTAGAAAGTTGAGAAGTTAAAATCAGATTCAAAAGGCACCTCAAGTTTTTAAAGGGAAAAGATTCTAAATAAAATAGGTTTGAGTAAAAAACCACATGCGCACGGCTAGATTTGTGCTTAGACCTGTTTTTGGGTTTATTGTAAAATAATTATTTGAGCTATAAAATATAATTTTTTTCCAACTTAAATTTGAGCTTGGTCTAATTCTCAAAGAATTATTTCTTCAATCCAATCTAGCTCATGAATGGTGGAACTGATTGGTTTTCTTTGAGAAAGATTTCCTGCAAACACAATGGTCTTTTCAACTTAAAAAAAAAAAAAATCTGATTCAAAGCTAAAACATCCGAAGTTTAATTATCATGGAGGCTAAACAAAGCTGATAATGGAGGAATTCCATTAGCTTTAATTCCTAAAATTATCTATAAAAGGGTGAAGAAGAGTTTTTTGGGTTGTTTTTCTACACCATTTCTGCATAATTTACCAGCTCTTCTTTACCAAAATTTCCAGATTAGCTCCTATGTTTTTCAAGTTCTGGTTTTGCTTTGCCTCCTAGTCTAGAATATATGTTCAGTTTTTTACACTTTATTTTCATTTTATTTTCTTGGTTTGTTGAACCTTATTCTTATTTGAAAATAGACCTACATAAAATAATATTGTTAGAATCTTGAAAGCATAATTTTTAGACCCGGATTTCGGTTTTTGACCAGGTTATTTTTTTTTTTTTTAAAATTAAAACAACATCATTTTAGTTAAAAAAACAAAAATCAATGTTTACAACCGGGTTTTTGACCAAGTTAACCTACCAGGTCACACCGAATTTTTTCTTTTCCTGTTTTTTCTTCAACCCGACCCTGTTCCAGCCCTAGATCGATTGGATCCCGGATTGACCCGCCGAACTGGACTAGGTTTCAAAACAATGCTCGTTAAAAAAAGTCTGTTTTGCACAAAATAAAGAATAATAAAACTTCAAAGTTAAATAATTAATCTTCACAACCACAAAAATTCAAGATTGGTTATATTCACAGAACTTCAATAAATACCAAGAACTAGTTGAAAGATTACCAAATTTAAGATTGTATCTGCAAGTCTATACATCTGCTCAGCATGCATTATAACTTTGTTTGATTGAAAGATTACCATATTCTAGTTCTTGTAATTTGGTTTTTTTTTTTTTTGCATAATTATAAACTAAACATAATTACTCACGTATCTAATTAACTTTTGTACAACAACTAAAACATACACACCTGGATTTGTTCAAAAACACTCAGCATCCTTCTAAAAAAAAAAACACTTAGTTGCTCTCAATTCTGACACAAATTGCTCTCTGAGGAATTTCTGGCCTCCCCCCCCCCCCCCCCCGGGAACTCTGCAACTCTTCTTGTTTTACACCAAGTCTTTGTCGATCGTAGAGTCTTCTGGCTTGGCCTTAGATTAACATTACGAATCGGGGTCTCTTTCAGTTCTGAGTTAGCTAGGACGGCAATGACAGCTTGAATACTCAGTGAAAGAAAGACGACAGGTTCAGTGTTTAAGATTTTCAGTTTCAGACAAACTGACATTCATAGATGACAATCCAACAGTATCAGGACTCTGGAGCTGATGAAGGTGCTTTTTACAATGTAAAAGAAAATACTCAATGTAGAGGAAGTTTTTGTAAACTACAACGGCGGAACCAGCCGGAACAACATATTCAATCTGCTGCCAATCTTCAGGGGACTTTGGATGAGCCGCTGACTAAAACCCTCAGCACAGACAAAGCACTTGCTTCTGCACTTCAGCTCCTACTGTATAAAAGGTTCTCTAAAGCATATCAACAAGGAAACAAGAGAAAAGCATGATCAGCAAGGAAACGACCTGTTTCCTTTCCATACCACTATAAAATCTATAGATGATTTCTAACCCAAAAAGTCAAGATATGATCACCTAATGGTAATGTTAATACTAGCAGATAAATAACAAACAGATTCATTCAAATCCACCTAACTCAGCTATTCACCTGGGCTATGATCTTGTTCTTTCATCTTTAGGCTGTGATGCTAACTAATAATCAAACAAAAGATTTGGTAACCATCATAAACCTTCAAAATGTTAGATTTGTTGTTCTCATTGTTGCTCACCACCTCGCAATTCTGGCCATTAACATCGTCATTCAAAAGCGCCCAATAACTCCTTCACAACACTTTCCATCACAACTATATCAGTAGTCACCCTGTCCTTCACCCATGGAAATCCTAAACCATAAAGAATCCACACATTTTCTCTAAGCCAAGAATGCTCATCATTCTGTGCGTCCTTGCTCCAATAAGTTACATTTTTGGGATTATTAAGCCAGTTGAGCCAACTCTCATAAACCATCGAAGTCGAAATCAAATCAACAAAATTATCCAGCTCTTCTTCTCCTATAAAAACCTTCCCTCTCGATCCAGACCCCTGCATATTCGCACTCAAAATCACCACTTTCTTTAACGTTTTAGGCCAATGCGGCACCATTTTCTTTAAAAAGAACATCATTGTTTCAGCAAAGGAGGTATCGAATTTCCCGTTCAATTTCAGAGGTATATTTCTACCTCTCCTTGTGCTTGACAACACCCCAACTTGAATAGCGAAAATTAATTCACAGTGGATACTATCACAATCACCAATCACGCAGTTCAACCTGGACACATGCAAATTGGAGGAGGAAGGGAAAGAGCAGAGCTTGATTTCAAGAAAGTTGAGATTTGCAAACACCTTCATGAGGGCAGGGAACGCTACTTGTGGAATGTGGTGATGAGACTGCGAGCACAAGAGAACATCATCACCATCACCCTCGTTTGGACATAAGAATTTGAGGGAGACAGTGTCGATTTTGGAGACGAGGGAATGCAAGTTCTTGCAAACAGTGGAACAGCGAATGAGGGTTTTGGTATCATCTTGGATCTTAAACAAGATTTTGAGGATTAAGTCATCTGGGAGTTTCTTGAAATTGTCTGCTAATCTTTCAGATCTTCTTACAGTGATGTTAGGGTTGTGGGATTGCTTGGCTGATTTGGATCTTCTCATTGTCTTGAAGATGCGACCACTGAGGTTTATGGCAGGGAGCAGGAGGAGGATTTGGAGACACGGTTTTGGTTGACTAGGGTTTTAACATGTTAGGAAGCACGCGTCAAGATTGTGGGAGATTACTCATAAAGATTTACGAGGGAGATTGAGAACAACACAGATCCTACACTGTTACCTGCGAGAGAGAACACCGATCCTCTTTCTTTTCGTGGAATAAAAATTTCTTACTAAAACAATTTTGTACAAAATAAAAATTAATTTGTATATTATCCACCAAATATTTTTTTTTAAATTAGAATGTATTGTTCAGCGTACCAAACAATTTTATTCAATTTTCATGTACACGAGGATTAGATTTTCATCTAGTTAAGCTAGTCGATTAATTTATGTAAATTAATTTTTAATTTAATTTAATATAAAATATATAACTGGATTTCTAATTGATTATTAATAACTTGATTTATTAATCATGCTAGATTTTTTTTAATTAATATAAATATTTGGATTTATTTGTGTATATTTCAACTAATTTAATAGATTCTAAAATTAATAATTATATAAATCTCTAATAAATAACATGAAATTGTTTTATTACATAAAAAAATATTATAAAATCTCTTTTTTTTTAAATAAAAATAAAAAGTATAATCGAAACTTTTGAAACTTAATCCACAAAAGCACCCATTTAAAATTAAAAAGTAATTTCTTCAAAGAATAACACTTTTTTTTTCAATAAAATGATTTTTTTCAATGTTTATCATGAATATAATAATGAAAAATTTTATTATCTTGTTTTACTGATAAAAAATTCAAAAATTTTATCAGTAAAATTCATCATGATTTACTGATAAAAAATCTTTAATAAAAAAATCCTAGACGATATTTCTATTTATATTCGTCACAATTTCTTTCGTGAGCAGATTTTCTGTCCTTCTTTCATCCCTGTCGGCAGCTTCTCTTATTGTTTCCACCAGTTGTTCAAAAGAGGCATCAAAACCTTGCAAATCCTAAAACGGCAAGAGTTCTACAATGAATATGAAAAGAATTCAGTTTATATCAAGGAAAATACTAAAGTTACAAATTCTATTTAACTTCCAAACCCTAAAACGTGAGGCAAAGGTAGAGAGTTCAGAGAAAATTTATAAAACCCGGTTCGATTTGATAGCTAAATCCATTAATCTATGCTTCAACGTGAAGCTTGGACTATAACAAGTTTTATGTTAAAATAATTTGAATTGATCTATTGACTATCAATTAACACTCCAGTCCACGAGCCGATATTTGTATCTTATCGACCTTCAAATTGAATTTTATAACCTATGATTTGAAAAATATTATCTTTATTGTTTAGTCTAGCCCATTGTTCTGTGATGGAAAGGGCACTAGAGTGCTTGAGATTCTTCTGTGATTCTTCGGTTCAGTGTTCGTAAGACTAAATTGTTCTGTTTCAAAGATTTTTCTAATTTTCTGGCAAACTCAATCAGCCGTATCAGTGGTTTTGCCCTTACAAAGGATCTTGGCAAATTTTTAGGACTAAATTGTTCTGTTCCAAAGATGTTTCTAACTTTCTGGAAAACACAGAGTCATATTGTGGAGAATATGCAGCAAAAGCTGTTGTTCCAGAGGATCGTCTGGGCATGGCAGTAGCGGACATGGTGGAGAATAGTCAATGGAAATGGGAATCGTTTGCTCACCTTCTTCCACTGATCATGGCTGCGGCTAGTTTTCCTGCACCTGCGAGGATACCTGCTATGGCGATGGAAGGTTGCAGAGAGAATCATCCATTACATACATACAAATTTAACCATTTTATACAGAAAGAAGACCCCATTTTGTTTAATCTATTGGTGAGATTCATCCTCTTCTCTTTCATTTGAAACCAGCAGCAAATAATCTCATGTCACACATTTATATCCAGCTCGGTTCTGATCAATCCAATAATTCAAAATCTGATTTAAGTTAGATTTTATTTTAAATTATTTTTCATATTATTGACGAAATCAACCATGTCAAAATTAAGAAGCTAAAAAAACCTAAAAGACATTGTTTTAAACAAAAATAAACTTAAGTTGATCTCGTAAAATTACGAGTTGATACAACGACTTAACGAAAGCTTGGATATGCAAATTATGCCTAGCTTCTTCTCTTTTTTTTTTTTAGTACTTTATATCCAAGATTTTTTTTTGTTTTTTATTTACTTGATGGCATTGTAAAGCATCAAATTTGATCACACATTGATAGCTGGTGAGTCTCCATTAGGTGTGGCGTTCTTCGAAGGCTGAACCTTCTTCATCATAAAAGAAGGCTTTCCTGACGCATCATCCTCTGCATCGTATGCATAAGCAAACCCTCCG
The DNA here is from genome assembly GCA_018804465.1 of Populus tomentosa. NCBI lineage: Eukaryota > Viridiplantae > Streptophyta > Magnoliopsida > Malpighiales > Salicaceae > Populus > Populus tomentosa. Next base: position 4,900,640 of record CM032005.1, read on the forward strand.
TGCCTCGTCAAATCCATGCCTGCCATCTCATCCTCAGCTGAGATCCTCAGCAACTTTAACTTGTGGAGCCCATAGAACAGTGGGCCCATTGTCGCCGAGACCCACCCTAGTATCACCAAGATTTCAATTATCTGGGCCGCCAACAGCTTCCCGCCACCACCCATGAACAGCCCATACGGCCGCCCCGGCTTGTTTGAATACACTTCATTCACGTACGCCTCCTTCGCAAACAGCCCGGTGAACAGCAACCCCCACATGCCGCATCCGCCGTGCAATTGGGCTGCCTCCAGTGGGTCATCATATTGTAGTTTATCTGCGAGCTTATTACACCCAATTAAAACCCAAGCTGCAACAAAACCACATATGATTGCAGCCCACGGTTCTACCACCGAACACCCTGCGGTGATCGCAGCAAAACCCCCTAATAAGCCATTACAAACATCAACCACATTCCAATGACCAGATAACAATCTTTTCCCGAACAGGGTAGTAAGGGCAGCTGTGCTCCCAGCCAATGTTGTAGTGACAGCTGTCCTTCCCACAGCGCTCCATTGACCATAATACCCTCCTGCACCACCATCATAACTCTTTAAGATTGTCAAGAACGAACCAGGGTTGAACCCGTACCACCCGAACCACAACAAGAATGAACCGAGCACCACTAACGAAGCGCTATGACCGCGTAAGGCCACGGATCGACCGTTATGGTCAAACCGGCCAATTCGTGGGCCTTCAATGAGAGCGCCCCACAAACCCGCAATACCTCCAACCATGTGAACCACACCTGAACCAGCAAAGTCGATTGCACCCGAACCGAATAAGAGATTGTTATCGGATTTAGCCGGATTGGCCCAACCATCACCGGACCAAAGCCAATGTGAAACAACAGGGTAAACAAAGCCGGTCAAGAAGGAGGAGTATATGAGGTAAGCAACGAATTGGGTTCTCTCAGCGATGGAGCCACTAGTGATGCCAGCAGCAGCTATGGCAAAAGCCCATTGATAGAGGAAGAAACTATAATCAGCTTGAGGATAAGGAAAGTCACTCAAACCAAAGAAATGGCGGCCAATGAAGCCATTGCTGGGAGATCCGAAGGCAAAGGCGTAGCCAAAGAGATAGTAAGAAAGGCCACCAGCAGCAGCATCAAGAACATTAGTAAGCATTATGTTCATGGTGTTCTTGGCCCTCACAGAGCCTGCACAAAGCATGGCAAAGCCAAGTTGCATAGAGAAGACTAGGTAGGCAGAGAAAAGAAGGTAAGTGTTGTTGACTGCATAGCTTGTGTCTGAAAGCTGGTTGGATATGCTGGTGAACTGGGAGCATAAGTAGGTGGCAGCTCCTGTGGAGTTGACAGTGGTGGAGAGGAGAGGAGCTAGGTCAGAGGCTGAGCAGGCCATGGTGGGAGTGGAGAGAGAGAGAGAGAGAGGGAGAGAGACAGATGTGCCCAAAGGTTATGGAAGAAAGGAGAGTACGGCACTAGAATATATATAGAGGATTTTTTTTTAGAGAAAATGCATAAGAAAGGATTTTTCTTTTTTTTCCAAAATTATTGTATAATGTCAATTACATACACACTAGCTAGATCATACCTAACCTTTGATTGGCAATTTGTTGATATAAGCATGGGTTAAAAAAAAAAACTGTAAAACCATGATCAAACTAAAAAAAAAATTATATTGTTTAGCTCAAAATATCTAAGCTAACTTCGTGAAATTCCTAAGCCTGTGTAAGCATAACAAATCCATCCCTTAATTTAATTTAAATTCTGAATTAAATTTCAAATCAATTTTAACTAGGTTGCAAGTTAACATGTCAGATTAATTAGATCATGCAAAGTTATTTTCTATCCAGTTTAGTTTGAAACCCGATCTCGGCTAATGACTACATCTGGAGGTCATTGAATTAATTTATTGAGCTAGACCGAACCAAGTATAATAACATTATCTAACATATAAAATTACTTTTTTTTTTTAAAAAAAAAAACTTATCAGTATTAAAATAGTAAACCACTTGATATATTGTGATAATTGTAATGTCAGCAATGATAGAAACGGGTATAGTAATTTAGGATTTTAGTCTACATCTCCTCGAAGTCTAACAAGATACATGCAATACAATATTTTTAAGTAGCCTACTTTTCATACCTAAAGAAGGACAAAATAAACAAAAAAAAACCCTAGTTCTTGCGGTTGATATGAAACTGCTGACATAATGGAGATCCATCTATTGCAGGAATCAAATGCCAAAAATTTGCTGGTCGCATTTTGTATTGTAACTTGAAGAATCTTTCCCTAACTGGTGTTAGTGTTTTTGGAGCAAACATGTAGTCTAGTAGTAATGGAGACAAGCTAGTTACCTTAATTACTTGGTTTTTAAGTATTAATTTGTTTCTTTCCTGACAAGTAGTGAGAGATCGTACAGAGACAAGGGAGGGTTTTAAGACTATTATTGTCTTTGGATAAGTTATTTGAGTTGAGATCTAATACAGATCCTGTAACTGTACTTCAAAGCAAGCATTGAGGAACATCAACGATCTTAATGACGTGAAGTTTCAGGTGGAAATATCCACTTAAATCTTAGTTTCAAAAACTAGGTCCTGAGATTGACTCGAAAACAAATGTAGATTACTCAATCAATCCACGAATCATTACATCAACGTAACCATAATTATAAATCAATCTAACTCTATCAATTAAGTTTTATAAAGTTAATATTTGATCTAGTTTTTATTTAAAATGCAATTTAGATTAGACTTTAAATTACGAGTTATACTACAATATTTAACAGTTTTAGTAACAGAGCCAATCTATCGATGTAAGATTGTGACTTTATCAATAAATTTTTTACCAACTAAATTCCTAATGGAAAACATTCATCAACATAGTGTTTTTTTGGTAATTTCACATTTTATCGTTAATTTTATCGATAAAAAAATACTAATGGTTTTACAGACGGAAAATACATGTAAAAAAAAATTCATACTGAGAATATACTGACGAAAATATCTGTAATAGTGATATATACAGTAAATATTTTTCAATTCTTGGTGAATTGCTAATGGACTTGTTGACAAGATAAATGTTGACATTATCTTTATATAGAAATAGATAATCAGTACATATTATTTTTCTATTTTAGTTCCTATATTGTAGCTGATTTTCCTGTAATGTAGTTCCCATTCCTAACTCATAGGAATGCCTTGGCTGTACAAATACATGACCTAAGGTCTGTATTCATTCATTCATTCAATATACATTGTTCTTCCATCTTTTCATGGTATCAGAGCATATTCAAAGATCCTAACTTTCCTTGATCTACCGTTTCCCTTCACTACATTGGCTACCCAGTATCTACTTTCCCAGTCACCATGTCCACAGAAAAAAATCAATTATCAGCCAACACAGGCATGAACAATCAAGCAGCCGTTCCTGCTGCCCCTGCAGATCCCTCAAAATCAAACATCTCAAATCCTTTCTTTACTCATCACTCCGATCACCCAGGTCTGATTTTAGTCTCCAAACCTCTAAACGGAGATAATTATTCCACCTGGAAGAGGGCTATGACTTTAGCCTTAAATTCCAAGAACAAATTAGGTTTTGTCAACAACTCAATCAAAATTCCTTCAGAAGAAACTGATCCCGAAGGTTATGCAGCATGGTCTCGGTGTAATGATATGGTGCATTCATGGCTTATCAATGCACTCAGTCCAGACATCTCCAACAGTGTGATTTATTACTCTACTGCACATGAGGTTTGGGAAGACCTTAATGAGAGATTCTCCCAAAGCAATGCTCCTCGAATTTTCGAGATACAACGAGAAATTGCTTATTTCAAGCAAGAACAACTGTCTGTTTCTTCCTATTATACCAGACTGAAAGGACTGTGGGATGAATTAGCATCCTACGACAACACAACCCATGGGGCACAGCAGGATCAACAAAAGTTAATGCAATTTTTGATGGGGCTGAATGATTCTTACAGTGCTATTCGCGGGCAGATCCTCCTCATGAATCCTCTTCCTTCAATTCGGCAGGCATATTCTTCAATTTCTCAGGAAGAGAAACAGCGAATCCTCACTTCATCGCATGCCACAATTGAACCCATCAACAGTGCAGCTATGGCTGTTCGAGGAAGACCCAACCCAGCCAGACATGGACGATTCAACCGTTCATACGGTTCGCACGAACCACGGTCGCAGGAGAGACAACCAGAAAGTTTCAACCAAGACAGACAGAGACAGGGGACTTTCGCAGGTAGAGGACGACCAAATTGCTCCCACTGTGGAGAAAATGGACACTGGGTCCAGACGTGTTATGAATTAAATGGCTATCCAATGGGCCATCCGAGAGGAAGATTCCAGCCGGGTTCACGCAGCTTCAACAACAGGGCCAGGCCTGCGGGGAATCATATGGCCGAGAGTTCTTGGGCCAGGCCTGCAGTGAATCATGTGGCCGAAAGTTCTTGGGCCAGGCCTCCAGCCAATAGCATTACCGAGACCAATCCCAAAGTTGATGGCAGCCAGTTCATGGGCATTTCGGAGGATCAATTAAAACAACTTTTATCACTTGTTAGTAAGAATGATGACTCTATATCTCAGGCAAATGCGGTTACCAAACCAGGTTTGTCTAAAATCACTTCCCGCGATTGGATCATTGATAGCGGGGCGACGGATCATATTTCTTCGTCACTTAAATTATTCCGTAAAAATAAAAGTTGTTCATTACATTCGGTTATACTGCCCAGTGGAGAGAAAGTCAATATTGTCGCCAAAGGATCGCTACCTTTGAACTCTGTTTATTATCTGCATAATGTGCTTTGTGTTCCTACTTTCAAAGTTGATCTGATATCAGTTAGTCGGTTGACGAGAGGCCTGAACTGCTCAATAACTTTTTTTCCCTATTGGTGTATTTTGCAGGATCTGGCTACGAGGAGGATGATTGGTTTGGGTAAACAAAGAGACGGCTTATATTATCTAACGGCACTTGTGACGAATAAAACCATAAACACCGCCTCCCCACCCACAAAACTGCCGACATGCAATCTTACCATTTCATCCACCGATCTCTGGCATCATCGCTTAGGGCATGCATCATCTCCTTGTTTAAGTTTCATTGCCAAGAATTTTTAAAATTTTTCAATTCGGTCAAATAATGCTTGTCATATATGTCCTTTGGCAAAGCAGAGTCGTTTACCTTTCAGTCCTAGTACTATTTCTTCAATAAAACCTTTTGAAATAATTCATTGTGATATTTGGGGTCGTTATCGACATCCTTCCCTTACTGGTGCTCATTATTTTCTTACCATTGTGGATGATTTTTCTCGTTTCACATGGATATTTTTAATGCGACATAAAAATGAAGCACAATCACTTTTAAAAAATTTCTTCAGTTTTGTTCGGACCCAATTTGAAACTCAAATAAAAACATTTCGAAGTGATAACGGTGGAGAATTTATTTCTTTACGTTCTTTTTTTCAAAATCATGGGGTCAATTTTCAACATTCTTGCGTCTACACGCCGCAACAAAATGGGGTTGTGGAACGTAAACATCGTCATATTTTACAAGTGGCTCGCGCTTTAAAATTTCAAGCACATCTCCCTACCCTTTTTTGGGGGGAATGTGCTCTTACCGCCGTCCACATAATCAATCGTTTGCCTTCTCCAGTTCTTTCTCTAAAAACTCCTTTTGAACTTCTCTTTTCAAAAAAACCCGTTTTTTCTCATCTCCGTGTTTTTGGCTGTCTAACCTATGCTACTAATGTGCGCATTTCTCATAAGTTTGATCAGCGTTCCATTCCTTCCATTTTCATTGGTTATCCCGTTGGACAAAAAGCATACAAATTGTTTGATTTGTCACATAAAAAATTTTTTACTAGCCGCGATGTCAGATTTCATGAAACCATTTTTCCATATGCATCTGTCCAGCCCATTAACCCACCAGAAACTGGCCCACAAATTTCCGAAACCGGCCCAATCCCAATTATGGCCCGTGACATCCCTTGGCCCAATTCTTCTCCTTCCACATCAGACACTTACCTGCCAAATCACCTTACCTCACCTTTACCAAATTCCCCATCTTCCTCTCCTTCACTGACCCCATCACACATGTCCCCTTCACCTCGTGACCCACCGTCACCTTCACCACTCCCACAGCCACCTCCTTCAGCTCCACCATTCGAGCACTCATCAACCACCACTCCACCAAATAACCCCATTCCTGCCCCTATTCCTCTCCGTCGCTCAAGTCGCCAGACTGTTCCACCGATCAAGCTCAAGGATTTCGTCTGCAACAATGTTTACACTGACCAATCACTCTCTTTGTCGCTGGGTCCAACCAAAGGAACTCGACATCCTCTGTCTAACCACCTCTCATATCACCGATACACGCCCAATTACAGATCCTTTGTTGCTCAAATCGGCACCATCAGTGAACCTAAGTCCTATTCAGAGGCAGTTGTTCATCCTGAGTGGCAGAAGGCCATGACTTCTGAGTTGCAGGCTTTACAAGCTAACGGCACCTGGACTCTTACCAAACTTCCCACTGGTAAAATTCCAATTGGCTGCCGATGGGTCTATAAGGTCAAGCTCCGATCAGATGGGTCAGTTGAAAGGCACAAAGCACGGTTGGTAGCAAAGGGGTTCACCCAATTGGAAGGCATAGATTATCAGGATACATTTTCTCCAACAGCGAAGATTCTTTCAGTGCGCTGCTTGCTTGCCTTAGCTGCAGCCCGTGGGTGGTCCTTGCATCAAATGGACGTGAATAACGCCTTTCTTCATTGCGATTTGGCAGAAGAGATTTACATGTCTCCACCGCCTGGCCTTCAGCGACAGGGGGAGAATAATCTGGTGTGCCGTTTACATAAGTCGCTGTACGGTTTGAAACAGGCGTCTAGGCAGTGGTTTGCAAAATTCTTGGAGGCCATGTGTTCTGCTGGCTTCATCCAATCTCGAGCCGATTACTCTTTGTTCACCAAAACACGAGGCAAGCTCTTTACTGCACTTTTGATATATGTGGATGACATTCTAATAACTGGAAATGATCATGCTAGCATTGTTGACACTAAAAAATTCCTGCATAGTCAGTTTAATCTTAAAGACCTTGGTAATCTAAAGTACTTCCTTGGCATAGAAGTTTCTGCATCCAAGAAGGGTATTTTTATCTGTCAACGTAAATATGCTTTGGAAATTATTGAGGATGTGGGTCTGTTGGGGGCTGCCCCAATTAACACTCCTATGGAACGAGGTTTAAAATTATCAGACCAGGGTGTTTTGTTGAAAGAACCGAGTAAGTATAGAAGATTGGTTGGCAGATTGATTTATCTGACAGTTTCGAGACCGGATATAACCTATGCAGTGCATGTTTTGAGTAGGTTTATGCATGAGCCCAGAAAGCTTCACATGGAAGCAGCACTTCGGGTTGTCCGATATTTGAAAGGTGCACCAGGTCAAGGCCTATTTTTCTCATCGAATAATGACTTCAGGTTGAGAGCATATTGTGACTCAGACTGGGCAGGTTGCCCGCTCACTAGGAGATCCACCACAGGCTATTGTGTGTTTCTTGGACCGTCATTGATATCCTGGAGATCGAAAAGACAGAAAACAGTTTCCCTTTCTTCCGCCGAAGCCGAATATCGCGCAATGACAGGAGCCTGCTGTGAGTTGACTTGGCTGCGTCAATTATTGAAAGACTTGGGTCTAATACATCATGAAGCAGCCCTATTGTTTTGCGACAACAAGGCTGCCTTACACATAGCTGCCAACCCAGTTTTCCATGAGCGGACTAGGCACATTGAGATGGACTGCCATTTCATTAGAGACAAGATTCAAGACGGTTCAGTGATCACGAGATATGTGAGTTCTACACATCAGCTGACGGATATCCTGACCAAGTCTTTGGGAAAGGAAAGTTTCATCCCTATGATTCGCAAGTTGGGAGTTCAGGATATCCACTCTCCAACTTGAGGGGGAGTGTTGACAAGATAAATGTTGACATTATCTTTATATAGAAATAGATAATCAGTACATATTATTTTCCTATTTTAGTTCCTATATTGTAGCTGATTTTCCTGTAATGTAGTTCCCATTCCTAACTCATAGGAATGCCTTGGCTGTACAAATACATGACCTAAGGTCTGTATTCATTCATTCATTCAATATACATTGTTCTTCCATCTTTTCAGGACTGTATCTGTTTGTATAAGTATCGGTGATTATGGTATTTTTAGTAAAGTTTTTGCAAATCTCAGTAAAATGATGACGAACTGTTTTTATTTGTGAAAACATCGATAATTATTGCATTTCCAGTAAATATTTTCAGGTTACACTACAATCTGGATTGTGGCATTTCCAATCTAGTTTTATTTAAAATGCAATCTCGATTAAACTTTAAATTACGGGTTATTAGATCCGTCAGGTATCAGCGAGTTTGGAAAATTTTTGACTGATTCTTTTTGACAGATACGTGCATGATCCGTCGAAAGTAGTAGCTATGTGGGAAGAAGCTTATGAGTTTTCTCAATATTCTAAGGATGCAATTTTCTATTATTAAAGGAGGGGTGGTTCTTGCGCAGCAGAATGAGTTCATAGAAAAATAAAATCGTAGCTGAGGTTTAACTTAGTAGACCTGATTATAAATATACTATATTTTTTCAGCCAATCTCTAGAATATTCTAAATCCAGATTCAATGGATATCAAATAATTGCTTACATAAGATCGACCATTAATTCACTAAGGGGACATAAGAAAAAAAAACAAAGAAAGAAATTGAACCATTGAACACATCTCACGTATTGTTTAGTATATACAAATGAATTTGGATATTATCGTGTTTTAGGATTTAGTTATTATCCTGATAAAAAGAAGAAGAAGAAGATAGAGATAGTAAAAACATAAAAATATATCACCAAGAAAAAAATATTTTATATCTATACAAATCATATCCTTTAATTTGATTGATTTTCTTCCTACTAATCACCTTTCATTTTGAATCCACAAAACTAAATAAAATATGTTTTTTAAAGTGTTTTTTAAATTGATTTTTATTTTAAAAAAATATTAAAAAAATATTTTTTAGATGATTTTAGAAGTTTTAATATTCCGATATTAAAAATTAAAAAAACTTAAAATAAATATTTTAATATATTTTTAATTAAAAATATTTTCACTGTAACACGCACTCACAAGTCTAAAGTCTAAATACTAGATGTATCAAATACGTTTTGCATTAGATATCAAGTGATCAATGTTAAAAATAAATAAATAAATCTAAAAAATTCAATTTAATATATTTTTAATTAAAAAATATTTTCAACCTTAAACCGCAGTCACAACTCTCAATACTAGGTGCGTATCAGCAAGTTTTGCAATAGTTATCATTTAGTTTTGCATTGGGCATCGGGTGATGAATGCAAGAGAAGAGCACATAGCTATCAAAGACAACGGAGATGCGACAAATGGGAACCAGAACAATGCAAGGTCAAAAGCAACGAAAAGAACATGGCCTCTCGATGAAGTTGAAGATAAATTAAGCAACAAATTTAGTTAATTAACCCTTCCCTCTTTTAATATATGATCAGCAAGACTATACCGGCAGTAAGCAAGTGGCTGCCATAACTTCCGGCGACTAAAAAAACTCTCACCTCAAGGCTATGCCTCATCTGAGGGCGAAAGCTTGCCCTTTCGTGCGCTGAAGAATCTGGATTTTCAATTATAAACAAGTGCAGAAAGTCAAAAGAATCTGTGAGTTATTTATTCTAAGAAAAATTTCTGGTCAGAAGTATTCCAACTGTGATCTTAATTATTAAATGAAGATGATGGTTTACCCGGCTGCAAGTTTATTACAGAAACGGTCTGTTCACAATCTGAAGATTTCTTAGAGATTTTCTATAGCAAGAACCACATTATATTGTTATTATTATAAAGCTAAAATATGTGTGGTTTTCAGTACATCTGAAATCACTGCTCTTCGTCTCGTAAATTATTATGCATTGGAGAGTGATTTTTTTTTTTTAAAAAAATTTTAATTTGATATTAAATATTTTCTTTACATAATTAAGCTTTTTTTATCCAAATCAACACCCAATTACATGTTTTTTTTTAGAGAGATGATAGAATTGAGAGTCCTAGAAATGAAGTGAAAACCACAAGTAAAATAGGTGGGAATTTTTAGATTTGTTTGAAAAGTCATTTGAATCCTTTATTTTTTTTAGTTATCAGGTAATCAGTCTTTTTAGTTCTAGAAAAAATAATTACAGCATTAAATTTTATTTTTATTATTTTTTAATCTTTTTTGGATGAGAGAAGAGAGAGAGGGGATCACCAGATTTCAACCTAGATAGAGAAAGTTATTGTTGCGACGATTCTGTTTTTTTTTACCTTAAAAATGCATAGAAAAACAAATTTGAATTTAAAAAGATTTTTTGTTTTTGTTGATATTAAGTTTTGAAGTGATTTTTTGTACTTTTGAAGGTTATGGTTGGTTTAACAAGGCTCATGTGATGTTTTAGGTTATAAATGAGTTTTTATAAGGAAAAAAAAAAAAAAAACAGCCACCTAGATTTTCCAGCCACCTTAATAGTTATAATCTAGGGAATCAAGATGAGGTGTCATTTATTAATTTTTCAAACTAAATTGGAGTGGATGATATGTTATTTGCCCCCATTAACTTACAAAATAATAAATAAAGGTCTGCGCATGTGGGCCTGAGATTGTATACCCACGCTCGGTGACTTTATTCACATGCCAAACGCTTGGCCTGGACTCGTTCTTTTCTTTGTTTTTTTTTATAGTTTTGATTTTTTTTAATGTAAGCTGTTTTTTATATGTTTATTTTAAATTAAGTTTGCATTTTACTAGTTTGTGATTTTTTTTTTGCTTATTGTTTTTTCATTAGTAATTTTTTTAATTATATTGAACGTGTTTAATTTTTTAAGAGGTTAATATTAATCATTTGTAAATTTTTTATATTTTATATACATTAAATTTATTTTTAGAAATAATTTTTTTATTCTTATAATATTTTTAATATGTGTAACCTTTCATAATATGTTTTTTTTTGTTTTTATTTTATTTAATAAATTTTATGTGTGTGTCGATTTCTATTACAAATTTATTTTAATAAATAAATTCATTAAACACAATTAGATAAATAACCTGTATTGTTAAATTAAATATCTTGATCTTCATTTGTTTCTCAGTTTTTTTTTAATTTTATTTATTTATCATTAATGACATTTTTATTTTAATTTATTTGCACAATAATTCTTAATTTATTTAATGTTTTTCAATTTAAATTTAGCATTTTTCATGTTAAAAAAAAGTTGAAAAATTCTTCTTGTTTAATCTTTTTTTTTTAATATCATGTATTGATGCTTTCAACTTGATTCTTATTTATTAGATTTTTCAGTTTTTTTTCTTGACCCTATTATAAAAGTTTTGTTGTTTTAAATTTCAAATTTCAATTAAAGTATGTAGTGTGTTGTTTCTTTTTTCATTTTAGACCTCATTCTATTGGTTTTTTTTTTTTGTTAATGTTTTTATTCTTTTTGATTTAAATATCAAATTTAAAAATTGTTGTTTCCCTTTAATTTAATTTAATTTTTTATTTTAACCCTCATTCTTTTAATTGACTATTATTTTTGTGGCATTTTCTTTATGTAATCATTCAATGATTTATTTTCTAAGGATTGAATTTCATGATCTTTTCATGCATGTATAGTGCTCTCGGTCTGGGTTACGGATTTAAAAAGTTAATAAAAATTAACATTTTTTTTGTTTTATTTTCTTTTCGTAGATTTGCTTAGGACAATATCTTTTAAAAAAATTCTTTTTTTATTGCTACTTTATTTTTTTTATTATATTATAAAATTAATCAAGATTTAATCTGATTATCGAATTCCTCTCACTTCTTTAAAAACATAATCATTTCTTGGACTTACTTTTTCAAGTGAAAAAATATTGATGAGGCCTGCAGGGCAACCAAACCAAAGGATGTGGGAATCTATTGCTCATCCACACTCACTGTACTATGGATTATATTAATAATCCACAATGTTTTGCTTTTTATTTTTTTTAAAATTTTTTGTTATCATTTTTTTAAATCTTTTTTTTTTAATTTTACCTGTTAATATTAGGATGATTGAGAATTTGACTTTTTATTTTTTATTTTTATTTTATCTTTTTATAAGGTTAGTATAGTTTGCTAGTTTATGTAACCCATGTTGGCCGATTTATGATAAGTGTGGTTAGTCTTTTGTTTTTTCAAGTTAAAATATTTTTTTTATTTATTGGTACAAATAATTTTTAATTTATTTAATTAAAAAAAAGTGCCAACTTTTCAATTTAAAATTATGATTTTTTTATGTAAAAAATATATTGGAAAAGCTTATATATTTATCTTTTTTATTGAAAAAAATTATCCAACCCGATTAGTTAAATATAAAGCTTAAAATTTCAGCCAACTCACGCAACTTCTTGCTTGTCTCTCTCAATAAATAAAGAACAATAATTCAAGTTAAGAACGTTAACTCTAGGTCATAATAGGAGATTAGGTTAGCTAACACGATCTTTTATGATCATCTAGATTGATAGATACGTTTGAGGTAAAATTAAAAGTAGGGTTTATTTACTTTTAGAATTAATAATTTGTTTAAAAATATTTTTCAACAAAAATATTTAATATTAAATATTAATTTATTTAAAATAAATTATGAGAAGAAATTCAACTCAAAGAATTCTTAGTTATTATTCATAATGTTTTTGTTTGATTGAATTGCAATTTGAATATTCTACCATATACTTTGTACATAAACTAGAGTTTTGTTTTAACTTTATTACAAGTTTAATTATTTTTACTTTGATCTATAAAATTGCATGTAATTTAAACTAAACAATTACTATCAGCAAAATCACCAACAATCAGTTCAATTTACAAACAAAACGGAGAAAAATTTGTGTTAGGAACCGGACCACCTGCATGGCAAAGATTCATCGCAGAGCAATGCATTTCAAGCAGAATTTTAATGTGTTCGAAATGAAATCATGGGATGCTGGAGTTTTGAGACATCAGCATGCAAGGGAACTGAGTACATGCACGCATGTTTCAGATGACTTCTGTTTCTCTCTGTGAGAAGCATGGCACTTCTGATGTAAATAGCAATGTCAGGTCCATGAGAGCAGACTACAGCAAGTTTATAGTTCATCGCTATTACTCCATGAACGCCTGGATTTCAACAGCTGCAAATGTATTTCCTGTCATTTTTCTGGATGTCCTTTATCAAACGCATTATTCTAAGCAGTAGCCAGCTAATTGCCGCATCTATTAGCATAACAATTTCCTTAACCATCGTTGAAGTTCATAATCAATGTCAAAAGAGAATTAGAAATTCTACAAATTTAACTGGTCATTTTCAATTCATCTTACGGACGTGACCTCAAGCAAGCTCATCTATTCATCAGATACTAATGTATTGAACCAGGAAATTTGCTGGAGGCGGCATTAATTAGGGGGGAAATTCAGGGTCTGATGCTGGCTCAGGAGCACATAAATGCTTTAATCCGTAAAAGAAAGAAAGAAAGAAAGAAAAACCCTCTAATGGCCTTGCCAATAGCTGGCAAGAACCTGTTGCTGGAGGGGTGAAAATTATTGCAAACCATTTGTCAGCCAATAGCTGATGATCGAGTCTGTGCAAGACGTAGAACTAATGGTAAATTCTGTAAATGGATAAAAAAAATTATGGTACGAGTTCTACATCCTAATCATCTGTGCCTCTGACTTTTGGTTGATGCGAGTTTTTCATTATTTTTTAAGCCTAAATTCGTTACTAAGACAACTTGTTCAGGGAGAAAACGAAGAAACAGTGAGAGACCCACTATTACGAATATAAATATAAAAGGAAGGTTTGCACTTATATATATTGGCTGTACAACTATAATGTAAATCTGCATACAAGAAATCTTGAGACCTTTTATGACAAAACATAAGGCAAAATGCAGACAGCAGAACTTTTTAGCTCATATGGCCTTGTACACTTTCAGAGGTAGGTCAAAAAATAAAGAAAGGATTAGACAATTATGACATCAAGCTGGAGTAGTTCTGTGCTTCCATTGTTAGACAAAATACCAAAACCTTCATGTCATCACTTTTAGTGGAAAGTGGGCTGAAAGCTCAATTTTCCTTCGACTTAACTTGTCTTGCCAGAAAGAAAAGTCCCACAGTGGTACAAGCAGACAGTAAGGTTGACGAGTAGCAAAGGGCAAGTAGAGTTCCTCTCAGAGACTGCATCCAGAAAATTTCAGGTTTTAGCAAGCCTTAATTATCAATAGGTTATAAGAGGAACAGAGGGAATAAGAATCTATTTTGCATTTTTCCAGAACCTTAGTCAGCAGTAATGCATTGCCATTTGCGTACTCCAATGAATTTTCTGGACTGCTTTGAATGCGTTGAGCTAGTTCCCATGAAAGAATCCTGCACTTCAAAATTGGATGTTTTCTCCTCTTTGTTGTGAAATAAAACGTTGAAAAAGGTAACTGACAGTTCAAATGGAATATTTACCCAAACACAAGTCCAATGACAGCCCCAATATTAGCTTTCACGGGTGTTATTTCAATCTGTAGGTCTCCAAACTGCGGATGGGATTCACATTGTTTGTTATACATTTCATTTATAATGCGTCTCTTTGAGGAAATATCCCATTAAACAGGGAGTTATTAGCTACCTTCAGGACTCTTGTTTCTTTCTTCGGTTCTTTGTCAGTTGCTGTTGATATTGAACTTGCAGAAAGCAGCTTTCCTGTTGTTATCATTGTTTTTGCAATCTATAATGGTTGAGTAGTGTTAATAAATTGCGTTACTTCAGAAACACAATCTACAGTGGGACTAAGATCCCACGTAAAGGGAAATGACTGTTTTGATGAACTCGCTGAATATAAATTATGAATATGATATAAGGTAAGCTACAATTTGCATAAATTACATTCCTAGTTCTTTCAACAAAGCTTTCCAGCAGCATTTAAAACTGTTGCTATTTTACTTTTGTCAAGAGACTGCAAAGGGGTAAGAAATTGATCTCAGACGAGTAATTTCCAAAGCGAAAGTATGTCCTAAACAGACTAATTTGCATAATCTGGATACAATGATACCTGGAATCTTCAACTCAAAGCAGCACAAGAAGGGCAACCAAAAATGGAGTCTGTGAACCTTGGCAATTGTGCCAAGATACAGAAATCCTTTACACTTTTATTCAAATCAGAAAAAAGATGCATATAGCTTGAATGGACAAACTACAAGACATGTCCAAATAATCATAATGTGGCAAAGAAGCAACGAAATAACTGCTAGTGATTGTGTCAACAGGGTTTCAAGTTGACATCTTGGCATGCTCCTCTTTGGAGGCAAATAGTGCTTTGATTTTAATGTTTGAATAAGAAATTCAGAAGAATAATTGACACCAATGTAAGCTAAAAACTTATAAATACACATTTAGCACATCTATTATTGCAGTTGATTTTTATCCCACATGCTGTATTCTCCACAAAAAGGTTTTCAATGATACATTTTGAGTTAAATAACATAAATAACAATATTGAAAGCACAAGATTAGCTTTGAAGTTAGATGAAGTACCTTTTGCAGTTCACCCTGACCATACTGTCCCATGGACTGGAACCTCCTTCCAGCAGATACTAAACGTTTGCCAAATGCTAAACCAGTATAAAAAAGGAGTTAAAGCTTCAGATTCAGAACAAATTCTTAAACCATTCACAATGCCAGTATTGAATGTTCCTATTCTTGCCTGATTTAGCATTGTTTGTTAAAGAGCTCTCCAGCACAGGCAACTTGCTCGCTAAAGTTCGGGAAGTTGATGTGTCAGCCAGCTCCCATGCTCGAGAAAGATTTAACAAGATTTCTCCCAGCTCTTTACCACACTAAAAAGTTACCGCCAAAAGCATTCTCAGCGAAAAATGCTTTTCATTGGAGTCAGCAACAGTACAGATATAGAAAAACACACAGAATCCCTAAAATGAGAAATAGTTGAAAGCCAACTGGTCACTTATACCTGAAGTTATTGCAACAACTTGGTACAGCTTAATTATGTACTCATAATGGGTTTATATATATATATATATATATATATATATATATATATATATATATATATATATATATATATTCTTTAAGCTCAAAGGCATAGTTGCCTGGAGTCCTGCCATTTGGTCTACTGTACTTCTCCTTTGTAATCAAAACAATGGAGCACGAAAATAGTCAATTAAGAATCTGGTTTTCATGTGAACTGCCATTCTCGTATGAAGTGTCTTGTTCTTAACCTTGTGGATACAGGCATACAGAAAGAATACCATTGCTAGGTTCATGATGCTTAGAAAAAACAGCAATGTGCCAACATCAATGCTTCAAAGCCCCGTCAAAAGTCAAGTTTAATAAACCATAACTTTCCAATTTCCCAGCAAACAAAAATCATTAACTCCCAACACTTCATAAAATGAAAACGCAATAAAAACATCCCTTCGGCGGCATGCAATAAAATTGGAGCAATACAGAGAATCTTAGCAAGGATGACATGCACAAAAAGAGAACAAAAACAGAACCTTTCGTTGGATCATTTATTAGTATCAAGGAAACAACCAAGAACAACTAACCTCGTTAAGAACCGGTCCATTCGAAAGATCAAAAGCTGCATCATTTAACTACAAACACAAAAATAGCACAAACATAAATTCTCTCAATTGACATATGCAACAACCTCTAACTAGAACTACAACTAACTAAATACATCACAGAAGTAGCCTTGAAACGAAACCCAACAAGAAACTAAACACAAATTGAACTCACATCTAATCTAAGATCACTCGGTAATTGTTGGAAATAATCTGGTGGAAGATCAAAGCAATCCTGCAACCCCATATGACAAAAACACAACAATAATCACTATAACAAATTGCAATTCCAGAAAATGTATAACATGATGGTACATACGAATATATGTTTGTATGTGGGTGCTTACCGAGAGCTCTAGAAGGAGGGTTTGCGGAGAAGGGTCGAGAGATTCAGGAGAGCCTGAGGACTCTGTGAGAGCAAAAGATGGGATTTTGAGAGGTTTTGAAAGGAGAATTTTTTTGGGTCTTTTAAGAGAGGTTAGAGAAGAGCTATGGAGTTGATTTTGGAGAAAGAGAAGCGTAGAAGAGGAAGAAGTGAGAGTTGGCAGAGGTTGAAGGAGAAGAAGGAGAAGAGAAGACATTTGTGCTTCAGTTTCAGTTCCGTTAAATGTGTCAGCAACTGGAGTTCTGAATCCTGATACATAGAAGTAGTTTAGTACTTTCGTGTGTTTTGAAAGAAAGAATATTTTGGGCATCAAATTCTTGATATTTTTGAGGTTTTCGGACTCTAATATAATGGGACCCAAGAACATGGTGGATAAGGTGGCTTTGCATCTTGTTTTCTTGTTCTCTACGGATTGGATGTAATTTAAATAGAAATATATTTTTTAGACTAAATAGATAATGAACAAAATATAAATATTGTCACATTCCATTTAAAATCCTTTAAATTTAACCTGAAATATATATTTATATTATATAAATATATTTATAGAATATTTAGATTTTTTTTAATACAATATAATATATAAATAAAATCATTCACAGAATTAATTATTTCATTTCCAATAAAATTTCTCAACAATACCCACTAATCGGTATCAAATATTTTTCTGGCAATGGCATAATTACCTGCGTGTGATCCTGTGTAACTTTTTAAAATCAGTTCAATATTTTAATAAGTTTTAAAAATTTACCTAACAAAATCAAAATTAGGGATAATTATTTTTTTATTTAATTTGGTTTATATATATATATATATTATAAAAAGAAATCAAATCATGAAACTAGTTTAAACTAACCGATTTTGATTTAATTTTTAGAACAAAAACCGGTTTAAATCAGTTTGACTCAGTTTTTTTGATTTGACTCAGTTTTTCAATTTGGCTTGGTTTTTTTCCTGGTTTTTTTTTTGTTTGGGTTCTGTTCGATTTGATTTTTTCAATTTCAGACTTATAAAACCGAAACCGAACTGGTTGGTTTTTTCAAAATTCTACTCAGTTTAATTGAATTTTTTTCATAATTCTATTTTTTTAATTATTTTTTTTCCGGTTTTCCCGGTTTAATTATTTTTTTGGTCTTTTTGCTCACCCCTAATCAAAATTATATATCCATGTTAATTGTGGAAAAATTCTAATTTAATATGTATTTTTAGTATATAACATCATTTATGTTTTTATTTTAAAGTTTATATATATTTTATAAATATATTTAGATCTGATAAATAAGAAAATAATCATAAAATGAGATTAGAATGAGATGCTTGAGCGCCATATATTTTGGAAAGGTGTTCAACTTTAGTTAATGAGTCCATGACATTGATTAAAAAAAAAAATACTATTCTCGTTGATGTAATTTTAAAACTACTTTCTATTTTTCAAATCTGATTAAGAATTTTGAAGCAAGACATAAATTGATTAATTGCTAATTACCGAACCTCTATTATTATAATAATTATTATCAGAAGTTTTGATAATTAATCGTTATGTTTTGTAAAGCTGTCTGGAGAATTATTATTAACACCACTTGGAAAGGTGCCGGACGGGGAAGGCTCGTTCAGTAGACGGCAAGCGAGCAGCAAGCACCTACTGACGCTGTTCCTATCAAAATGAAAAGCAGAAACCGGAGCTTGAAGAAGCGAGCCTACAGGGCTAGCATGAACGCACTGGGAGCAGAAACTCTTGCACTTAGCCATGAATTATGCGTCCAGTTCTGCCCAGTCTTTAAGATTTACGCGTAGTTTTATCCCAGGCAGTAACATTTCATGTGGATAATCGAAACTCTGCCACCAAACAGGTCCTGCAGGTTTCCCATCAGAATCGACCAGTCGAATGACAAGGTTTCCTGTGTCAAGCAGAGTGGTAGCATGCAAAGCCCAGTCGTTATTGAGTGGCATGCTGGCTTTAGTTACAGTCAAAACTCAGATTGTTTAGAGCTTCACACCAAACATGTTTTTGGCATGCACATGAAAATAAATATTCTTTTTTAGAACATCTAAGAGAATGAACATCTTCTATTAGCACATTCAAGGGAATAAAACAATGTAGATCCGACAAATATTGTCACCCCAACAAATCTTAACACTTTTAACAACTCAATATCTTAGCGTCAAGGCCACTAGCTATAAGAGACTAGATAGACTAGACAAAATGAGCTCTTAGACAATTACACTACTTATAAGAGACTAGACAAAATAACATTCATGAAAGTTGCTCAATGGATCACTCCTGTCACTGTCACACCCATACATAGAGAAAATACTCTAAACATACTCCTCCTAATTAGTATGGGATGGACACTGGTAATTGTCATTCTATGTCGAGCTCCCAAGAGCCCAATAGACAAAGAGTTAGGAGATAATATTTGCATGAGCATACCTAGGGGAATGTTTATAGTCTCCATCAATTAAGGGTTTCTCCTTTGTCTAAACGTATTTTAAACACTCGACTCCATAAGGACTACTTTTCTATAAATATGAGTTTGGACAATTATGATGGCTTGATCGATCTAAAGGAACATGTGTAAAATATATACAGTAGCTTGGAGTTGATCATCCAAGACCATGACTTAATATGCAAGATATTCCTTAAAACCTTTAGAGGATCTGCGTGAGCTTGGTATAACAATCTAAAACCAAACTCTATTGAAGGTTTCAGTTACCTATATGCCAAGCTAATGGTGTGCTTTAGCACCAACATATCCACCAAGAAAATCTCCACAAAGCTTTTCAGTATTGCCAAATAAAAGGGTGAGTCTACACAGACATATTTAAAGAGATTCAACGTGAAGATGCTCAAGATGGAAGAATTGATTGAGCTAGTAGCCTTAATCAGAACAGTAATGGAATATGCTCTCTAGAAAAAACTTCATATTTTACTAGATAGAAGCTTGTCCAAAGTAAAACAATTCATGGAAAATCATATACGGGTTGAAGATGTCAGTTGACTTCATATTGACCTCCTTATTTTAATAAGGACAACCACCGTCAATGATTTTTCAAGTGAAGTAATCAGGGTATCCAAAATTAACATCTTAGTGCCACCTCTATGATATGTTTCCTCCTACGAGCCTCTCTCATACCTATCACTCAGATCACCTCAAAATGTATAATCCTTTATAAGAATGTAAGTTTCTTAAATATAAATGACTTATTTAAAATAACTTTTTATTTTCTCCAGGTGATCCCTAATAGCGGTAGCCCCACCATTCTCCAAGGAATGGATGTGATTTCCTTAGTGTTATATGCACCACTCTTCAAATGATAGATGTAATCTTTTTAGTATTGTATGCACCACTATCTAAGGGATAGATATAATCTTTCTAGTGGATAGATGTGGATGGGTTTGGTCTTCCTAATGTTATATGTACCACTCTTCAAGGGATGACTTGGTTTCCCCAGTGTTATATGCACTACTTTTTAAGGGATAGATATGATCTCCACAATGCTATGAACCAATCTTCAAGGAATAAATGTAGTCTTTTCAATGCTATATGCACCACTCTTCAAGGATGAACTTGGTCTCCTTAATACAAATAATAATATCATGTAATTACCACTCTCGGTTGGGGCTCTAAAGCCCATGATAATGCTAGAAAAGTTACAAGCTCCTACTCTTTAAGAACCTATAATCATTTAGAAATTTCTAAACATAGATTCACTATTTTTGGCTTTCCACTAGCTACTTAGAAATTCTCTAAATACGGGCTCCATGCTCAATGAATTTAGAGACTAAAATCTTAGTTAATCTAGTTAACCTATCAAAAAATCACGACTCAACCCATGAGACTAAAATAACCTTATATATAGCAAATCAAAAAAATTATAAAGCTCAATTGTCAATCGATCATGTCAGACCCAACATTGAATGATGAAATTTGTAAAAATAATTAATTAAAAACGACACAAAAAATGAGTCATGTCAGTCGGAATTAACCCATTAAGCATTATAAAAACTAATTTGAAATAAATTATAAAGCTCAATTCCCAATGAAACACAATATTAAAAGATAAATTTGAAAAAACAAATGTCAATTAAAAATATAGAAGTCAATTAGGTTTTCCCTCTCCACCCGCGACCCGGGTCTTAAGACAGGGACAATCCAATAAAAATAAAATCCAATGTTAAAGGACCAATGACCCAAGTAATGAGACATTGACAGCCTCTTAGAAAGAAAATTAAAAAAAAAAAAAACTTGATTTAACCAAGGTTAAAATGTCAAAAATCGTAACCTCAATCATGAAACCAAAATATCACTATAGAAAATAAATCAAAATAGATTATGAAACTCAATTCCTAATTGATCTAATGTTGAATGATGAAATTAAAAAAAAATCAATTAAAAAAAATTAAAAAATAACCTTGATCAACTTAGGTTAATCCATTAAGCATTCTTCTATAGTTATGAGATTAAAATAATCTAATAGAAAACAAATAAAACAAATCAAAAAATCTAAGTCTCAATTAATTTAATATTAAAAAATAAAACTAAAAAATTAATTTTAAAAAAATAATAAATAATAAATCAAATTAACTCGTCAAACTGATAATTTATGAATACAAATAAAATAACCTAATAAAAATATAATATAATATTAAAAAATTAAAAAAATTATTATAAAAAAAATACTATTTCAATCCAAAGTAAAGAAGGTTCAGATTTTGTTTTTTTGTTTTTTTTTTTATAATAACGGCCGAAGCGGCGGCGTATATACCCCCCTGGAACCCCTATATAAACCAACTCACAGGCAGCGAAGTTTCTACAGCAGCACTTGATTATTTTCATCATTTCTAGTGCTAATGCCGGAGGATATTTCCACCGACCGCCCTCTCTTTGGCGGTGCTATTTCCAGCACCTTCCCTGTCAGATTCCAGGTCAGCTCATTACTATTGTTATTATTATTTTTGTTTATGCCATTGATTTACGAAAAAAACTGTTTTTATGTTGCAGGATGTCAGCAATATTCGACAAGTTCCAGACCATCAAGAAGTATTCGCGGACCCAAGTCGAGATGAAAGCTTGGTTTTCGAGCTACTAGATTTGAAGCCTGATATCAACGACAATGAAAGCGCCGTTTGGTTTCTTCAAGACCTCGCGAATGAGCAAGACGCTCAAGGGTTTACTCTGGTTGACCAGTCAGTGGTGGTTGAGGTTCCCATTGGGGATTCTTCAGCTCTTGTTACGACAGCGATTGGGCAGATGGGGATTTCCAAAGGACGACAAGGAAGGGAAGCCCAGAATGTTGTGCGTGTTTATTTGGCCAATCTTCGACTTAAGAATGCTGGGACTGATGTTCTCGTTGTGGCTCATGAGCCCATTTTGATTAGCCCTTTGAGTGAAAGTGCTTCCGCTGTTGGCCCCGGGTTACTTCCTGCTGTGCAGTCTGGGTTCTTGCCCATGTCTGAGGTTTTTAAGGTTGCTGTTTCTAGTTTCAAAGTCAATGACTGGTCCCTATTTGGTGGTTCTGGTAATTGAAGCACAGGGAAGATATAGTTTTGGTACATTTTTCAGTATTTGGTTATTTGGACTAGTTTAGTAGCTTTCTAAGTAACTTCAATTTGATGGGATTAAATCAAATGCTAGTGCGTAGATTATTTTGTGCAAACTTTTCTGAAGTAACCCTAAAGTCATTGCGAATGATACCTATATCTGTCTTGTATTCACTCCAGAGTCCAGTCAGGGGAAGGCCAAAGTCTATTTGAAGGTATGAAACTGGCCTTTTCGATCGATGCTTTTTGAACACTAATTTGGGCCACTTGTTCTTTTGACTTGCCTTGATACCTCCTGCTCCAAAATGGGTTACAAATAGCAGTTTTGTTTAAAGAACACAAGATAAAACAATGTTAGCTGCATAATGGCATAGAGACGGCAATGTTGATTTATGATTCAGTTTTGTGACATGCCCGCATCAGATTTCATGAATATGATGCGTGTGGTTTTGTTTTATTCCCTGCTCATCCAACATAAGTTCAGCTGTGGAGGACTTCCTCTGTTGTATGTCCATTGGGTCTCTGAAAAATGAACTGAATGATGCATAGAGCAGAAAACGAAAGAAGGCCACAGCTCATGAAAGCAGCCTGCCCTGTCACCAACACCCTTATCCCCAGTGCATAAAATGCTTTTGCATAGATTGTTTTAGATTTTGCATATCTGAATTTAGGAATTGGTTTAAATGCTGCAGTTGTGCTTTTTCCTCTTTGATGAACTTGCTCCAGATAATACTGTTTGATCCATGCAAGTTGTGTGCCAGTGATATTGATTCCCGTTGACCTCTCCTGCCATGTTGTGTCGTATGATCTTACTTCCGAGACTTATGGAACGACCATGTATTGCAGTTTATGCGATAGATATGCTGGAGATTCTGCTATAGCTGCAGTGACTTTTGAATATTATACCTGCACCATTTCGAAACAGCCTGTTAAAGTATCAAAGCTGTTTAGAGTTTGTTTTATGTTAAATTTGAGGTTGAGTTTAGGGTAAAATTTGTATGTATTATAACACAAAAGTTGCCCGCCTCTGTTTCAAAACTGAAGTTTCTACCTTTCTCCCCTCTCTGTTTTCCCATCACAAACAGAAGTTAGATTCCTGCTTTTTCATTGATGGAATCACAAGCAACGTCCTGACTGGAAAATCATCAATGAAACACGTGCGAGATGGGCTGCACACCTGGCAATTAACAAGACACTCTGCAGACTCTCCTCATCAATCACTGTCCTCTTCCGTTCTACCTGGCACCTGGCTTGCGTGATTGTCTGTAAAAATCCTTTCATTGCAAGCTGCTCTCCATGCAAGTGAAACGGTTCCCTCTTTGGTTGTTTCTGTCTCTTTTTGGACAAGAACAAGTATCCGATACCTTGTGGCAGTGGCAGAGGATGGCAACCAAGAAGGAAAAGCTTCAGTTTCCACCAGAGACTCAACCACAACAGCCAGGCAAAGAATATCCCATGCACCCACTTCCACAACACATCAACCCTGACTACAAGCCCTCTAACAAGCTTCATGTTCACCATTGTTCTGCAGTTTTTCTGTTTACTTATCCTTTTCCAATCGGAACAGCAGATGAAAGACCTAGTATATATTCAATTTCGTGACAGGGAAAGGTTGCTCTGTTTGCTATCGTTTTGCACTAGAGGGGCCTTTACATATGTAGAAGGCATAGAGGATAGAGACAAGGTTGACGCCCTGAAGCTGATACTTGGGGCAATGCCTACAGACGTTAGCATCGAAGAAACTTACAAGAGTTTTGTTGATCATGTAGTGCGCGAATACCGGCGGATAGATATTCTGGTGAACAATGCAGCTGTACACCATTATAATACAACACTGGAAGAGGTCACCGAGGCTTATCTTTGGTTACTTCTTCCAGACCAAGTAAGAGAGAAAAACTGCTGAAACAATTTGCCTATTGCTTTGATCCTTTTGTTTCTAATTGGTATAAAGGCATTGTTTGAAGTATATGAAAGCAGGAAGTTGTGTTATCAACACAACATCTCTTGCTGCCTATGGAGGAAGTGCAGAGTTGCTGGATTACAGTTCAACTGAGGGTGCCACTGTATCTTTTATGCTTATTTATTTGTTTGTTTGTTTGTTTCTGAGGTTATTTACAGATTTTGGATCTTGCTTACATTGCAGGTGGTGTTATTGTCAATGCTTGATATTGCTTGCTGCTCTTTTGGCTCGCCATGTAAGTATGGTTTATTGCAGAAATGAGTGGTGAATTGCGCTTGGCAAATTACTAGGAATAAGGTTATAAATTAGATTTTCCCTTTTGTTTACAAATCTAACGAATTCGCACAAAACTAAAATAAATACTAATCTAGAGGTCGGTTTGCTCTGATCTTTCTTGAATTTTCAAATGATCTTTCTTCTATTTTCAAGTGCCCATACAAGAATTATTAGTTGCATAGTCAAAAAAACTTTTATCCAATTTGAAATCTTTGAATCTTTACAATCACGTAGAGATGCTAGTACTGTTTAGTGTGTTTTTGAGAGTGTGACCACGGTTGCTTTTCAAAGTGTTTTTTACTCAGAAAAATATGTCAATAATATTTTTTTAAAAAAATTATTTTTGAGATCAATACATCAAAATAATTTAAAAACATAAAAAACATATCAATTCAAAGTAAAAAAAAAAATTCAATTTTTTTCAAAAGCTATTTTAAAACGCAGTGCCAAACACACCTTAATCCTTGATTGTATCAGATTTTTATATAATTTAATATTTATTATTATATCTACATGTATTTTAATATTAAATAGTGGTTTTTAAACGAGCCCTCTTTCTTACTCTTTATTTAGAAGTGCGGCTTAAAAGCATGTTGGTTAAAATTTAATTGTTTTTATTTTAAAAAAATATTTTTATATAGTTTTAATTTGTTTATGTTAAAAATATATTTTAAAAAATTAAAAAATATATATTATTTTAATGTATTTATAAACAAAAAACATTTTAAAAGCAACCATCATCATACTTCCAAATACTACCTTGAAAAAAGAGGAGAGCTTAAAAACAAAGATAAAAGATTAATCCTAACAATAGATACAATCAAATCTTTAATGACATATTATAGGGTAAACAAATTCAATACTGATTGATTAACCTTGTTTGCTTGAAAGGCCATGAATAGAAAGATTGAAGACTTTTAAGGGATTTCTTCCTTACTGAGATATTCAAGAGAAAAAAACTTTTGACCTCTTAAGAAAAGGGACATGGTTCATAGTACATAAGCTATAAATACCCTTCAAATCACTGGTAAATGATTCACCATCTTTATTCTCTTATGATATATTCTCAAAGTATTTATAACAAAAAACCAAGAACAAATATTCTTGTTTTTAGAGTTAAATGTTTATTTCTTCATTTATTACAATCATTTGCTATAAAATCACTGACTTAATCTTAAAAGGATTCCAAAACTCCATAAAAGGATTATTTTGAAGAAACTAAGACCTCAACCATTAACCCTATATTCTTTCAGTTCCTAGAAATGAAATATTAATGTCAATGTATGATCATCATCTATTATCTAAACACTAAAACTCTATTCCCAATCATATTGGATTTTTGGATATCATCAAATATCTAATATGATAAAAAGAATTGATCTAAAGCATGGAAATATAAAAAGATACTACATTTTCATAACTCTATCTTATCTAGGACCGGTTGATTAGCTCGCACTTCCTGATGGGTCAGATGATTTTTTAAAATATATAAAAAAGATATTAAAAGCTTAAAGACTTCTTGGTAAAGTCATTAAACTCGGGCAAGTAGATAAATTTCAAAATTTCTCAACCCAACTCCTTTCATAACACAAGTTTCTAATTAAATTGTATCTGAGTTGACTTGATATGAATTGGTTGATTTCATAGGTTCAAATGTAACTTGTATGACTAGTAAAAGCTTGACATATCTTGTAAGAAAACATTAAGATGAAAACCTTTTTCTTTCAAGCATTGAAACGATAATATACTGGATGACCCCCGTCATCCCGCGACTAAGTTTATGAACTTAACTGGTTTTAATAAGTTTTTATATTTTAAAAAAAATTTACTTAATTATATTATAAAAAATAAATGGTTGTAATTTTAAGCATCAACCTTATACAAAGCAAAAAAAAATCACTCATGAAATCTATTTTTCAACCAATCCAATATCAAAGAATGAAATAAAAAAATAGATTTTTTTATTATTATTAATATTAATTAAATTACCAAATTGCCCCTAAGATTAGGATTAAGCACCTGAAATCAAGCTTTAAGATAATTAAAAAAAAAACCCTAGACCTAAGTTAAGTGTTGTTTTGCTTTTAAAGGTATTTTAGTAATTTAACTTTGCAAAAAAGATATAAAAAGATATAAGTAACCTTGATCAATTAAAAAATGGCTAATCCACGATAATATAAAGGAGGGTGAGTGTTAAAGACTTTGTAAGAAAAAACGATAAATTTACTATTCAATCCATAACAATTGATGTAGGTGAATCTTCTAAGTTTAGGTTAATATTCTAAATTTCCAGCCCTTGAAATTATAGACTTAAACTTAATTAAGAAATTCAATTCTCAACCAATTTAATATTGAAAAATAAAATTTTAAAAAAATATTAAATAAAAAAACTTACAAAAGCAAAAAAAAAAAACAAGCATAAAATATAAAAGAATAACAAATGAAGGAGGATGAAATTGAAAAGTAAAATAAATTAAAAATATATCTTAAATAAAAAATAAAAATCAAAAGAATATTGATCATATTTGACAGATTAAAAACTTGAATGAGGATAAAATTAAAAAATAAAGTTAAATTCAAGAAATTAATTAAAATATAAAAATAAAAAGCGAGAAAAGGGATGAAATCAAAAGAAAAATAACTTGAAGGGTTGATTTGTAAATTTGAAAGGTCATGCATGGATTTCTAAAAGGAAAAAGAAAAGAAAGGAAAAAAAAAGATTGTTGGCACTGCATCGAAACTCAATTAAACAAACGTGCAACATAATAAGAAAAAGGAGGTTGAGATTAACATAATGATGCTGATTTTTTTTTTTTTAACCAGAAGAGCCAGTTGCCAAAGGATAGTTATTTATGAAAATACCACGTTGCTCTTTTGAACAAAAAAATATTACAAAAAACCATTATGAAATGACGATGAAATCCTTATAGTCAAGCTTTTGAAATTTGATTACAAGCATAAAATATAAAAAAATAATAAATAAAGAAGGATGAAATTGAAATTAAAATAAATTAAAAATATATCTTAAATAAAAAATATAAAAAAATAATAAATGAAGGAGGATGAAATTGAAATTAAAATAAATTAAAAATATATCTTAAATACAAAATATAAAAAAAAAATAAATGAAGGAGGATGAAATTGAAATTAAAATAAATTAAAAATATATCTTAAATAAAAAATAAAAATCTAATAAATATTGATCATATTTTGACAGATTAAAAACTTAAATGAGGATAAAATTAAAAATAAAGTTAAATTCAAGAAATCAATTAAAATAAAAAAAAAATAAAAAGCAAAAAAAAGGATGAAATCAAAAGAAAAATAACTTGAATGATTGATTTGCAAATTTGAAGGGTCATGCATGGATTTCTAAAAGGAAAAAAGAAAAGAAAAGAAAAAAAAAGGTTATTGGCATCGCATCGGAACTCAATTAAACACGCGTGTTATATAATGAGAAAAAGAAGGCTGAGATTAACAGAATGATGCGGAGAAATTTTTTTTTTTAACCACTACAGCCAATTACCCATGGATAGTTATTTATGAAAATACCACATTGCCCTTACGAACAAAAAAATATTACAAAAAACTATTATGCAATGACGATAAAATCCTTATAATCAAGCTTTTGGAAAGCTGATTACAAGTGCAAAACAAATCATTATATAGTAGTAAAAAATTAAAATATCAAAAAAGCCTCTGGACTGTAATTATTATTTTATTTTTTTGCTTTTAAGGGCAATAAAATGATTTTACTAATAAAAAAAATCATAAAAAAACCAAAATATTCCTAAAGAATTCTAGAATATCAAATTAACCAAGTGACAAGATCATTCTAGGCTAGCACTTTAAATACAGTTCTTTGTGTTTTTTTAGGGTGGAATTGTCATTTCCTTATTACAATATACAGTAATTCAAGGCATGTATATAATACTTTTCCCATGTGCTTTTCTTTTTTAATTAGTTTGTTAAAAAAAATAGAGTATTTATAAAACTTACATTATCCAACTCAACTCAACCCGTTAAAATTAATTAATGTATATATATTACAAATGATGGTGATTAAAAAAAAAAACTTAATAAATATATATAATATGTCGAGATGTTTAAAATTCACTTAACTCAACCCAATTCATATTCCTCATTAAATATAAATAACACTAGAAAGTCCTTATAAGAAAGGAAAAAAAGTCTATTGGGTCTTATGGACATGGGATTGTAGGTATTAATTTTATATTTTGATTAGAATTATAGACTCAAACTTCACTCGACCATATCCATGAATACTCGAACTTCTAATAGTGAATGACAGTCTAATGTCAATTAAACGACAAGCCAAACGTTCCTATGTGAATGTCGTTCACCACTTTCATTTTGATAGACCCTCCCCCTCCCAACAGCCAAGAAACCTTAAACTTGCATAAACAACAGCAAACAAACAAGAGTGAAACACAATCGAGTAAAGCGTAGTAAAGCCATGGCATATGCAATCCTCAAGCGAACAAACCCTTCTTGCCTCCTCAAGTCAATGGCTGATAGTCTCGGAATCATCGGAGGATCGTGGAGATCCTACGCCAAGGTTGCAGTCGGGACTGACATAGTCTCCGCTGCACCCGGCGTTTCCCTCCAAAAATCCCGGACCTGGGACGAAGGTGTTTCTTCAAAATTCTCAACAACTCCATTAAAAGACATTTTCAAGGTTGGCTAATTAATTGAGATATTTAATACGTAAAATACCCATTTTTTAATATTTAATTAATTGTGATTTGTTTTCTTTAATTTCATATTTTCAGGGAAAAAAAGTTGTCATCTTCGGCCTCCCTGTAAGTATCTTCTGCATTTTAATTCATATTTTCCTGCTTCTTTTATTACATATTTGGTGGAATTGAATTTTTTTTTGGGTATAATTTTAAATGATTGTTGGCAATTAGGTCTCCTTTTTTTTCTTTCTTTTTTTTTTGCTATTGATAGGACCCTACAGCCCACAATCAGTGGTTAAGCAGTC
This sequence comes from Populus tomentosa, assembly GCA_018804465.1. Taxonomy (NCBI): domain Eukaryota; kingdom Viridiplantae; phylum Streptophyta; class Magnoliopsida; order Malpighiales; family Salicaceae; genus Populus; species Populus tomentosa. The sequence continues at coordinate 4,930,478 of CM032005.1, forward strand.
TGGGGATAAAAGATGAAGGTTTAATCTGGCATTCTCTTGTAATGGGGCATATTTTAAGCTCAAATACTCTTGACAGGATTCGAATCTGTGACCTCCTTGCAAGTACAAGGAGCTCACTACCATTAGGCAAGACGCCTACTGGTGTTGTTACATGTCTGTTTGTTTCGTGTTTCAAAAGCGTTTTTGAAAAAATTTGAAATTTTTTTATTTTTTTATTAACTTCAAATAATATGTTTTTAGTGTTTTCAAATCATTTTGATGTACTGATATCAAAAATAATTTTTTAAAAAAATAAAAAAATCATTGACATGTATTTTGGTACGAAAAATTATTTGAAAAGCAATCGCAACCACACTACCAAACAAGCTTTTTATTGAGGTTTTAAAATTTCTTGAACTTTGCAAGTGACTGGCATAAAAAAAAGGAGACAATTATTGCTCGGTTGCCGTTACTGATTCAAGGTTAGTATAATGTTTAGTGGCTGCATTTGTGCTATCCATGATGTTACTTTCACAAGGTTATTGCACTTTTCCTTTTGGAATGATAGACATGAAGTTGGAAGCCAAAATGATAGTTGTCTCAACGCAAACACTGGTGTGGATGACAATGGGGAAGAGGAGAAGAGGGAAAACGATATTAATTTGTTTTGGGAATAAGATTGTCAAGTCAAAGATCTGATAAAGAATGACCTAAATAGCTGAAACATGATTCCTTTTATTTTGTGACTTAATTTTGTTGATAGAAAACTATTTTTATGTGTTGCGTTTACCATGTCCAGGGAGCATACACAGGGGTTTGTTCACAGCAGCATGTGCCTAGTTACAAAAATATAATTGATAAGTTCAAGGCTAAAGGGATTGACTCTGTCATTTGTGTGGCTGTTAACGATCCATATACTATGAATGCTTGGGCAGAGAAACTTCAAGCTAAAGATGCTGTAAGTGATTATTGTGAATCATATACATTTGTTTCTCTTTTCTTACATGTGATCTGAAATCCTTTCTATTTGTTTTGATTTTGCAATTTCCAGTTAAACTTTATGGTTGAATCTTTACAGTTTTCTATATTCTAGGAAATTTCCTAGAAAAGAAGAAAATTCTCCAAAGTAGACATGACCTTAATGGCTTTATTCCCTAATTGTGCAATTATGTCACATCACTAAACCATATATTGTTTGCTGCTTCATAAGATGTCTGCAAGTGGAGTTAATTTTCCGGCCACTTAATCCCATGAAGCATCGGTGCTGTTATTATTCCCATACTTTAGAAGTTTTATCCTCTTTGCTGGAACAATGTCATCTTGTTTGGGTAGTGAACTGTTCGAGTATGCAGTATCCTCTTCACTTTATTTCCCTTTTAACTAGCCTTTTTCTATTTTAGATTGAATTTTATGGAGACTTTGATGGGAGCCTTCACAAGAGCTTGGAATTAAATAAAGATCTTTCTGTTGCTTTGCTAGGGCATCGCTCTGAAAGGTATGATGCCGTCATGTCTGTTCTTGGTGTTCTAACATGCGTTTCCCAGGATTCTGAATTATCTGATCTAGGGATCTCATTTGATTTCCCTGTTTGTCTGTTTGCTGAGTGCTCTTAGAGCCAATTAACCCTAAAATGCACTTCGTAGTTTATATTGGTTATTTACTTTTACTCACCCGAGACTCTACTGATCTGTGTGTTGATCATGGATATATTTTCCTTACACATTTGACTCTTGCGTACTTTGTGTAGATGGTCTGCTTATGTGGAAGATGGAAAAGTAAAGGTTCTAAATGTAGAGGAAGCTCCATCTGACTTCAAGGTTTCTGGCGGCGAAGTCATACTGGGACAAATCTAATTTGTCTTTGGCTATGTTTATAATCCACCGGAGCTTTTATGCCAAGCATGCCAATCTATCATTTTTGGGTTAACTTGGTAAAATAATTCAGGTTGTTGCTATGTATCATATGTTTGATTCCAGAGTACTCTTGGCTGTTTTGTCTGTGGTGCTGTACTAGAATCATTCGTTGGAGGGAATAAGTTACGTTTACCCACTTCTAGTCTCACCTTTCTCATAAATTCTAATGAAATCTAAAATTTTCTCGCCGGTGACTAGAAATTCTAAACATGGAGACTATGTTTGATTTTGTATTTGTTTTTAAATTTTTTGTTTTGTTGTTTTCCGATTGTGTTTATGTATTTATGTGAAAAATAAATTTTTAAAAAATAAAAAATATATATTATTTCAATATATTTTCATAAACAACTTGTAATAAAAACATTCCTCATAACAATTTTTTAACCCAAGAAAATGATTATAAGGTTGATTTTCATACAATCATATCAAAATTGACATAAAATACAGTTATTTCCATGCCTGTTTGTGCTCTATCACTTTTCCCATTTTACGAGTCCTCACATTCCTTCCTCATAACAAGACATCCAAAAACTTGGGAAACATGGCAGAAACAAGAATGGAAATAGCATGAACATAATTACATATTTAAAGAATTTGACAGAACTCGAGATTTACGTGGACCTAGAAACTATATCTTCAATCCTTGACGATGACGAGGAGGAGCATAATCACGGGCACCGTGGATTGTTCCCAGGGCCACCATAATAGAAGTGTGTGCCCCATTCATTGCTGTAGGAGCTTTGGATGTTGTAACAATTGGTGTTTTCAGCTAGGGTTGAGATACTTCGGGCGGAGCTGAGGCTGTTGTCAGAGTCTACGATCTCTAGGTTCCGAAAATAGCTTGCTTTTCCGAACCCGTCCTCTGCAAAGTGGCCCGACCCCATCTGTGTCGATGTGTGCTTGCCGTTGGCCCTTGAGTTCACCACCTCGCCGCCCCACTCCACCATGGTGGCATGCTCTGCTAGGTGTGTAAATAGCTCAGCTGGCCAGTATCCTACTAGGGTGTTGCCACCAAAACTCATCCACCAATTACCTAGCTTCGGATCCTGATTCCAAAACAAAACAAATAAAAAGTTTGAACAATAAAATAAAAAGGCTAATTGGACAAATAAGTTTTTGCAATAAGTAGAATGTGCAAGATATTTCAATGCAATAAGTTCTAAATATTAAGTTACATAAATGAGAGGTTCAAACTCTCTAGATCTCTTACGAGAAAGACGAAAAAATATATTAATATCAGCTCATTAAACTACATATTGGTTGGATGGGTTGTCATCGGATTCTCTGTTATTTCTTAACATGAAATTTAAGGAAATATATGAGGCTTTTATTATAACAAAAGGGTGTGGAAAAATTACTATAAATCAAGAGATATTTCATCTTGACAACTAAAATATATAATATTATTATTATTTTTTTTCAATCTTGACAACTAAAATATATAATATTCTTTGTTTGTGTGTTGTTTGTTTGGATCTTGCAAACATATCAAACCCAAGCTCATTAGATCCGGGTATCTAGCAATAATATCAAGCTCAAGGCTCTAAATTTTGGTATAGTTGATACATCTAAAAAATTTAGATCTGGCATAACTGCGAGACTTAATTATTTTAGATCTAAATCTTTTAAATCTAGTATGTTATTAGACTAAAGTACTTAAAAATATTTTTATATTTTTAATATTTTTGTTAATAGTTTTTTTTTAAAAAATATTATTAATAAGCTAGAAGCGCAAACTACTAATATAGTAGTACCTTCCAAATGAGGATGCTGATATCATATTGGTTGCCTGTGTATGATGAAACAGGAGAAATGGCAGCTCCGATGGCTATTCTGCTATGGGTTTGCACAAATCCTGCACAAAGAAGGTTGTAGCACCCTGTTGCTTGATATGAATCACTCTGCAAGATTCAAATTTAAAATAATGACTGTCATTTTAGGGTTCTTTCTTTCCCAAAACTATCAAATTGGAAAAATATCTTCTACTACATTTTGGAAAACAACAATATTAATTCCTTTTTTTCTTTTTTATACAGAAAAATAATAATAAAAAAAAAACAAGAGAAGAGAGAACCTTTGAATTTTCATTTATTTAAATTTTTGTTGGCATTATGACGTGTTAAATCTCTGATGAAAATATCGCCATCTTTATTAATTTTTTATTTTTTCTATCTCATTATAATTTCCATAAAAATTATTAATCACCCTAGATTTGAATTTTTTTTAGTACTTGTATTTTCATCTCTCTTTGTTTTGCTCAATAAACATAAATATAAATTAGAATTAATTGTAGGTTTTTCTTTTTTTTGTTTTTTTATATAAGGGAAAAGAAGAAACAGGAAATGAGAGAACCGTCAAGTTTTCATTTATTTGAAAGTATCAATGAAATTTTCGTCAGCATTATTGACATATTAAATTTACAAAGAAATTACCAACAAAATCTTTATTAATTTTTTATTTTTTCTATTCCATCACAATTTCCATAAAAAATTATTTTGTAGCCTCACCAGCCATTACAAATTCCACCCTCCCTTTGAATTGTTTTTTAGTAATTTTCCTTCTCTCTTTGTTTTGCTAAATAAACATAAATATAAATTAGAATTAATTAGTAATTTAGAATTAAATATGATCAGAGATCTTACCGTCCAATAAGTAAACAGTCTGGGCCTGCTGTCACCATAAAGCTCCGGACTGACCTGACTAGTAGAATAAAATCATTACTTCAGAAAATCCCATTAATTAAACATATAATTAATATATAAACCATTTATTAATCCATAGAAAATATAGTAATTAATTATAATTGAAATAGTGTGCACAGGAGATACCTGCCACCCAGCTTCTATGCTGTTGAGATCAGAGCCGTCGAACGATCCCGAGAGAATCCAGATCTGTGATAGACTGAACTCATTGACCACTTGGTTTGCTGGACCCCACACGTTAATTGTTGCCTTCGCTCCATACACCTCTTGTGATGATCCAGTGTAGGCAATTGCATGCTATGAACCAGAGAAAGAGATTGATCAAAGGGTAGAAAATGAATATAACATGAACTTCAAGGTAAATCATGTGGGTCCTAATCAGGAAAATGATCCTATATTTTATATTTTAAGAATCTAAAAATCAACTCTAAAATTATATATACATAAATTATTTTATAATTTTATTTTTATATATATTGTTTTAATCTGGAAATACTAACCAAATATAAAATTTATGTATATTAAAAATTAGTATCTTTTTTTTTAAGGTATGAGTAAATGTTAATAATAATTTTTTTAGTAATCAAAAGAAAATACCAAAACTCAAAGTATTGTGAATTCTATATTTTAATAATAATTATATTAAGAGCTTAGAAGTTGTCATCTTTTTCTTTTTAAATTGAAAATAATATTTATTATTATTATTTAATTAAGCAAAAAATTATCCCCTGGCAAATATACATCATTGTTGTATGACTGTATGACTATACCATAATTGCAACTCTCTCAATAAACATGTCAAGAATCAATATTTGATGATTATTGCTAATTTAATTGTGTAGAAATAACATCAATACCCATATTAAAAAATTCTTATTATGCTTAGTGCCATGCCTATTAATTATTCTCTAATATTTATTTTAAAAAATAAATGCCATGCCTATTAATTATTCTCTAATATTTATTTTAAAAAATAAATATAAAAAAAGAGATAAATTTTAGATGAAGATATTATTATTGTTTTTGAAAAGTTACAAATTTTATTTTATCTCGCTGTCTTGTATCAGTTTTTTTATATAAAAATATAAATTTTAGATAAAGATATTTTTATTATTTTTGAAAAGTTATAAATTTTATTTTATCTCTTTGTCTTGTATCAGTTTTTCTATATATATATATATATATATATATATATATATATATATAAAAATTTAGATGCAGATATTTTTATTGTTTTTGAAAAGTTATAAATTTTATTTATCTCTGTCTTGTATCAGTTTTTCTATAAAAAAAAAAGAGGTAAATTTTAGATGCAGATATTCTTATTGTTTTTGAAAAGTTATAAATTTTATTTTATCTCTCTGTCTTGTATTAGTTTTTCTATATATAAAAAATTAGATGCAGATATTCTTATTCTTTTTGAAAAGTTATAAATTTTATTTTATCTCTATATCTTATATTAGTTTTTCTAAATCTAGTAACTAATAAGATATATTTAATTATTCTTTGTACACCATGAAATTTTTCCATGCTCATTGTATATTAAAAACCTAATTTCACAGTTTAATTACCAAGCAATTTGTTCTTTGAAATCTCATAATTCTCAAGAAGGAAAATAAAAAATATTGAGCTCTCATCAATGAAACATTAAATATGAAGGTGTAAAAATGTAATGTATCATTAATATTTCAAGCCAAAATAGCATAATTTTATTGTCTTTGTGCACGAGAAAGTTTGAACTAAAGGCACCACACCATATGATCCATGAGTAGTGAAAATCGAATTTCTTTTTTATGTACTTGCACATAATTATTTTGAAATAACTATATATGAAAATAATCAATATATATATATATATATATATATATATATATATATATATATATATGTTGAGGCAATGAAAATCAAAATTGCACTCTTTTCAAAGGGAGGGTGAGAAAAGATAGGATACCTCATGTCCATTGCCACTAACTACATCAGGTGCATCTAAGTGTCTAGCAAGAGAGATTGATCTTTGTTGTTTCTTGCCAAAATCAAACAAAGACTTGGCTCTCAGCACATCATGAACTGTGCTCCGCCGTATAGGAACAGTTCCCTGCGGGCACTGTGTCCCATTCCGGTGCCACATTTGCCATGAACCTCTCACGCCTTCTGCTTCATCGCTCTTCTTTGTTCTTTCTGATCTCAACTCATCATCCTCTTTCAACGCTTTCACTCTAGGCATTTCTGGGGGCTCTCTCTGTTAATTGCATCGCATAATCATCATAATTACTAGCATTAGTCAAAGTTAACATTACCACATGTTATCTAAGGAATGAGAGAGAGAGAGAGAAGAAGATTAATTTAGCTTTACCTTTAAGCTTTATAGTAATTGAATATATAGTGAGTTTTTTAAGAGAAAAAGAAGATGACAGAATACATGGAACCAAGAAAGTCCTTTTTCATACACAAGATTTAGGAGCATTGGGGAGCTTCATAACCTTCTTTTACACGTAAAAAGGTTATAATATGGTAGTGTTTAATTATTGTCAAACAGGAAGTTAACCTAGATGAATGTTGAAAGATAGTGACAAAACAAGAAGAGAAATTATCTTCGTTAATTAGCAATGTTACATGTTAATGGAATGGACAGGGCAAGAGAGGGGAGGGGGTGTTTTTTTAAAAAAGTTTTTTCTAGGTTATTTACCTGGATCTTGTGATTCTTTAAAAGAGGGTGATCTAAAGCAGGCTGTTTTCTTTTATGAACACAGTCTATGATATCTCCATCTGGGCTCTGTAAAGATCAAAGAAAAATGTCAAAACAAGAAACTAATTAACCCCACATCATCAAATGAAATCAAAACATGAACAAAGAAACAAAAATTTGGTGTAAATTTAAGAAGATAGATATGTAAAATATACCTCTATGGTCATGACTGGAGGCTTGTTGATCTTGTCTAAGTGCCTCTGAATCCTTTCAAGTCTCATGCTACTGACTTGCCTATGATTTGTGTAATTTAGGGCTGACACAACAACAGTAAACCTTTGGACAAAGAGAAGAGCTAGAACAAGAGGAGGAAGAGAAGCTAGAAACCCTCTCTTATTCACCACAAAACCCATGTTTCTTTCAGTGCCAAGAAAGAAACGCAGAAGGAGACTGAGGGGAACTAACAAACCATTACTAGAAAAAAAAACAAAACATAATAGCTTAGTAACAAATTAATCTAATCACTCGCACCAAACCCACACGGAAACCAGAACAGGTAATGGAAAATGACTCTTGTCTCTCTCTCTCTCTCTCTCTCTCTCTCTCTCTCTTGCTCTCTCTCTCTCTCTCTTTCTGGGTCTTTATGGCGAGAAGGAAGGTTGGTGGAGATGGTTAATTAACCTGCATATGTAGAGGCCTGCTCCCTCTCTTAAACATTCACTATCAAGTTCATCATTGCTTACATTGAATTCAGATACAGATTGAGAAAGAAGAGTAAAACATATATGTTAGTGTTAAATCTTTCGTTTTGTTCCTATGGAGGTGCACCGATCGAGGACAAAGACAGAGAAGAAACAAAGACTTGAAAGCACTATAAAAACCGAGACCTACCCAACAATATATGCAGGCTCCTTTTTATTGCGCTCCTTGAATGTGCTTCATCTGCCACCATATAACTTTGTCATTAATGTTTTCACTTTAAGAGTTTCGTAGCCATAGCTTTCTTTTCTTCCCAGTCTTCTCCTTTCCTCAGTCCTACCCTTTTTTAAACTCCAAGTAGCACTCAATTGCTGTGTTCTCTATGCTTTGGTGCTGCCACTTGGCTTGTATATTTCATATTTCTTCACCTAATCTATACGTATATGATCCCAACGTGAATACGATCCGTTACCCTCTAAACATACACTCAGATATATATATATATATATATATATATATATATATATATATATGTATCAATTTTGAAAAATAAATTGATATTGTGATAACCTGTGATTATGTATTTTAGAAATAAATGATTACGAGAGAAGAGATTTGAATTAACTACAGGATGAGGATGATAAATTAAGAATAAGAAAATATTAAATCGAGGATTAAATTAAGATTTGTAAGTTTCTATTCTCGAATCTCAAATACTTCTATGGCTCGATCCCATGTAGAACTTTGATGTTTGACTCAAATTATTAAACGGTGGAACCGTGGAAATGTCTTAAATTCCTGTATGATTCTAATAAATAAATAAATACTTGTTAATCCTGACTCTTGACGTAGGCACACCATTGTTGTAAGCACGATTTACGTAGACTTGGGGGTTTGATAAACACATTGCTATCTACCCAGCAACAATCTTTCAAAAAAATAAAAAATAAAAAATTGAAAGTTTGATTTACGGAAGGGCCAAGTCAATCCCTCCTAGAGAGATATGTCATCATTTTATTTGCTTGATGAATTTATAAACTCAAAAATAAGAATAAAAGGAATTAAATAAGATTTTGCTATTGGTTTTATATTATTTTCTACTACAATTGAAATAGCTTAAAATTGTACAATCACTACCTTATACTTAATATTCTTAATTTAATTAGATAGAATAATAAAAATAAGATTCAAACTTGTAATTTTTTAATTATTTAGATTTTGACCCCATTAAAAACTATCACAATTTAAAAATTAAATTATTAAATGATGCTTTAAAAATAATTTTATATTATTCTCAATAATAAAATATAAAGACAAAGTAGACAGTGCATTAATTTTGATTCTTGCATTTATATAGCAAGGGGACAACATCAAGAAATAGATTTAATCTTTCTCCTACAAGATCCCACAAACGAGGTGATGAGCACAATCATAATTAATTAAGCAGCTCAATTCAAAAACCACTTCATTTATTTTTTAAGAGAGAGATCAACATGTAATTAATGAATTCACAAAGGCCATTTTTAGGTGTAAACCTCCCCAAGTTGAGATGATATATGCTTAGAGGCTAAGAGAAAATAACTGAAAAACTGATTAAATCAGAAAAATTAAAAAGAAAAACTGAAAAAATTAAACCGTGAAAAAAATAGATTAAAATTTTAAAAAACTGACCGGTTCAATTTGGTTTTATAAGTCTGAAATAAAAAAAATCGAACCGAATCCAAACAAAAAAAACCTGAAAAAAACCGAGTCAAACCGGTTTGAAATGATTTTTGTTCTAAAAAACTAAACTAAACCGAAACCGGTCGGTTTTTTTTTAAAAAAATCTTGTTTGGTTACTTTTTTTATATATAAAAAAATCAAACCAAACCAAAAATAAATATATACTCATCAACAGTCACCCATGATGTAAGAAAATACTAGAAACTAACTTGATTAGTGCTCAACTACAATTGGCAGGAAGATTTATATCTGGCTATAAGTTAATTAGTTCATAGAGATGAACTACTTGAATTCAACAAAGGTACATCTTGTGATTCCTATATAGCTAACATTTCGGACCAAATCGACTCATATAATCTCGTCCTAGGTTTTTCCTAGTTCTCATTAAAGCGTCCGCAGAATTTAACAGTGGTAAAGCGTCATATAGAGTTACAGTCATAGGTGGTCATAGACCCGATTTAAGAAAAACAAAATCTAGATTTCCTGTGTATCACCGAGTTAATCATTTTTATCCAATAACATTGTTTTATTTATTTTTTTATTAAAAATGCTATTGGTATTGACTTAGTTCTGTTTGAATATAGCTTAAAACACGACCCCTGTCAGCTATGGAAAACAAAGGTACATTATATAAAATTAATAATAGTAGTGAATTAGAGAGAGATGCATGAGGGGTGTCTACTCTTAGAAATAGCTTATACAAGCCTATTCTCTTTTACAACCGACAAAGAAAATTTCTTAAATGAGACAAAAAAAAAAGAAAAAAAAAAAGGAAAACGGGTTTGCCTGTCACGAGTTAACCTCACCTAGGAGGTAGACTAGGTAAACATTTACCTTTTCATTTAAGAAGTTAGTTACTTGATTCATAATTAGAGCCACCATGCGAAGGAAATAAGAGTTGACGGAAGGGATAACCAATCAAAACCAGTGGCCGCCCATTCCAGATCATTGATTCTTTTTTTTTCAATTTATTTTTGCCAAAACAACATTATTTTAATTTTTTTTTAAATTAAATTAACCCAGATCGATACTTCCCAACTCAAGTCAAGCCTTGCCAGAGTTATGTTGCTTGCTGTATGAAGCATCTCTTGTAAATCTATAGATGCCTCATGTAGCGGAATGGTATTATTAGTATTCACAACCCCTATAAATTACTCAACCTTCAAATCAATAGCCTTCCTCAGGCGCTATCTCCCTAGACCTACCTTTTTGAAAACCCTAGAAACCTAAGGGGGGTGAGAAATAAATAAAAAAAAAAAAAACCCTTTCTTTTACAATTCAACCCTGTATCCTTCAATTATTTCAGGGCAAAATCACAAACACGAACACAAAATTAAGTTCCCAGGTAAATTAAAGAGTGACAATAAGAGATTGAAAGCCTGAAATTAATGTTTTGTCCATTCCTCAGATTGAAACCCTAGAAACCTAAGGTCACGTGTCATTGAAAAGTGGGGGAAAACAAAGCGGAAAAGGTTGAGACACCTAAAGCAAGGGCCTAGAGCTTTGTGTGCTTCCTCTCGGGTCGAGGCTGCCACTCGGACCCAGAAAGGGGCTGCAGTTCTTCCGGAATAGCTCATCTTTGCAGGAGCAGATCATTTAGTTGGAAGGAAGAGCGCTTTTTAGCTCATCTTTCCGCAGCACCAATCCAATAACCTTTTTGCGCGTTGCACTTGTAAAAAAAAATTGATTTTTTTTTAATTATATATTTTTAGAATAAAAGGATACTAAAAATAATTTTTAAAAAATATTACTTTAATAAATTTCCAAAAAATTACAATTTAAAATACAGCTGTTACCACGTTAAAAACCCAAGGACTGAAATAATATGCAATATACTTCAATGACCCAATTGACTTGCCATTTACTCAAACTGAATTGAACTAGGGCAGATTGACCTCATGGAGATAAAAGGAGGAACCTTCAAGGGTGTTGACCTCCTTTTAGCTGTCGAAAACACTCGATATTATCTCGCAAGGAATATTTTTACTTGACTTAACCAAAAAAATAAAACAAATCACCAAAAAAAAAACTTCAAAAAAACATAGAACATGATGCTTTGTGATAGGAATGCTGCTTATTTTAATTTAGGAAACATCAAGCACTGGCCTTTGGAAAGAGAAGCCTTTTATCCGTCTAGCAATCTGGGCAGGCAAGGAGCAAAATTGTTCATACAGATAACTAAACGCAGTACTGACATAAATTACAACAAAAAGGGTATTGTGTCGAGCGGCTTTTCCTATTCCTCAGCAATTGCAAGGGGTTACAAAAACAAGAGCTAAAATCCACCGCTATATCTACATATAATCCATGTCCAAAACTGATGGTGTTAAGCCTTTTATCATCTTTGTATGATTAAATATGACTATGTACTCCTATGAACAAGAGTCACCACACATAGCATTTGACCAAAACTTCCTGAAGGTTTTTGCGTACCTCTCTTGAAGAACACACAAAAATAATAGGGATATGCAATCAGCTATTAGCCACTTTTTGATTCTTCTTCACTGTCTTCGCTCTCATCGCTGCAACTCCACAACCACCAGAAATATATACATTCAGAAAATAACTAGATGTATAAATAACCAACATACACAACACACTGGATATATAAATCATCAAATGCATGTACTTATAAGCAAGTATAAGCCATCCTAGGTATTACTGCATCCCTGCGACAGAAACAAAAAATGTTCCAAGAACATGTATCATAGCATGGTTCACATAGAATGCCAAAGAATGTGAATTGTGAATTATGATATGTGAGGTATCAGTGCATTAGTTGTACTAACATATGCTATAAACATCCCCAAGTCCTTCCCAATTGAATCTGTATCCATAATTTTTAAACATATATGCAGGTATTATTTGCAAAGTTGAGATTTAAAGGATAATGTCCATCAAAGTCCAATGGCGGATACTCCCCATTGAGCATTTGGGTTAGGCTGCTATCCAATCATTTTATTCCAAGTCCCATAGTTTGTGTCATTATAATTTCTTCATCAGTATTTATTCTCTTTATGTGCTTCAGAACAAAATCTGTTTTTTTCCCTTTATAGAGCTATATTCAATCAGATACATCATACAAGAATGTCATTTCATGGATACAAACATGAAAAGCATAATTCTGTGTCATACATACATGCAAGCAATATTTACAAGTAAAGAGCGGAAGTGTGTGATTGGTATTCATAAATATACCAGTGGACAGAATATGATGGTTTATAGCAAGGTATGACAAAGCAGAAGAAATTGAAGTTTTTTTTATCCTTCTAAACTATAGCCAGCACAAACATGAAGTTCAAAAGGAGCTAAATCCCAGAACAGAACTAAATGTTCAACCAGATTACCTATATTCAGGGAACTTTGAACGTCGCCTAGCATCCAAGCCTGTAATAAATTTTTGAGCAGCTTCAACATGGTCTGTACCTGAAAAAATAATTCCAAAGCATTAAGTAAGGAAACCTCTTAGTTTTCCCAATTCACATTAAACAATGCAAAAGAATTAGAAGACCAAAAACCAGTCATTGAAAGATGAAAGATGGAAGGATCAATTTTAATCTCACTTGACAATTAAAAGACACATAATCAACAGAAAACTGATATTGAATCAATATATGAAGGAAATACCTTTTGTCATCTGGAATGCATGCACAGCACATCTTTCCGCGGCTAGCCTCACCGGAGTACTATTGTCCTTCAAACATTCAGCAAGTGCAGGGCCAATAATGGAAACATGGACCGTAATTGATGGAGGACTTGCCTGAAAAATAAACGCCTCATTAAAGTTCCTGAAATTAAATGTTCATGGATTCCTTATTAGAGTAGAAACACATGAGGGCATACTTTTGCAACAGCTTTTAAAGCAGATAAACCTCTCCTTCTAACTTCACTGGAGTCATCGTGCAAAGCAGACACGATTGTCGAAATGATATCAACATATGCAGTGGCTTCAGAAGGATCACTCTGAATCTGATGAAGTATAAGCCTTCCCAATGCCTTCGTTGAAGTTTCACGAAGAGGAAACTAATTTGCAGAAGAGCACATTCAGTAACTGGTACAATACAAACGCATAAAATTACAACTGTTAGAACTGCAATACCTTCTCATCTTTCAGGGCATCTTTAAGGCAGTGTATGATAGATGGAAACATTTGGGATGTAACAACAGAGGATGGATTGTGCCTAAGCAAGGATGAGATGGTGAGTACTGAGCCGTGCCTGGACACCCAGCTAGGAGAAGATGCCAAATTTGAGAGTAGTTCAAGCAGATCATCCAGCTGATGCTCTTCCATGTACTGCAATGTCATTTGAAACTATGAGAAAACATAGAAGAAATTGCAAATTTTAATGGAAGAGGTTGGTAGCAATCAACAAGGAAGGTCCATCAAGAGCAAAGAAAGGTACGAACAACATGGTGTTCTGCCCAGGTACAGCTTCAGCTTCTTACCACAGGTTTATTTAAAAAAACAATCTTGAGTCCAGAGATCAGCCAGCATGTAGCACCACTAGTATATCCTAATTCTAGTAACTTCTTGTTGATATGAAAACTATGGCAAGAGTGATATGGTCACTTTAGAGCTAACAACTTTAAAATACCCTCTACCATGTTTATCATGCAATTTTACAGCATTTTGTAATTGAAAACCAACTGCCTTTGAGTATTCTTGTTTCCATCTTTTCTACTCCTTGACTGCAGCACACTGACAGGCCCAAACCTGAACAGCTACAACACTAGACTGCTGTGGCTTATTTTCAGAGCCCTAGGCACTGTCCCCGACAGCAAGCCTAGTAGTGTCAGGCTTGGGTGGTGTTAATGGTAATTCACTATTCAAATAAAACAAACATCAGGTCTAAGCCAGAGTTTCAAATATGTCAAGAGATTCAACACTTCTATCAGTTAAAATGAAAACATATATTTGCAAAACCAAGATACTCAGAAGTCAGAATACCTAAACCCACCTGTGAAGTGATACCCAATATGCTGGCAGCAGATATTCTGACTTGGTCATCATCATGATGAATTAAATCCTTGAGTTGACTGAAAACACGAGCTCTGACAGGATCGCTCACACTTTTCCCAGCATGCTTAAGGACACCTTTTAAAGCTGTGAGAATTGCCTCCCGAACACCAGCATCTGATGCCTGATCAACACAATAAAAGTGATGTCATGATCATAACAAAGATCAGTGAAGGGGAAAAAAATGCATAATGACTACCAAACCTGCAAGCTGGACAGGAGGTCACTGACTAGAGGATCAACTCTTGTACTGAGTGCACTAAGCTTTCCAAGAGCAAAAGCAGCACTTGTACGAACAGTCCTGCATTTCACTCAA
The DNA here is from genome assembly GCA_018804465.1 of Populus tomentosa. Taxonomy (NCBI): domain Eukaryota; kingdom Viridiplantae; phylum Streptophyta; class Magnoliopsida; order Malpighiales; family Salicaceae; genus Populus; species Populus tomentosa. Next base: position 4,945,512 of record CM032005.1, read on the forward strand.
GATCTCATGGGCAGGAAATAGGAACTCACAAGCCATAAATAAGCCAAAGTAAGAAGACATGCGTAAAGGATATATATATATATGTGAAAGGAAAAAAATTTCCAATAGACCCACAAATAATTTATGAAACAATTCAACAATAGTTTGACAAATGAGCTTTTAATGTACAAACAAACCTTGTACTATCTTGTAAGCATTTGATAAATGTTGTTTGAAGCTGAGGAAGAAAAGGCCTCAGGGACATCCCACCCTTCCGTATTAAGATGCTCAATGTAGACAAGATGGCACTCTTCACCTGCCAAGGAAACCGGTCGCCTATGATCCGGATAAGAGGCCTGTAATTATAAAACAAATACATCATTATAGTAGGTACACACCTAGGAAACTTCAGCTAATGGGAAAATAATCTTTTTATTAACAAGAGAACTATTAAAAACTATTAAATCAAGGCATCAAAAAGCAATAAGCACCCCAAGCACTTAGGAACGTTAAAAAAGGGAGCAAAAAGGAAATTCAAAATTTATGTGGTCATTATGAGCACTTACCACAAGCATACAGTTTAATGAAGACCATTAAACTAACAGCACCTACAGATAAATGATACACATAATCTGAAATATTTACAAGGTGAGCTCAAAAAGATTGAAGACATGCCATATATTCAATACCCATTTCTTTGTACAGACCATTATTTTAGAGGCACATTCTTGTGTTTCTAAAAGAATAAATTGATTGCATGAAACTAGCAAAAATGTGATTTTACAGTAAAATTATCCTTGCTGAGAAAAAAAATGAGGAATTTCCCATTCATGAAAAAGAAACAAAAAAATATGATCCAAATCCGGAGTTGTTCAAAAAAGTTAGGAGCAGCCAATGACAAGATGTGTTGATGTTACATATCACTCAACCCTAACTACACACATAATCAGTTGATTTATAGAAGCCACAAAAGTATAATTCACAAAAGCAAGATTTCCCAAAGACGGATGACACATTGTTAACCACCACAGTACTTTATGGTACATTAATTCTAGAAGTCAAAACTTATACTAACATTTTTCAGATATATTAACATTTAGTATAAACTAGATTTCGTAAAATGTATATGGTCCATACCCAGTGATTGGAATGACAAAATCCTTCAATGCTTTTTCACTAGTCACTTCAATAAGCTCCCCAAGACCCAGTGCTGCCTGCTCTCTTAATTCAGCAGAGCCACTTGTCAGACCCTAAAATGTCATAAGATATCAGAGAATCATCAGAAATGAGACAAGAGGCACAAATAACTATGATCAATACTTTTTCTAACCCAGTAGTCAACTAGACAACCAAATGTATATAACTGACAGGATCATAAGACACACACACACACATGTATATATATAACAGGATAAAAACAACTTCATGAAAACAGGAAAACTGACACTAGTAATAAACCACCCAATGGAAGAATTGAGGCAGTAACAATACACTTCCAAAACCATATCATTAATTGCTAGTAAATCAGAAAGCATTGCAGACACATAGCATCTACTTGGCTGGTTGAGGAAAAAAAAGTCCTTCCCAAGCTCACAACAAGAAATTTTTACCATGACCAATTTAACTACAGATAAACAGAGTGCATGGGAAAAAAGAAAAGTGGGAATCTCAAATCATGTTTTCTGATCTTTCTTGAAGATTTCTCAAAAATAAAAGTGAATTGTAGAATTTAACAAACCAAATCTAAAATACATGCTGCATACAAGGATGATGTCAAACAAAAAGAAAAGGAAAAAAAAAAGAAAAAGAAGGAAAATAACAATATTCTGACAACTAAGAATAAAAAAAGAAAAGCATGAGAAGGACAACGTTATGACAGTAAGAATATAACAATATTCTTACTGTCAGCTAAGAATAAAAAAAGAAAAGGAAAAAAAAAGAAAAAGAAAAAGAAGGAAAATAACAATATTCTGACAACTAAGAATAAAAAAAGAAAAGCATGAGAAGGACAACGTTATGACAGTAAGAATATAAGCATCCTTACTTGAAGAAATATCGGAAGCAATGGCTGAAGAGCTTTTGGGAGACAGAAACCTGGAATGACAACTGGTCCTCCCTGCAAAAATATTGAAACGGACATAAATACCCAGATGAGTCATCCTTCCACAAATAAGACAAAAGGTTTCTGTGCATTCTGTTAACAGTATCATAATGCATACCCAATTGTCTACACTGCAGAATAGTGATCACTAACCTTCTTTTTCCTTCGCTCTTTATCTCTGGACGTGGACACAGCATCACGTACTAATTTTATATATGAAGGAAGCACCTCCTTAGGAACAGAACCAACAACCCTTGATAAAGCTTCCCAAGCAACCTATTGAAAAGAACATTAGATACAATTTATGGAAGAGTAAAGAAGACTGAATTATGCATTTGATAGATACCTCAACAGTTGATGAATCTGAATCACTCAGCAAAATTATCAGAGTAGATATCATATTTGGTGCTTCATCTACCAAATATAACTTGCTGTATTTGAAAAAAAATCCTATCAGGTATGATGAACTTCTTCTGATCAAAGCCTGACACCATAAATATACAGAATCAAAATTAGTGATAAATACATACATGTTTGTGTGTGTGGGTGTAGAGAGAGAGAGAGAGAGAGAGAGCATGGAAGGGCAAGGATAACTGGGCTACATACCAAAGTATCCCCAACACCTTTTAGAAGTTCTGCTATCAGATACTCAACGCCTTCCTCATCTATGACCAAGGCCACTGTTTCTGCAGCCTCCTTAGCCAAAGTTTGAACATCCTACAAACTCCAGTCATTAGATAATCTAGTAGAATAAACAGCATTTTGAAGATGTATATATACACTAATGTCAAAAGAAGACTGATATTTAGAGTTAGGCAAACAAGAGTTGAAATTTAATATGGCTTCTTCAAACTAGTTGCATACCTTGTCCTCAGCACCCATTGCAGAAAGTAAAGCAGGAAGAATAGTACCAAGGTGAAAGTTAAGACCAGGTCCTGCAACCTCAGCTAAGGCTCCCAGTGCATGTGCATTGAAGGCACTGGATACATATTCAAAGTCTTAGAAAAAGAGCAATCATAATGTGTGTTTGTGTGCATGCAAAAATTATAGCAACTCAAGGAAGCTACACATACGAAAGGGGAAGATGGACCAGCTTGGGCAAAATATGAGGCAGTACAGCTGTAGTCCTGACACTGAAATTCACAAGAACAGAAATTAACCACATTTTACAGCAGAAATTCACAAGACTTGACTCTCAATACATAAGCTGCACAAGGCGTTTTACCTCAAGATTTGTTTGAGACCATCAAGCGCCGTATCAGAGGTTTCATCATCCTCCAGAGCATGCAGCAGTGTTGGAACAATTTCATCAATTGCTTGCATTCCAGCACTCTGAATAAAGAGACAATTTAAGAGCCTAAATTAATATCTAAACAAGAACTTAACACAAAACCCAGAAGATAGAAATGATGTACCTTGTACAGAGTGCTGAATGCTAAGCCTGCAGACTCACGCACCTCAGGCATGCTGTAACATATGTTAACATCAAAATTTATCATACTTTCGATAGATTTAGAAAATTACTAGTAGAAATACTGAACTAACCTATCACAAAGGGCAGTCCGGATTGTAGGGATGAGTTCATCCATAAAACTCAATAATTGACTCTTCACAGCACTTGCCATCACTTCACTCAGACCAATGCATACACCCTGTAATTCTAAGCCATATGAGAATTACATGACAAATAACCAAAAAGTAACCTTTGTAATTTCCTTATGATTGATCAATTCTTCTATTTTTCTTGTGACCAAAATCCTTGAATAATGTTTTCTATCAATTTTGACAAAAGAAAAAAATTCCTTGATTAATGTCTGCATATCATATTGAGAGATGAGGAGACGGGGTAGACCAAATGGTGATTTCAGTGCATGCATGGTTTACATGCATATGGTTAATGAATTGAAACTTGATGATCAAGATCCCTCTGCAAGTTAGAAGCACAAGAAGCCTTGTATCTGCCTGTTGGGTTTAGTTTATTTTAAAGTATTGATGGGGAGGGGAGTTTCAAGAGAGAGAGTGGACAAACTACTGCAGCTACAGATAAAAATTTTACTTGTCTTCTGCCAGCATTAGGATCCTTTAGCCCCTGGGATAGGATTGGGATGATCAAAGGAAGCACTCTTTCACCGAGCTTTCGAACAAGTTCACCCAATGCTCGTGCAGCAACCTACATTAAAAATAAAAATAAAAACGATTTTTTTACCAAATAAATACTGGAAAAAAAAAAAGGAATCAAGAAACTACAATCTGAAAATAAAAAAAGCACAGACCTGCCGCCTTTCAGAAGACGACGATGCCAGAGAAGATATTAAAGTATTCATTAAAACTGGCATTATTTCCTTAAGAGTCTTGGGAGTATTGGCCACTATCGTTTTCCATACATGTAAGGCAGCCTGAACAGAGGGACAGGAACATTCAGTTTACATATATGCATAAAACACATATAAAAAGCAAATGACATAAAAGAGAGAAAGAGAGGTGAAAATGTGCCACTACCTGACGCACAGATAAACTGACATCAGTCCGGACCATGTATAATGCAGCAAGAATTTCATTACGCTTATCTCTTCCTAAAACCTCAATAATAGCACGTCCATGTGCTTCAGTACTAGAACCTTCATCATCACTACCCCCCTCAAGTAAAGCTTTTCCAGAAGTCCCAGCTACCTGGACATGGAAAAAAGGCAATCTCAGAAAGCTAACAAAAGGAACTTGCAAAATGGAGAACTGGAAAGAGGTGAAGTAGTATGAACCTTAAACAAGAGATCTCCTAACAATTCCACTGAGCTTTGCCGGATGCGCCAATTATCATTGAAAATACCATCTTCAACAGCAGGAAGGAGAAGAGGCAAGGACCTAAGGATGAAAAGGAACATAATAATATAAAGTAGCACACATCCAACAAAGATTACAGATCACACGAATATGCAAAATATTCTTAAGACATAAACATGTTTTGGCCCCAGTCAGAAATTCTATAGTGATTTTATGGCAGGAACTTCCAGAAATTTCAGTTCCAAACATGTAGGAACAAAAGTAAATTTCAATCCAGCGCCAAGAAAATACAAAGAAACATGGCAAGACTATGAATGCATACGTTGTTGCATAGTGCTCCACCAGGACATGGCCAGCACCCAATGCTGCATCACGAACAGATTCATTCTCATCCGCAAGACCTGTACGAGCAAACCAGCCACTTTATTATAAGCTGGGTTGTTCTACTACTACCAGTACTGGAAAAAAAAATCCACAAAGAACATTTATATTTAAAAAAGGAATTGAACAATCTAAGCGACCAAAACTACAAATATCCTTCAAAATTACTGAACCTACCATCTAAAATAGCAGGCAACACCTGCTGCAAATAATTCTGGAATTGAACACCTAAAGATCTTGGCAGATACTGCAAATAAATTAGCATAGAAAGGACATAATCAGAGCAGGGTCATAAGCAATATCCAAAGTGGTTTGGGGGGTTGGACACATTTTTTTATGAGAATATTAGCTGACGCGAATTAGTTCACCTTGAAAAGTGTTAAATATCCATCACGCACAGATGCCTTTTGATGAGAACAGTTTCGGATAATATCAGGCAGCACATGTTCAAAGTATCCTGTGCCAAGTGCAGATAGAACCTGGAGATAGATAAACAAAAGCCCCGAACTTAAGTATACCCGATTAAAAGAAGTCTGCAAATTCCGAAAACTAGTGTTTTCTTCAGGAAGCATCACATCATAATCATAACAAGTATTCATTTTCAGATTAATTGCCTTCGTCTAAACACAATAGACGTAATAGCTGTGCTATTGTCATATTAATTGCAGAAGACTTGAAGAAACCTTATGTATATAATGAGCTGCTTAATTAAGTGAAAAAGTGGTTCAGTAGTCAACTAGAAAGTTAGAGTAACCAATAATACCTCACTCAAGCCTTGAGCAGCTCCAGAACGCTCAACATTACTATTATCAGTTTTAAGAGAGTCAAACAGCCAAGGAACAAGATCAGGGAAGTTTTCCTCGCCCATTCCTCTTATAAGAGATCCAATGGCCCTTGCTGCCACAGACCGAACTTCCGGAATTGGATCCACAAGAACCTGTTCTTATTCAAAATCAAAACTTAATCATAGAGGACAAATGGTATCCAAAAATATGTACACAACTTCAGTGATAACGGTACCTTTTTAACTTCAGGAAGAAGCAACCCAATGTAAGGAATCATATCCTTCGGTTCTGTAACCAATGAACACATGTTTCCAACTATTTGTGCAGCTTTCTTTTTAGTTTCAGCACTCCTCTCCCTAAGACCCCTATGAACTATAGGTACCAATAGTGCAAGTGATGGGGCATCAATTGAATTAATGAAAGTTGTCTGCAAGAAACCAAAAGGTATTTAGTGACATGAAACAGATTAAAATAAAACTGATAAACTAAACAAATGTTCATCCATAAACCTTTTACCTGGAGGAGAATATCAAGAGAATATTTTGTATACTCATTGGGGTCTGTTAGGCCCATGAGAAGCGTAGGGACAAGAGAAGATATTTCTGGATTCTTTATCACACTCCCGACCTGGGATGACATTATGGACAGTTAGTCATGAACCACTACGCATGAAGAGCACATTGTGAACAATAAATCACAAAAAAAAAATATATATATATATATATATAACCTGCTGGAGTGCCATTTGTCCTGCTGACTGGACTTTGGGATGTGTATCAGTTAAAACCTAAATTTGGAAACAAAATTCCAAGGTCAAGAATTTTTGTTTATTTAAAGAAGGCTAAGCAACAAGGCTTGTGTATGCAACTATAAACCTCCGTCAGTTTGGGCACGATAGTAGGAAGGCATTGAGACAATTGTTGAGGAGCACAGTATGCCATAGCACCAAGTAGTTGTACACTGCTTTGCTTTGTCCGCCAGGCTTTATCCTCAAGACCCTGAGTTTAAAAATGTACAGGCAACAATTTGATCAGTTAAGCACTCTGAAAGCAGTGCAACATAATCCAAATAGTAAGACACGGCAGGACAAATAAACAAAAGGAGAAAAAATTATAATATTACAAAACACTATGTCAACAACACAAATAACAATACTAATAAAGAATCATCCTCACTGTGACATTCATTCTATCTTCAGAAAAAAACCAAAGACAGTAAAACAAGGCACAAGCACAATAATGGCAAGCAACATAGTTCACTTTCACCTCTGCTTGTCAAAATCTGCTGTATTTATCTTAGTCAACTAGCTAGTATAAAAAGCTATTTGATTCAATTCAGAACACAGCTAACAGATCATAAATGTGCACCATCCAGGGAAATAAAATCCGTACAGATCAAGCATAAGAGTGCAGTATAATGAGACCTAACTAAAATCATTACATGATTACTAGTTAAATTATCAACTTTTAATACAGAAAATTTATCGCTATGACAGAATAAAAACCGAGTCTCTATCCATAGTATGGTCCCTCAAGATTTGGAAGAACTATATGACCGGTTCAATTATTGTATCTTATCAAACAAATGTGCTGAATATGTAACGATTAAATCCACAAAAGGCACCTTTAGAATCGATGGAAGCACAAGCTTCACCCCCTGTGCACTGAGTTGAGACATCATTGAACGAGCAGCACATTCAGCAGCTTCACGAACTGCTACAACTTGGTCAGAGAAAGAAACCAAAAGTAACGGCAACATTTGAATCACATACCTGGATAAAAACAGGAAAAATAGATGCATTAATCATACAAGAAATCTGCACAGACAACATTGCAGTCTTTAGGCTACAATTATTTATACATACGGTTCAAACAGTTTTCCAAGTGTTTCACAAAAGCACTCAAAAGCCAGTTGAGCTCCTTCACGATGTTTTGCTGAACTCCTGTAGTTTGAAAGAAACACAAGTTCGTCAAAGACCAAAATTAAAAAATACAAAGGTGAATGACTACAGTAAGAAGCGCTATTTGGCTTTGGCTTGGCAGACAGGGATCCCCTCCACCCACACTATAACAACTAAATGAACAAGAACCCTATTGGAAAACAATTTTATTCTTGACAACCAATCACTGTTCATGTCCACAAACAATAAAACAAGGATCAGAAAATTTTTAACTTGAGGAACTACTAATATTGCCAAATATGATTATAGAAAATGACCAGAATCAGAGGAATATAACATTTTAATAAAACTAAAACCAACCAGAGTGTGAATATACCTATCTGCAAGACTTTCCCTTATTGCAGCAGTAATTCCATACTTCTTCAAGCAAGATATTCCATATCCCTTGACCACTCCAGCAAGTCCAAAAGCTGCTCCTCGGCGTTCCCCATATTTGTCACTATTCATAAGTTGATCCAATAACCTAGAAACAAGAGCAGGTGCATCATCCTGATGCAAGAAAAAGAGATGTTAGGACAGCTTGTAAACCCGAACATAACAACATGAAACTTCAGAAATATACTGCCTCTGGTTCATTTTTTCCGATTTGGAGATGGAAGAATTAGAAAAGGACACGAGCATCAATAAATTACAATAACTAAATGCATCGTTACGAGACTTAGATTTTAATTTTAGGCAAAAATTGCTTCATACTTTCTTTGACTGCATTAGTGGAGATAAGCAAAACGAAACTGCCCGCTGAACAGCCTCTGATGGAGTATTCAAAACATCCAACAACTTCTCCACCACTGCATGGACTTTGGGATCATCCTGCAAGAAAATACAGATGTTAAAACCAAACAAGAAAAAAAGCTTGATGAATTTGCTATGAAAGGAGCACTGGCACATAAAATCAGACCTTAGCCAAGTGTTTTGCCAAGGCTCCAGTAAAAATAACAACACCCTCACGAACCAAATCATATTTTTCCTCATCTGATGCCTAAGCACAAGAAATTATATGAGAGGGACAAATATAAAAGGTTAAATAATCTTTAATCATTACATCAGAGTCTATCCATCTATAGAATTCATTAAGTATGGAAACATAATAAAAAAAGTCAAACATGTTATAATTTAAATGAAGACTGACCTTCTTGTTCAGGTAGTTCTCAAAGATTGGAAACAACAAGGAAACATTGTCTCTTCCATGCTTATCAATAATTATGATGCCAGCATTGATCATTCTTCCTCGAACATCTGCATTAAGGTCACCCTACAACATAAAAGGGTTAAAAAAAACAGAGACACTGATTTATTCAGACCAATTTATAGCTAAGATGACAAACACTTCAAGGCATACAGGATCGTCCATACCAAACAAAATGATGAAATGAAAATGATGATTCTCCTTGATATGAGGTAAAAATGCAATAGAAGAGTCCAAAAATACGCTTTAAGAAAAAATAATATAGCTTTCTTCTAATTAATGAATAGATAGATATGGAAATCTTAATCTACTAAGAAACATAGCAGATCAGTACTCCATTGGTAACAGCAGTGTTTTCTGGGTTAGACAATAACTGCAATGAAAAGCTCTTTAAGCATCCATGTAATATTAAGTAGTACTTTGATTAAATGACTGTAGCTACCTAGTCTCCAAAAATGGATGTGATAATTTGGGGAAGTAATTATTTCTTAACAATGAGCCAACTTAATTGAAGCAAAATGGCAAAGCAAATCTTACCAATGCTCGTGATATGAGGAATGTCATAACAACAGGGAGGTCTTTTGTTCTTAGAACATCAGCAGCAGAATGTAAAGCCAGTGCTATTCCTTGTCTGCCCAGCCAACCAGCATCAACAGTATCCTCACCAAAACCAGCATCCCGGATATATAAAGAAAATAAAGTAGAAAGAGATTCCTGAGGAGATCAATAAAAAAAAATAAGAAAACAGCACACAGAAGAAGAATTGTAATTTTGTCACACTAACCTGTATAGTATCTGGATTTTCATCCAAAGCAGCAGCTAATGCCTCTGCAGCAGCCAACCGCACATTGTAATCAATATGAGAAAGTGCTTTGAAAAGTCCAGAATAATTGGTCCCAAAGTCATGTCCATAGCGATCCCAAATATCCTCTGCAGCTTCAGCAACTAACTGTAAACATGGAGTAAAAAACAAAGTGAGTGAGTTCAAATTAATAACAAAAACAAGAGACTATATGAAATAATTAACCAATGAAAACCAGTATGATAATTTAAACAACTAACCAATGACTTAAAAACAACAAGGTAAAATAAGTGAAATTTAAGATGGAAGAATGTTACAAGAACAAGTTCAGAACCATGTAATCTATATAATTGTAAACATGAAGAGCAGTATCTTTTGGAGGATACATTGCAAACACAAATTAGTATGAGAACATATTGCCATAACAAGGTGGGCATTCATCAACACAAGGGGCTGGCATGACTGGCACAACAAGTCCCGTGCCATGGACAACTATTTCTTAGGCCCAAAGGGACCAAGAGATACCTTGTGCATGAAAATATAAAAAATAAAAAGGAAACCAATACAAAGTTTGAAACCAACAGAAAGTTTTAACTGCTCGCAACCATACAAATCAGAGACGTAACAAAAGTGGTTGAACTTGCCCTGATTCCGTATAAACTTAATCAAATTGCCTGCTAGGATCAAATACACCAATTATATGATGGCAGTTAAAAGAAAATCACCAGATGACCAAAGAACTACTTGTTAATTCACCAACTAGAGCATGCAAGTTAGCTGTTTGTATTTATTGTGCGTTTCCAGATCCACTATTTGACTGGACCATAAATGGTTAATAGCCCAGTTCACAGAACTTCCAGGTGATGTTCAAGCAATCAAACAAATCATTGATGACAATAACTTAATTCAAATGTCTCAGAATACTTCTAAAATGAGCAATCATTATATGACAAGTGAAGATCTTTCTAGTGAATTCAAATGCAGAGTCACAGCTGAAGTCACAACATTAAGTTGCTCAATCATTCAAGGTCTTAAATAGATGTTTTGATGGCTGTTACACATGCCCTTGTATGATAAACTTTACCATATGCATATGAAATTTAGCTAAACCTCCAGGAAGGTTACAACATTTAAGTTACTCGAGAAGCAACGAATAACAGACACAGATCAAACTAACAAACTGGGAAAGGACCATGGACACATAAAAAAGCATTTAACCTCTGGTAAATTTACCAGGAAATATAAAGTATGACTGGCATTGAACATGATAGGCAAATTAAGGGTAAGGATAGAAGTAACCTAAAAATCTACAGGAGATCCTTGAATCCAGAAGGAGAGTTGAGATATCTAAAGTTGACTAGGCAATACTAAATTGCAACATTCTCAATGATGGTTCTCCTTCAACAAACAATTATCCAATATAAAAGTATGATGCTTTAAATAGAGGCAAAACGACCATATCTAAATAGGAAATAGAATCCTAACTAAGAATAATACACGTTGAATAAAAAACTAAGAAACACCCAAAGCTCTTAAATAGACAGAATTATAAATTGATGATGATGGCAGAAAATATGAATTTAGAGAGCACAAAAAGAGTGAAACAGGGAATTTATTAGTGGATGCCTCACAGCATGCAGTACATTTTAAGCAATAAAATATCAAGCCACGAGAATCTTCGAAGTGGAGGAACAAGTTTGATGCACTTGCAAAAACAACGAAAAAAAATGCAAGGTTGACATTTATAATTACACGTCAAGGGGAAGAAAATATAGGTGAACAATCAATAGAACAGGTGATAGAAATAAGCTATAGAAACTATCCACTGGACTATTTCCTGTTAAACAACGAAAAGTTCATTACCAAATTCAATTAGATCAAAGAAAACCACAACTGGCAAACCAAACCTTTTCTGGATCATGTAGAGCAATCCAAAGACTAGTTGCAACCTCAACATTCTCGGGGACAGATCGGCTGGCAACTGCTGGAATACATTTTATGGCATTTAAGCAGGCCATTCTTACATGAACATCTTTTGCATACACTCCATAGAGAGCCTGTAACCATAAATATTTGAAAATAAATCATGGAAGGTTAAACAGAGTTACAAGAACAATGAAACCAAAGTTAAAATGTATCATCATACAGGTGCAACTTCCTCTGGTTGTAAACCAAGGCACAATTCATTTAATGCTGGTCCAATAGAGCCTTGATAGGCAGGAACAACACCTAGAACATGATAAAGAGCCTGCAACACAAAGAGTGAATTATATTGCATGCAAAAAGAAAAAAGACAGAAATCTGAAAAATCATATATATCACATTGGTTAATCAAAAACAAAAGTTTAGATATCTAACTGATAGCATTCGAAGTCTAGGAAGGGGTAACAGTGGATCCATGTGCAAATAGAGAATACGAAGCACATCATCATGAAGTCCAGTCTTCTTGGGTGATAATAGAATGTGCTCCATTATCTGACAACAATGACATCACATATATATTAGCAAGAAGTTGCAATGAATTTAGCTATACATGATAGGGAGGAAAACTTACAGGAAATACAAAAGTAAAAGAATCTACAGGAAGAGGTCCAGGTTTACAAGACACAGATAAGCCATTAATTATTCTCTCAAAAAGACCCAAAGAAGGGCTCTCATTGGCTTCCCTGTCACCAGCTATTGGAATAAGATCCAAGAAAACACTGACATCCTTGGTCACAATAAGGCGTAGAGCAGTAGCAATGTCAAGAGCCCAATGACAAAGAGGTGCGGCTGTACATCTTGTTAGCTTCACCAAGGTCTCATAGGCCACGTCACTCACTATAGGTGACTGTAGCAAAGGGTCAACAAACTTAATCTGATAACATGCACAAAAGAAGAGGATTAGGACCACATAGAGGAGCTTAAAGTATAAGAAGAATAAAAACCCTTAACGATACAAGCACTGAAAAATACTTTAAATCACCATATCTAAGAGAGAGATTCAGAACTCATATGAGAAATAGATTAGGACCACCATGGAAGAAATTATCTAACATGAAAAATATTGTTTCCGAACAACCATCATAAAATTAAAATAACAAGCGGGCTCTTAAAATGAACAATAGCGAGCATTGACATATCGTTCTTTCCCATCTCCTAGCATGCAGATGTTCATACAATAAAAGTGATCAAAGCTAATTGCTGAGGAATTGGGGACCAGAAAAGGAAAGGCGGTTGAAGTTTAGTTTCACAGTGACCATTTAAGAGAACTGTAGACAAAAGGAACGGAAGTTGAAGTTCAGTTTCACAGTGACCATTCAAGAAGATTGTAGAAAAAAGGAAAGGCAGTTGAAGTTTAGTTTCACAGTGACCATTTAAGAGAACTGTAGACTAATAACAACATATGCTGCAGCTTCACATCAAACATTTTTATCTTCGCATAAAAAAGAGTAAGAAGTAGAACAGTCACATTCTGACATAATGCTATTTAGATATCACCTGTTTGTCTATACATCAACAAAAGTAACACACAAAGAAAAGCAGGTTGCATGACACGAACCAGGGAAGGTAGCTGACTGTGTGCAAATACAGGGTTAGAGATGGCCATTTCCCCAAGAGCTCTCAGCATCAACGAAAGGTTGTCCTGTATACCTCTAACCTTATCTCGTACAGCTGCCTCCTCCTTCAGCAATAATTCACGAGCCTCTTCTTTTGCTGTCTTTCCTTTATCTACAAAAACCAGAGACAATGAAACGAAAGCATGTTAAGCAGGAAAAAATTTTAATCAATACCAGTATCAATTAATTTACCAAGTGCAAAATAACATGCCAGCTTTCTTCGTCGACTTCCCAATATCCTTTCTACCCATACCAGCAGCTTCTCTACCAGTTGGTTCTCTCTTCACAAACTGATTAGAATTGACATCATCCTGGGAAGAGAGACACAGTTACAAACAAAAATAAGAGATTATTTCCTGCTTAACATGAAAAGGAAGCAAAAAAGTAAATGAATGAAAAGGAATAATAACTACCGTGTCATTGTGGTCCTCGTACATCCGAAAACGGCCCTTCGCCTGTCTTGTGTTCTTAGAAGCAACAGATTCTGCAACATAAACGCCTTGCTCACTAGAAAGCATTCCTTCAGGGGTGTGAAAAATCTGAGAAAAAATTTACAAATAAGTAATACAAAACACTAGGTCAAAAACACAGAAAACAAAAGAAATTCTGTGACTAAGGCTAGCAGATTATAGAAGGCCATCGTAGCAACAACAAACATTTATCCTTACATAAAAACAATGAACCAGAGGGAAAATATATGGGAAAAAGAATTGATAGTATAAAAGTGGAATTAATATGCTCCTGCCACCTAGGCTAGGGCCATATTTTCATTGCCAGAAGTCCTCAAATGAAATCTTCTCATCTAAACAAATAATCACTGGAATTTCTGAATACACAGATTCAGTAGTGGCCGCAAGTAAATATCAGCTTAATAATATATATTTTCACGTTAACAAAGGTCAAAGCCCAAGAAGCTCAATCAACCAAATGACACATGGTCCCCACAGCTGTCATTTGTGTCTACAATCCTGTGCTGGTCCAGAAATAAGAAATGGAAAAGGCCTAAGACATGCTCTGGTCCCGGGCAATGCACACCCAGCAGTGAGCTAAAATGTCATCCTAGTGCACAAAGTCAAACAGATCTAACAACCATACAGAAAGAGCCACTATGACAACACATCCCTCCCAACATTGGAAAGCTGAACCTGACTCTGGAAAAGACAAAATGACAACATATCCCTTCCAAGATTGAAAAGTGTATCTCTCATTTCAAACATGTATAGTCTACAAGCAACAAACTTGAGAATAACATTGCTGTAAGAAAGTGACTGATACTATATTTGGCAAATCCAGTACTGAGCAATTAAGTGTGTTTAGGAACAGTACTCGAATATCACTCTCTGAAAGTATATCATGTGCATAACGGTCTGGAAGATTTTTCAATTGCTGGCAAGGAGAACAAGAAAATTATGGTCAGCAGTCAGCAGTAACAAATATGGCCAATTGGCCATAATTCATCAAGATTTCATTTAAAACAGCAAAGTGGATATATAAGTAACAACCTTTTCAAATGCCAAATACATATCTCTTGGTGTTATGGACATCAAAGTTGATAGAGAATATATTGCTGCTTCCTGTTCTAGCGGATTCAAACTTGCCAATCCCATTGGTCCTAGTAGACCCTAACAAAAACAAACTACAACAGGTTAGTGACTGAAACAATGTATGAAAATGTACTCTTGGCAACATTGCAGCTTGCAAACAACAAAAATGCTAAAACTGCAATTGATTGGAATAAAACCTAAATCCAGAGAAGAGAATGCTATAAATCAGCAATTGATTCGCACAACAAGATCAATCCATACTGCAAAACCAATTCCAGTTGTAACCATGCTCATGATAATACATTAAATCCCCCCTCCCCCTGATAAAAAAACCCTTTGGTTGCTGATTTGGAACCACCATCGACACACCAAATAGAAAATTAAAGAATTTCAATGATGAATACAGTTAGCAAATTATAAAGATTGAAATTTAATTTTTCAATTTGCAGTTGATACTCTTGACTACGGATACAGACTATATATACTGACAATAGCACAAGTCAATTGTATAAACCTTTGGCATTTCAAATTGACTCCATCCAAAGTTATCGATAAATCTCAAACTTCTGACTATAGGCCTGAGATTGAGAGCCACAGTAAATAACTCAACATATATTCATTCTGCATAGTGCATAAAAGATGTAAACTACCTACTTAACATTTTCTTCTCAATTTCAAAAAACAATATGAAGCTTATATCATGGAAAAGAACCTCAAAAGAAAAATATTCAAATATAGAGATCATTAATATTTTGATTAGATAAGCAGATCTACCAAAGAGGCAATAAGTAACAGTAAAGGCAACTACACAGCAACATCCATAACTCAAAGTTTTACAACATCCTTTCTGCAAATTTAGGAGTAGGGCAGGCAGGAGAGGTAAACAAGGCAGACATAGCATAAGAATAAGATGGTGCTAACAAAATATACTTCTATTATTTCCTATCTTCTGCAATTATCAAACAGGATAATTGCTCTGTTAATAAACCTAATTTACAACTTTCTCAATCAAGTCCATGGACTTTTTTTTTTTTCATTTGAGGACACCAATCTTTTCAGAACCTCCAATCATGTACCTCCATCTACTTTCTGTCACCTGCTTAGTTATTTGATGATAGGTCCTGTGGCCTTGAACTGATGTTGGTACACAAACTTTCACTTTATCTCAATTGAGTATATAGACTTTAATCTTTCTTATTTTGATACACCAACTTTTTTTATAATGCCAATTAATTACTTTTGCCAATTTTTCATTTTCTAATGTGGTTTTTTTAGTACAAGTACCCTCCATGCTGATATTGTATTTAATGACAAAAAATGTTTTAAATTAAATAAATCCTTTTAATTAATGATAAGCCATCTAAGTTCTACACTGAGGTTAAAAACTATTTTATGATTAATCAAAACTAATAAATAAATTATTAGTACAATTCAAATATTTATTATTTTAATAAGACAAATGGAAAATCATATGATTGAAAAATAAATAGGAAAAACCAATGGATTATTATAAAAGTACCCAATCGAAACAATCGAAAAGGTCAGTATACCAAAATGAAACCGAATATAATACAGTTCATGTACTTGATTGAAAAAATTGCAAGTTGGTGGACCAACATTGCAATTTTCCTTTACTAAAAGTCAAAGGACACATAAGCAGAAAACATAGCAATTAACAGAAGTTAGATGGGAGTTCATGATTGGAAGTTTTAAAAAATTTGGTGTACTTGTTCGGAAAAAAAAACTAAAGGCCATGTACTCAAAGTAGAAAAAGTGTAGAATTGGTGTACTAATAATGTAAGTCCCTTTATGAAACTAACCCATATAATGTCTGCAATTGGAAGGGCACACTGTTTACATATATTTTACTAGAAAATCAAATAAGTTTCATAAAAAAATCAAGCTCAGTTTTAATACCCTGATAAATTCACCATGAAAGTAATGGAGACAAATCCATTATTT
This sequence comes from Populus tomentosa, assembly GCA_018804465.1. Lineage (NCBI taxonomy): Eukaryota > Viridiplantae > Streptophyta > Magnoliopsida > Malpighiales > Salicaceae > Populus > Populus tomentosa. Next base: position 4,962,589 of record CM032005.1, read on the forward strand.
ATATGCAGTCAAGTTTTGTTGTTCAGGCACTAGAAACACTAAAAGAAGCTAGTGAAAATGTAAGCTCCACTCAAAATTGCCATTGGTTATTGTTTCCATAAAACAAGGAGAAATAAGAAGCTGAGTTTTACCTTGCACAAATTCTCAACATCAGCAGAAACAATGCCAATAACATCGATCCCAAGTCTTCGGAAACACTTAAGGAGCCTCTGCAAATGGATAAGAGGACAAGGGGAGAAATGAAATTATCATAAAGATAGTTAGCATTTAGGTCTGAAGCCTGAAATAAGATATGGCCACGTTGGCTGTCATCCATTAGTCTAATAACTTATATCCTTGTTAGAAAAATCATTAACCTCTCATGCTTATCCAGAGCATTTTTCACTTAAGATATGGCATGCCTTCAGCCATCTTGTCGTTACTTAATTAGTTCGTGCTATCTCAGCAAAACACAATTCTGAATGGCTTAGAACTAAACTAACACATGCTTTATCTTTTCTTCGATTTTACCATCTAATTGATTTTGATCACCCATGAAATAATAAGACAAAATTGAGTAAACTGGGCTTTGGAAGGAGGAACCCTTTCCCTCAGCCTTGACAATTGAATCTTATTCCCCATCAATCATACAAATCAATATAGAGGAAGTGTTCGGATCAATAAATGATTCAGTATGCCACTTTTCCTCCAATGCATATTTCCAAGGATACAAAACAACTTCAAAAACTTATTATGCCTGAACAGCTTGAATATTATCTCAGCATAGGGAATTTACATCTTGAATTACATTTAGCTTTATGATAAACCATAATCATAGATATCAATGCACTCGATAAGAAGTTTCCAGGAAAACCATTGCAATTAACTTCAAATTTAGAAAAAAGGATGATTTGTAGAGAGGGAGAGATAGCTACCTTCCAAACCACATCTCTTTTTGCAGTGCCGACCATACATGGGTGATGCGAACAGAATATGACTTGTGTAGATACACTTGGAGAAGCAGCCAGAGTTGCACATGATATTACTGCTAAAGCCTTCACTAATACCTCAACAGATGGAAGAAATGCAACTTGGGCGTCCAATAAATTATCTGAATCACTACAGACACATGTAATCAGATTCCATATGCATGGTAGGATGGGGGAACATTAATGTAAGAAAACTAGAACAAGAAAAATGCATCCGAATTTGAATCACCTATAATTGTTGTGAAAAGATATCAAGTCTTGATTGACATTCAAAGTGCATGTTTTCATTTTGTATGTGTTACCAAAAGTAAGTTGAGAAACATATGTGACAATCAGCATTTAAAAAGAATAATCATAAAGGTTTGCCACACATCACAGTTATCACTCTCACTTTGGCCACCAGAAACCAAAAGGGTTAAGAAGGTTGTTTAGCTTAAGAGTTACCTTGTCCCCAAAAGAGAGAGTCTCTCTCCAACTACTGAAAGAAAATTTGTGAACTCCAGTAAAAGAAGTTCAGATAACGACGGGATAGCAGTAATTATCTTTCTGGTAGCAGCATATGACATCTTTCTAACATCCCAACTTGAATGGCATAGTAAGAAGACCATCAACTGCACCCAATCAATAAGCAGTTAGTCACGTACTCTAATCAGCTGAAGGAATTTTGTGCAGCACTACAAAGCAGTACCTGGATAAGTAATTTCACAGAAAAAGCTTCCAACACTCTGCACGAATATAAAAGGGCCGTTTAAAAAAAAAATTACAAGCTATGATAGCGAATGTGGAGTGCAAATGAAGATGAACCTGCGTGAATGTTCCACTAGCAGCACCTCAAGAAGATCAACACATGCCATGCAATCCTCATTCGACAATTTTGAGGCCTGCAGGCCACCATATGTTAAAAAAAAAAAAAAAAAAAAACCATGAAACATTAAGGAAAAAGGAGAGGATAAAAAACAGAGTCAGTGAAAAGTTACCAAAGAAACTGGAACAAGGGAAGGTTCATTTTGAGATATGAAAGACCATATCTTTTCCTTTGCTAGAGTCTCCTCTGAGAAACAATGAAGGAAAGAAAGGGAAAATCAACTAAAAGATAATAAAATCAGAAGCCAAAGTAACATGAATGCATAAAGGAATACTTTATTTCTTATCAATGACAACAAGATGAAAGAATAAACAACTGTACAAGTAATACAACATGAATGGAGAAAAGGACTCGTAAAGCTGTCTCTTATCAATGAAAACAAGAGATATGAATAGAACAATTGTATGAGTACTAGCAGTAGTTATGGAAACCTGCTTTGATATCTGTAGAAGCTATCTTCCCAACAACAAGCAAAGCATATACCCCATCCAATCGCTGCACTGCTTTGGTGAAACCAGTTTTTACAAGTTGAACAAGTGGTCCAAACAAAGATGATATCTGAAATGCAGCATCAATAAGTTCCATTTACGTGATGGAAACATCATCTTGGAGAGGGATGGCAATAATTGACCAAAGTTACCTGTAAAACAGCATCAGCATTTTTACATATGACCTGAAGACATCGAAGATGCCCTCTTCTCAAAACTTCCTTCTCTTTAAGGCCAGCAGCAATAAAAGAAACTAAATCTGGTTGGACAGAATCAGCGGAGCGTGCTGCCCAAGAAGCAACGGCTGACAAAATTGCAAGCTTTACCTCTTCGTTTCCTGAAAATCAACCATTAGAGATGAATGAGCACCCTACATGATAAGATGGAAAAATAAAATAAACAGCCAAGCAACTTATAAAAAAAAGAGTGGGAAGTAATATACAGACAATCATACATAAAAATTATAAAAAAGAGATTTCGATATTCACTAATTAACAGGAGTAACAATTAGATATAATAGACAATAACAGTCAAGGAGTTCATCCAGTAACACATTACCCTCCTCCTTGTAGCAAGATAGAAGGAAACTGCATATTGCAAGCACGAGACTGTTTAAAAATTTTCCATCAGGAGCATGTGATAATTCTTGCACAGCATTGAACATGCCAGTTCGTTGATATGGAAATTGCAGTCTTCCTTCCGACCCTGATCACATTTAATGAACATAATCTCAGCCAATTTTCTAATAGGTTCACTACTTTATCATCTCAACCATAATAAATCAAGTTTTAGACCACTGCAAGAAACAATTTTCAACTCCAAACCTCCAATTATGGCTTTAACAGCATTGAACATGGCTTCTAAAGCATCAGGATTACTCGACTTCTGGCTCAAACACCGTACTATAGCCAATGCACCAACCCTTCTACCTTCATCAGCATGCCGAACCTGTGATAATACTACTGAAAGAAGTTCGATCCCATACTTGCTCAAATCAAGACTGACCGAATCCAAAAGAACCCCAACCGCTTCCAACACAATCTCAGGGTTCCGCTTCAACATTTTCACCGATGACGGTAACACTACATTCTGAAAATCCTCATGTGACAAATGTCTAAACAGCGGATGAAAACACTCACTAAGCTCTTTTACTGGCTTTTCTCTAGCATTCAAAACCGCTTTCAGGTATATATCCATAAATATAGACTGCACAAATGAAATAACAACAACATCAAAAACTAACACCACAAACAACAACTAACATCCCATAACACCACAATAACCCCAAATCAAACAATCTCTAACCTTGCATTGCTCAAAACGAGAGCTTGATGCACTCGAAAACTCAAGTAGTAACCGAATTAACTCAGGACTTTCTTTATATGCAACCCGCCCGTTCTTTAATTCCTCGATGTATGTCTTATAAATATCGGGCGACTATCACAAACAATCAAAATTCAACTTTAACATCAATAAAATCGAATTTTAAAAAAAAATGGAAAATCAAACAAGAACCAATTAACAATCATCTTTACTAAACCTGTGAAAACAAGTGAAAGAATATCCTTTTGCAGGCTCTTCTCTCCCGAAATGATCGTTGCATCACAAGATTAACCAATCCAGCCTGCGCAGAAGCTACTCTAGAAACTGCATTTTTAGAAACTGAACTGAATTGACTTTTAGTTAACAACAAAATGGACCAGTTAAGTAGCCTATAACATCCAACATGTGATTGAACTTTCAATTGCTTCTCCATTGCCTGAACAACCGCGCCGGCGAAACTTTTCATGAAGATAACCTCATTTAATGACTTGATAATCACATCATCGACTGCTTTTCTCGATCGGCGATCATCGTATATGAATAGAGTCCGGAAAATGGTGTCCACTAACGTCGATGCTAGTTCGACTGTCATCTCTGCGTTGGCGAGAAGGGAGACGACATCGTGACGGAAGATCCGGATGCGGAGTTTGGTGGAGGAGGTGGAAACAGAGGTAGAGAGGGAAGTGAGGGAGTCCGCCATTGTTGGAGGAGATCCGGATTAGGGATTTTGAAGGTCCGGGGAATGATTGTAGTATTTAGAGTGTAGGGTTTTAGAAAGAGAGTGGCGTATTTTTTCTGCAAATGGCGGTTGTTGGGCTCTTAGAGGGAATTTGGTTGAGGCCCATGGCTTGTTGAATTAAACTTTAATGATAATGATAATCCATGTTCAAGTATTGTAATAATTATGTAACGTGTGCATGCCTTTTTATCGACGATAATCACATCTTTTGTACATGCATCAATAAGATGGTGATTTGACTGATTTCGTTCCAAGATGCGGCTCGCGTCCACAAAGTTTATATTCGGTTTGTTTTTATATTTTCAAAATATTTTTATAAAAATTTTTAAAAAAGTTAATTTTTTTTATTTTAACTCAATATTTTTTTATATTTTTAAATTATTTTAATATGCTATGTCAAAAAAATATTTAAAAATAAAAAGTATTATTATAATACATTTCCGAGTAAGAAGTACTTTGAAAAACAATCATCACAACCATACTCTAAACAGTCAACCTCGAACCTTATGGATTTGGCTTGTTTGTTTTTGTGTTTTAAAAGTATTTTTGAAAAAATTAAAAAAATATTTTTTTCTTTGCTTCAAATTAATATTTTTTTAGTATTTTTAGATCATTTTGATGTGTTGATATTAAAAATTAAAAAAAATTATTTTAATGCATTTCTGAGAGAAAAGTACTTTGAAAAGCAACCACCACCACACCTTCAAATACTTTGTTAATCTTCATGTGCTTTAAAGCCTGATTGTTTTAGTGACGTGACCATGCTTTAAAAAAAAACTATTTCAAATTAATTTTTTTTTAATGTTTTTAGATCATGTTGATGTCAAAAATATATTAAAAAAATATTATTTTAATGCATTTTCAAGCAAAAAAACACTTTAAAAAGTAACTTATCACAATATCAAACACTACTTTAGTGTGTGTTTAGTATTGTGGTCAGCATGCTTTTAAAAAATCTTTTTCACTTGAAAATGCATAATTGTTTTTTATATATATTTTTCATTTTAGATATAAGCGCATCAAAATAAAAATAAAAAAACATCAATTTAATGTTATTTCAAGTGAAACTCATTTTTTAAAAATATCAAAACGTAGAAGTTATCATACTCTCAAATGGGTTCTTAATCTTTGATGTTGTGAACTCAACCCTCGGACCCGACCTCATCAAAACCTCAAATGGCTAAGAACCAATCCTTCGGTGTCATTGACCCGAGACCTAGGCACTCTTAATTTAGTCATCACTTGATCCCCTTCTTCTTGATCCATTGGCTTACCATACTCGTTCTTAATTGATCCCCAAACGCTCTTATTTCGACCTAATCTTTAAGTGAATCAAACTCTTTAAATACTTGAACTCTATTTATGTTTGAACATCAAGTACCTAGACTTGATCTTGACTTGATTCCTTGAAGCTTCATACTTGTTCCCATCTTAATCCCAAGGCACCCTGGATTTGGTCTTGGCCAAATTTATTGACACTTTGCTCTTGATTTGATCTAATTTTTAAACTCCAGACCTGATCTCAACCTTAATGGCTATCACATTATATATTTTTACTATTATTATTATTATAATGGTTATATCATTATACCTTTGTTTTTTTCCTTCTAAACAACTTATTTATCACCTAACATATTAAGCATTCATATTAATATTATAATTTCTTTATATATTTAGTTCGATATAATAAAAACTCTTTGTTTTTAAAACAAATATATCTATTACCTCCACATAGACTACTCTACCCTACACCTCTACCTCCTCATTCCTTCAACCTAACATACTCATGATCTTTGCAATATCATCATCCTATATAGAACTTGGATGATAATATATATATATATATATATCAACTTTAGCCTCAAGTGATTGTGATCGTGATTATTATCATAACCAAATTTTAGATTTTTGTCCTAAATTTATCTTTTTCTTTCAAATAATAATAATAAAAAGACAGTCCCAATCATGAAAGAAAACACAAAAGGGTTTTAACCCTTTATAAATGACCACTTTCGACCCTGCTTTATTGTTTGTCTCCTACCCATTATGGATAAAAAAACATGACTGACACTTCCCCTAAGATCTCACTTGTAAATTTAGCCAAAACATTTTGCAACCTTAAAGATGCTTTCTAACCATGCCAAAACGACTTGCTAAAAGAGAAACCAAACCTAGAACCTTAATATTAATAGAATTAAAGGGTAGGCTTGGAAGGGGGGATGACTTTTGCATAAAATAATGTGGAAAGTGGGGTAAACAAAAGGAGATAAATCGTGTGTGTGTGAGCGCAAAATGTTAAGGGGGAATCATTTTATTTGAACAAAAGAAAATCATAGCTCCAATATGGCAAAACACTACATTTCACAGTGCCAGTCCTTCATCGCAAAACCCATCTCCAAGCTGCATTGTTCTCTTTATGACAACTTATTTGCCTCTCTCTCATTGTCACCATTTATCTCCTGCTCTTACCCATAACTTCCTTACTATAAATCACTACTATCATTTTTTATAGTAGAGGAGTAGTAGTGCTCATCTCCCAGCAACAACATACTCTAGTTGCCACCTACACAAAAAAGACGACTCCCTTTTTTTACTGATAAATGTTAAGAATTCTTTGTATTTTTCACCCATATATATCTTGATAACCTTGATTTAAAAAGATGATCGCTGCGACACCGCACACGTGTAACAAAATGACAACTCCACTACGAACTTACCATGGGCTAAGCTTTGTTTATTTACCTGATTGTTGTGTTTTATTTTTGTTAATTTGTACATTTTTTTCTTTTTATGCTTTAAATTTTGTTGCCTTTTGTCCATCATTTTTATTAACATGCAGTTTTTTATACATATGGCACACATATTTGTATATTGGATATGGACTGATGCCTCATACATCACTTACTTTAATTTTTGAAAACACACACAAACTTTTAGGTTATATCACTTACTGATCTAGATCGTACGACTGGCTAGATCCAACCCAGTGTTTTTTAAACAAGAGTGGGTCGAGTCTTGGCCTCTAGTCCTTTTGGCCTAATTTGTGTTGGCTAAAGGTGTGTTTGGTAAAATACACTCTTGTGCCTTGTCTGTGTGCTTTATTCCCTTTCTATTTTGATATCCAGCTAAACAAGCTTATTTTTTATATCAGAAAATTCTCTCAATATTTAGGAATCTTCGCGGATTTATTTGTGGGTTCCTCATGCTTTGTTTTATTTTTTTTCTTTTCACTTTGTTTTTTTTTCTTATAGATGCTCAATTCATGAACCATTATTGTTAAATGCAAATCTCTTGCGCAATGCTTTCTTTTATTCTTGTCTAAAATGAGCGAATTAAAAAAAAGGTAAATAAAAAGAAAACAACATAGAAAAATTGCTTCCTTTACATTAAAAATTCAAAATTTTACGAGCTTATTCATTGGCGCCAGAGTCATGAATATCGTATTTTTTTGGGTTTGTGTTATATTTACCGACGCTAGGGTTGAAAATATTATCAAGTATTGTTCATTGATGCCAGAATTGAGAACATGATAAGAAGAACAAAAAAAGGGAGAACAAGTTCTTAGCAATTTTAGACAAACCTAGCAATGCAGTCTGTCTTAGTTAGGGCACTTAAGAGGTGATAACATCTTCCTTTTCGTGTAACCAATCTTGTATCATAAAATCTCTATTAAGCATAGGGGTGATCATTTTCGGTTTGGTTTTTACCTATAAAAACAACCAAATTAAAATTTTATAAAAAAACACTGCAACCAAACCGAAACTGGTTCCAACAGACCGGTTTTAGTTTGATTCGGTTTTAGTTCAGTTTGGTTATTTTATATTAAAAACTAAAAATTATATTGTTTTTTGGGGGTTTTTTTGGACTTTCTAATGCGTTTTTTCCATTTGGTTTGGTTTTTTCTAGTTCGGTTCGGTTTTGTTTTTTTATTTTAGGTTTATGAAACCGAAATAAAACCGAACTTAATTTTTTAAAATATTCTAATCGGTTTTTTTCATGGTTTAATTTTTTCAATTATTTATTTTCTAGTTTTCTCGGTTTAATTGGTTTGTTGGTTTTTTTGCTCACCCCTAGTTGGGCTGTTAGGGTTTCTAGTGACTATAATACTGGGTGGCGACTCTTTGAATTAAATATTTTCCCCCAACAAACAAGATGCCAAATATCTTTCCTTTCTTAAAGTAAATTTTTAATCGATTGTCGCCATGTTCGGGTGTGACAGCCACTGTCCATTGTGTCATTCCAACAATATTTTTTGTTAGCATATTCATGCTAAATTTTAACTCTTTTACAAACCTACATCACTAAAAGAAACTAACACCCTCATCAGACATACTTATGATACCCTTATAATATATTTTTTCACTGTCATAAATCTTTGTCCCACAAACAAAGCCTCTTGATTTTGCCCATATTCGAATAGAATTATGTATATTGAATTTGCGATGCCTAGGAAACCTTAACAATCTCATCGTCAACTAGTTTTTGAACCAAGCTATGACTAAAGTCTTCTCTAGGGTCTTGTTTGTTTCCTATAAAGTAAAAAACACACTTTGAGTCCCAACCAAAAGCATTGAGACTAAATCAAGAGGTATCATGTGTGCAAGCATATTCATGAAAGTGGAAAAATGTGATGAGGGTTATCATAAGTCTTACCGACAAGGGTGTCGATTTCTTTTAATGAGAGATTTATAATGGAGTCAAAATTCAACATTAATATGCTAACAAAAAAAATTGTTGGAATGATATAATAGATAGTGGTACTCTGTGGGATAGTGTCAAATTTGAAAGTGGTAGCGAAAACGATAGGTTAAGGTAGCATTAACCTATATGAGTAATAAGATGATGCAGATTTGGACTTAGGTGATGGACAGTTCAAGACAGGTAGCAAATACTTCAGATTTAGTTGTATAGAAAGACAATTACACAACAGTGTATTTGGTTGTTTCAATCATGACTTTATGGGGGGGATGAATATCTAAATCATGGGAGCATGTCTGAGATTGCTCTTCGAGATACTAAGATCATAAGATCATGGGTCAAAATCACCCATGAAGTTCATGGGAACATAGAGAAGAAAGTGGTGAGTAGTGCTTGCTACAGTTAAAAACCACACGTTTTAGTTTCTTACTTAAGGAACGTTTAGGAACGCTGCGCAAACTGTGTTCCACAAAAACTAAAATTTTGTTTTTGCTAAAAATTAAAATTTTATGTGTTTTGGATCGTTTTGATACGCTGATCTCAAAAATAATTTTTTTAAAAAAAAACATCATTTTGACCCATTTCAGCATGAAAAGCACTTTGAAAAGTAATCGTAACCACACTTCCAAACAGGCTTAACTAGATAAGCGGCTCACATTACGTCATGAGCCAGGTCAGTTTTCTTCTAATGTAAAAAAAAGATGTTTTGGAAACACCGTTGTTTTTAAAGAACAAGCACTCTTAAACGATTCTAATGTCATTGTAAAAAGCCGCACAATGACATTGAAAAAGGTTGCATGCGCCATTAGAGAATAACCCGGAAAACAAACTAAATAAAATATCATTAAGTGAGCATTTCATGATTATATTTAATAAATTAATATAATTGAATTCAAAAAAAAATTTCTTTTTAAAAAAGCTATATTTAACAAAAAATAACAAATAAAAAAACTTGATATAACCTAGGTTATTTTCAAAACTAGTGAACAATCCTATAGAAAATAAATTAAAAAATAACAGAGCCCAATCTCGAATTACATAAATACTATAGAATGAAATTGAAAAAACAAGAGCTTAAAAAAAGAATAGAAAAAAAAAAGCCAAGTAAACCCGACGTGAATCTCCTAAACCTGAGTTAATTTCCTTCAAATTCACAACCCGTAAAATCTTAGAATCGAGCTCAATTAAGAAGTTTAATTCCTAACAAATTTAATATTGAAAGGTGAAATTAAAAAAATCAAATTAAAAAGATTACCAAAGTAGTTTTTTGAAGAATTGATGGTAAATACACTTTCATGATTTGATAAAACAATCAAAGATTGAATTACAAGAAATCCAAGGACAATTTCTTGAAATCCTCAAGGATGTAATTTGTCTTAGAAATTAATTCAAACACTAAAAAAAATGATACTAAATGTTTATTCATTTTTTTAATAGGATCTAAATTTTATTAATAGATGATAAAAAAAGAAAAAAAAATAAATGTACACATCAAAAGGAATGTTAAGCTAATACGTAGATGGGTGAAAAAAGAACCAACAATTAGCAACAAGACATGCACAGCAACCCCATAATCAACAAACAGGAGCTACTCGATAAAAGAAAAGGTGACAATATGCCTGTATGGAATGAAATCCAGCAATAAGTGCTAAATTACTTTCAATTGAATATCTATTTAATTATAAGAAAGATAAAATATAGGAATTAAAAAAAAATCTTCCAAAAATTTTAAAGACTAAAATAAAAAAAATTACTGAAAAATGACATTCATTACAATGAAAGGTAACTACTAAACAAAAATACAAGAAATCATTCATTTGTTCCTATGTTCTTTTATATATATATATGCTAAATTACTTTCAATTGAATATCTATTTAATTGTAAGAAAGATAAAATATAGGAATTAAAAAAAAATCTTCCAAAAATTTTAAAGACTAAAATAAAAAAAAATTACTGAAAGATAACATTTATTACAATGAAAGGTGACCACTAAACAAAAATACGAGAAATCATTCATTGTATTACGCAGCAACATCCAACACATATACATTTCTTTTTCAATATACCACTAAACAAAAATACGAGAAATCATTCATTGTATTACGCAGCAGCATCCAGCATATGTACATGTACATGTCATCTTCAATATATTGAAGATGACATGTACATGTACATATGCTGGATGCTGCTGCGTAATACAATGAATGATTTCTCGTATTTTTGTTTAGTGGTCACCTTTCATTGTAATGAATGTCATCTTTCAGTAATTTTTTTAATTTTAGTCTTTAAATTTTTTGAAGATTTTTTTTTAATTCCTATATTTTATCTTTCTTATAATTAAATAGATATTCAATTGAAAGTAATTTAGTGTGTGTGTGTGTATTTTGAAGAAGACATGTATATATGTTGGATGCTGCTACGTAATACAATTAATGATTTCTTGTATTTTTATTTAGTGGTCACCTTTCATTGTAATGAATGCCATCTTTCAGTAAATTTTTTTATTTTAGTCTTTAAAATTTTTGGAAGATTTTTTTTTAATTCCTATATTTTATCTTTCTTATAATTAAATAGGTATTTAATTGAAAGTAATTTAGCATGCATATATATATATATATATATATATATATATATATATATATAAGAACACGGGAACAAGAAATGAAAATTAAAAAAAAATCATCTCAGCTTGGTTATCTTAAGATTTTTGTGGCAGTTAACCTTGATTTCTTGAGACAAATTATTGAACAGTCATAGTAAGAAGGTTTTTGAATATGTAATAACGATTGTTTTTTAAAATATTTTTTATTTAAAAATACATTAAAATATTATTTTTTTTTTAAAAATAATTTTTAAGATCAGCATATTAAAATAATCTGAAAAAAATGAATTTAAAACAAATAAAAAATAAAAAAATTATTTTTAAAACGCAAAAACAAACTATTCCTAGAAAAATTAATAATAAATTGGCAACACTCAAGAGAATCTTAATTTCAAGAAATTAATTTTCACAAGTTTAATAAATTTACTAATTTTATAAGTGTTTGAGATTATAATAATAATTATAAAATATTAAAAAATAATTAATTTAAAATAATAATAATAATAAGGGAAGCTAGTTTACACGGAATTCCCACACCCACACCTATTGGTTAGCTATCATTCAATGTGGGTACGAACGAACACGGCAAATATAGCCCACCAAGCCCTTTACATGGTGGCCATGACTCGTATGGCTTCATGATCTCCATCCTTTCATGCATATGTCCTTGTATAATCAATACTCAACTGTTAGCCAAGCACAACACAAACAGAGTATTAGCAGAATAAAAGAGCAGATGGGGCCTTCTCTGTTCCAGGTTATTGTTTTTCTTATTTTTTTTCTTATTTTTTTTATTAATATGGATATCCGGATCAGCTTGCGCATATTTCAACTAATTTCACGGGCCCTGAAATTAATGACTATGTAAGTTTCCAATTATTATTATATGAACAACCATAAGGCTCGAACTTGAAATCACAAAGAAAATAAATCTCTTAATATATATATATATATACATATATATATATATATATTAATTATGAACAGACCTCCATAAACTTACTTATTAACCATCTAGGAGGTGGCCGATTAAGAGATTTATTACTGGTTCTCGAAATAATTAGCTGGGTATCTCTTTTATATCTTTAATTTTAATTTTATTTTTGTTATTATCCATCTAGATAAGATTTGTTTTATGTAAATAGAAATAAAATATACATGCTTGCTATGGTAGTTTCACTTCCCTCAAAATTTCATCGGGATGGATATGCTTATGACATTGTTCATAGAGAGAGAATAACTCAAAGATGTTGAAATATTACATTTTGTTGAAATTATTGCTAATAGAAACATTAATCTTCATATTAAGCAAAGCTTCGGGACACAAATCCAATTATCTACTTCAAATTTACTCTTGAAAAAGAGTAATATATATCTGTGGGTGCATGTATCTTCATGAATAGCTAGCTAGTCTCCAACTAGCAATAGGTAGGTTTTGACAAGAAATCTTAAAATTGCTATAGCATCATTCTCCAGGGATGCCCTCCGTATTCCTGGTACAATAGGATCATCTTTATCTGGTTATCCTTTTCAGTAGGTTTTTATAGGCTACGACTCTTAGACGCGAACCAAAACTAATAGAGCTTTTTGTAAAAACTAGCATGAGAAATGATAACCCTCGGAAAGGGATATAGTAGCTCATAGATAGTCGAGCTTAGAAGTGCATGTAAGTTGGATTCTAACATTTTTTTTCTTAAGTTATTATTTTTGTAATTAGCTTACTGGTTTTTTTAGGAAACGTATATCACTCAATTGTTGGAGAGATACGAGGACGGTCTTCAACCCATCCAAAACTCAATCCAAATTTATTATTGGAGACTAGCTCTTTGAGTGGACCTGATAAAAATCGAGTTTACGATATATCAAACACAACAATCGAGGATCTGATGACCACCCATGGTTTCTCAACTTTTGGATGCTCGTAATTGGTTTTGAGCACTTAGTCTCTAAAGTTTCAGGTGATTGTTCAACAACAAGTTGACGTTTGGACAGCCCTGTTTATTGATGAGATAGGACGACTTAGTACATATAACTGAAATAAAACATGGATGGTACATGTGGTCCACCTCATCACCCCCAGTCTCGATGAAGACCCGCCTCCTCCAGTCCCTCTCCTATAGATGAATTATATTCAAATTGATAAATTTTTAAATCTATAATAATTATTTGGTTTTTTATTTTAATTACATTTTTTATAATTTATTTTCTGCTTTGTTTATTAGATTTTTTTTTTAAAAAAATAAACAAATTACTAACAAAATACCGACGAACTAACTCCATCGAAAAATCCTAGAGAGTTGAAAAAACAGTACATGAAATGCCACTTATTATTTCAAACGAAATCACCAACAGACTGAATCTCTCGAAGAGTTTTAGGGAGTTGAAAAAAATTACAAAAAATTCCACTAACAATATGTATTGACCGACGAGTTAATTTTGTCGGTGGTAATATAAAAATAAATCATCGAAGGAATTACAAACGGTATTTTTGTTGGTGATATGCCATACACATTGATGGAAATACTGACAGAGTGATGCTAGGAGTTTTTTTTTTTACGTGTTTTTTGTCTGTAAATCCATCCATGGTTATATTACCAACATAGCGATCGACAAAATAAAAATCACCGAAGATATATTTTTTAACAAACAGTAATAATTCATGATTCTGTCATTAAAAGTGTTTTCAATAGAATCAATATCTAAATACCGATACAAGAATTTGTCTATAATATGCAAAACTTTGATGGTGTTTGTTATTGGAATATGATCAACTAATAACTTTCACTCTTGTTCACTCTTTTCCAATAATTTTTTTATCTCTTCTCTCAAATCCAAACACTAAAAACTTAACAAAACAAATTTTTTGATTAAAATAAAAACCCTTAAAGCTTTGAGACTAATTATGCACTTAATTTCTTGGTGTTTTATATTAGAGACATGTCACTTAAAATTTTGTTTTTTTATCACAATTTAAAATCTTATGGAATTGGGTTATAAAAGGATGAAATTAAATATATATATATATATATATATATATATATATAAATATTTTTATTTTGAATAGAATTGTTTTTTAAACAATCAAAAGTAAATAAGAAAAAGGAAAAGCTGCTTCAAATACGAATAGTGAAGCGGGGGAAAACCCAGGTATATTTGATAATTAATTTTACTGGTAAAAATTTATTGCTGTCATTTTGTCTAGATCACAAGACAAGCTAGTCAGAAGAAGCCTCCACCATTGAGCCACGTACCGCCCTATTTAGAAATTCTTACCATGGCCATGTTTGTTTCCCGGAAAGTAGTTTTCGAGAAATCATTTTCCAAACTTTTCGGTGTTTGTTTGTCATTAGGAAAGTTGGTCAACGGAAAACACTTTCTAGTCAACGAAAAACACTTTCCAGTCAATTTCAGTCAAAGAAAAATTTGGCTTAGTTTTCATGAAAGTGTTTTCCCTTTAGCTGTGTTTGTTTTCTGGAAAGTGGTTTCCGGAAAATCACTTTCCAAACTTTTTTGTGTTTGTTTGCCATTAGAAAAGTTGGTCAATGGAAAACACTTTCCAGTAAAAGAAAAATTTAGCTTGGTTTTCAGGAAAGTGTTTTCCTGAAAAATTTGGAGGAAAAATACTTTTTGAAAGTTGTGAAAAATTTAGAAATGTTATTATTTGCTGATTATATCAAATTTGATCCTCAAACTTTTGATTGCTATATATATTTTGTTTTGAATATTTATTTTTCAATTTCATCTCTTAAAATTTTATTTTTATGTTAACTTTGGTCCTTATTTTTATAATTGCTATTTGCTTTTTCCTTATCATTTTTTTATTGAAATTTTTTATCTATCAAATTTGTTCCTCATTCTTTTGATTGTTACTTATTTTATTTGAAATAATTTATGAAATGTTGATTATTATTATTTTAATTTTTTTATTTTTAATTTATTTTTAATTTTTTAGATTTGATATCTATTATTTTGATTATTATTTATTTTATTTGAGATAATTTATAAAATTATATTTTTTTTTCAATTTCATTCACATTTAACTTTTTAATTTGTAAAATTTGTTCCTCATTATTTTAATAAACTTAAGAAAAATAAAATATTAATAAGTTATTTTCCAGCTCATTTTCTATAATATAAATAAATACTGAAAAATATTTCTAACTTATTTTTCATTATACTATTAAATATCAAAAAATAATTTATTTTTCAATAAAAATTTGCTTTCAGCAAACATATAGGGCCATGCACGTATACATGTTCCTCTTTTTTCTGTTCATGTTGCTGCACGTGCCGACGACTGACTACTAGCCAGGTTGGTTGTAATAACGACTGGGGCAGCTGATGCAAAGCATTCATCATGCTTGGAGTTTTTTAATTTATTTTTTGTTTTTTTTTAACGGTGCCTTTCCATTTTAATTAACTCCGGTGGGACAGCGACGGAGAGTAGATGAGAGTGATCACCCCCACCTTATTAATGTCTGTCACATGGCTACTTCAGCTCTGGCTAACTAGCCCTAGTTATTAGTCTCATGACACTAACATATTGAAATTAAAAAAATGATGATGGTGGTGATGTTTCTTTTACAGCCATACCTCTTGGAAAAAACCTCTTTATGAGGTTTTCTCGATGCTATAAATTAATTAGCCAATGATTTTGATGCATTTTCTACCTACCAACTCTAACCAATATTTTAATTTTCTTGTATTTGGATATGATTTTTATTTTTATTTTTAAGAATGTTTTATTTAGAAAAATATTAAATTGATGTATTTTTTATATTTTTTAAATAATTTTAATGTTCAAAATAAATAGAATTTTTAGAAAATATCTTAAAATATTTTTTTTTGTAAAGCATTCCACACCAAAATTAAATAGTTGATGTTGGTTCATAGTATGTACGCTGGATTTAGTTCCTGTTTGTTTTTACATTTCAAAAGTGTTTTTGAAAAAAAATTTAGTTGAATTTATTTTTTTTATTTTAAATTAATTAATATTTTTTGATGTTTTTAGATCATTTTGATGCACTGATATCAAAATTAATTTTTTTTTTAAAAAAATTATTTTAATATATTCCCTAATAAAAAACATTTTAAAAAATAATCACAACTATACTATCACTCTTAGCCCTACTAACAATGCCCAAAAAGTTGCATGGATGATGTTTATAGATCAAAATTAAACATTTACTACATCACCATTGCGTTTTTTAAAAAAATAAAATTCCAACACCATCAAATTGCCTTATATTTAAGCTTGTAATTAACATAGAGAGCATTAAATCCTGACCGAAAAAGAAAAGAAAAGAAAAAAAACTTTCAGAAATAAGAAAGGGGTCACAAATTAAATAAGCTGGGATACCATGAAGTTAATTAATGTCGACGCTCCATTTTCTTTTTTCCTTTTTTGCTAGATTTCCTTAATTTGGTTTAATGGTTTTCTTGCTTTATTTATATATCCACTCGATTATCATAAAAGAAATCTCTATCTAGTTACTCCTAGCTCACCACTGTTCATATATAGATTTTTTTTTATCTAGTTACTCCAAACATTCATTTTTTTTTGGGTGTGCATGGAAAAGTTTTCTTACTTCGTTATAATATATGGAGCATCCAAACCCTAATTACTGCTGCCAGCTCGACTATATCACGAAAATGGACTGTACATTAATGGCAAGTTGTCAAGCTCAGGAGCAAGGCATGGTGGATGATTTTAGATCTCTGCTACATAACGTTCTCAAACAACGCGTACGCTCTTAGCTTCTGTTGTGACAGTAACCCTCGTGGCCTTATCTAGCAAACTTCTGGTGGTTGAAGTCATTAATGTCGCATCGATCGAGGGCTCATAGCAGGGAGTGATGATGAACATTATTTATACCCAGCTTTGTTCACTCATAATTTACTTGGACATCACAGTTGTGTTAGGGCATCCATTGAAGTTGTGCTAGGGTTTGCTTGGAAACATGTGTAAGGATAGCTCATCATGTTTCCTTTCTTTAATTTTAGGGCTTGTAATAACACTAGCAAGTGCTCCTCCGGAAGTTGAGGCTAGGGCTTTCTTTGTTTTTGGTGATTCGTTAGTAGATAATGGCAACAATAATTATCTTGCAACCACTGCTCGAGCTGATGCACCGCCGTATGGGGTCGATTATCCAACTCATCGGGCTACTGGACGTTTCTCTAATGGCTTTAACATCCCTGATCTCATCAGTAGGGTTATGATTTTTTTCATTAGATTGCATATATATCTTTTATTTTTCTTGCACTCTAGATTGATTAATGTCAATCATGTATGTTACTAGGTCAGGAAATTGGCTCGGAACCCACATTGCCATACTTGAGTCCTGAGCTCAGAGGAGAAAAACTACTCGTCGGAGCCAACTTTGCCTCTGCTGGAATCGGAATTCTCAACGATACTGGAATTCAGTTTGTAAGTTCATTTTCAATTCAATTTCTTGACGTGTAATGTAATTTCCAAGCTTTTTCTTCTCGTCAAGACAGGGAAGGAAGACCTTGACTAACTAGTAAACTTAAGTACACTTGAGAATATTTTACTTTATATTGTACGTAAAAGCAAAAGAACACCATGTTCATCATTTATCAATTTTAACTTAATTATATACATTGAAGCTCAACATCATCCGAATCCGTCGACAGTTGCAATACTTCCAACAATATCAGCAAAGGGTTAGTGCACTTATTGGATCTGAGCAAGCTCAACGATTGGTCAATCAAGCTCTAGTCCTGATGACCCTAGGCGGCAATGACTTTGTTAACAACTACTACTTGGTGCCCTTTTCTGCAAGATCTCGCCAATTCGCCCTCCCTGATTATGTTGTCTATCTCATCTCCGAGTACCGCAAGATTCTAGTGGTAATATACATGTTTTTATATGTTTCCCTGGGCATATTATTCTTCAACTCTCTCTCTCTCTCTCTCTCTCTCTCTCTCTTACAAGATTTTGTTGCAAAAAGAGACATTACAAAGAGATTCAGTAGACTATAGCTACATGTTCACATAGAAGTACGTAGGAGCAAAATTAAATTAATGTGATGAAGCTTTCAGGCACCATTTAATTTGATAGAGAGTGGTGTCAACTGCAAAGTTACAAGGGTCAAACCAGCCCAAAGCTCAGATTGGGTTGAATAGATTGACCCAAATAAATCTAAATTT
This sequence comes from Populus tomentosa, assembly GCA_018804465.1. Classification (NCBI taxonomy): domain Eukaryota; kingdom Viridiplantae; phylum Streptophyta; class Magnoliopsida; order Malpighiales; family Salicaceae; genus Populus; species Populus tomentosa. Next base: position 4,981,443 of record CM032005.1, read on the forward strand.
TGATTTTTTTTTTTTAAATTGAAACCACATTATTCTGGTAAAAAAACCAAGTGAAACTAAGTTGCTCCAGTCAAAATATATTATCAGGCTAACCCACTGACTGAGGCAAAATCTAGTAACACAAGTACTCAAATATACTGAATGAGGCTCAAGCGCGCTGTAATGAATTAGAGGGTCTCACTTTTGGGTTTTGTGCCCTAAGTTCACCGATAATTGCATCACCTTTTCCTTTAATCAAGCAAGATAAGTTTTCTTTTATAAATGAGAGACTTGAATCGATTTTATTTTTATTTTAAGAGAAAGAACACTAGCGCATCAGTTAAGACGTAAGCTCATTGGCAAGCAAGACAAGTTTTTCTTGACTTTGCGAAGCCGACAAAGGAGTTTATTGCTTGGCCTGTTCGCTGTTCATGAGGCCACCCAGCATTTGATGTTTTCTGACATGTTATTTAAAACCTTTGAGGTCATTTTCTTTGATAGGTGATTTCTCATTGAAAAGTTTTGGCCAAATCCATCTACAGAGAATGCATCTCTTCATGCTTTCTCTCCTCTTTGTAAGCCATAGTAATTTATCACTTGCCCTTTTAAAATGACTTGACGTCTTGACCTACTTTCTCATTCTTACTGTCCAATTTACTTACGCTAGATACACAGAAACTCTGCAGTCTGCACTGTGTACTGCATTTAATCTCTCACCAAACCCAGAAAAGTGTAGTTGATGCTCTTGTAGCATTAAATGAACTCCTTTTTCCATATATTTATGATCAAACAATATTGTCTCGCCATGTAATCAAACCAGCAATTCATCTAACAACCTATTAAATTATAACTTAATTAATAAAGTAAGTTAATGTTTCACTATGCAGAGTGTATATGAATTGGGTGCACGTAGGGTTTTGGTGACGGGGACCGGACCATTAGGCTGCGTTCCAGCGGAGAGGGCGATGAGGAGCAGAAATGGAGAATGTGCGGCTGAGCTGCAGAGAGCAGCTGCCTTGTTCAACCCACAACTTGTGCAAATGTTATTGGAACTCAACAGGGAAATTGGATCGGATGTTTTCATCTCTGCCAATGCATATGAAGCGAACATGGATTTCGTTACCAATCCTCAGGCATATGGTAAGTCATCGAAGTAAGAATCTGTAGGTGCAACAAGCTATTAATTACTAACTTATTTATTAACAAAAAGAGAGAATTTTTTTTTTAAATAGAAAAACAGTTCGGACTCGATTCGAGATTTCTGGGGAAAGAAAACGAAGGAGAAGTTTATATGCATAAAGAATTGCATATGCACCGAACATATAGCCATATACGTTTAGGAGACTAAAATGCATTGATATATTTAATGGAAGGAGATGCGTGCATGGACTATTAAGAGTCAATGCCATAGTGATATATATTAGGTGTACAAGTGCTGTGCCCTGGTTGAGTTTGCTTCCTTGCACACAATTTATTTTTATTTTTAACAAATTAATGATTGATCAATTGACTTTTCATGCAATTTTTATTATTTTCAATGACATAATTTATTAAAGAATAACATAAATCATATTTTAAAACATCATTTAACAATTTAAATAATATTTTAGGTTGATTTGATTCTTTAATATAGTATCAGAGCTTTAATGACTAAACGATCACGGATTTGAATCTTCTTATCTCTATTTATTTTATAAAAATTAAACACGAGATAATGTGAGTATGTATAAATTATGAACCCAAATAACTTTTATTTAAAGGATATAAAATATGTTAGAAAATAATATAAATTATATTCTAGGTAAGTTTTTGATTAAATTAGTTTTTCAATACAATTAGCATGCAAATTATTTAAATAATTCATAGCTAGTTGGATTACTTTCAAACAAGTTTGGATTGCAAGAGTACTACACTAATGAACAATGAACTACTATTCCAAATGATTTGTACGCAGGATTTGTGACTTCGCAAGTTGCATGCTGTGGACAGGGACGTTTCAATGGGATAGGACTGTGCACTATAGCTTCTAACTTGTGCCCTAACAGAGAAATCTTTGCATTTTGGGATCCATTCCATCCAACTGAGAAAGCTAACAAAATCATTGTCAGCACTATCGTGACCGGCAGCACCAAGTACATGAACCCGATGAATCTCAGCACCATCATGGCATTGGATTCTAGGGTTTAATTATTTAGACAGTCAGAACTGGTCTATTTCTTATTATTGATCATTATGAACAATTATATTCTTCTTGATACTGTTTGTACCTTAATTAGGCGAGGTTGGTGAGTTTGTGCAAAGTATTAATTAAGGTTTGATTTATGTAATTGGCTGCTGAGGTCCATGAATTGGTGCCAGAAACGTTTAATGAGACAATAAAACAAGTATTTATGTGCCTTAATTTCCCTGTGTTAATTGCATTAGAGACAGATAACTACTACCATTGATAACTAGTTTAATTGGCATTAATATCTCCTCTCTCTCATAACAGATTTCGAGTTCAAACCTCTTCGGGGAAAATAAAAAGCTGGCAAGGATATCCATTAATTTATGTCGTTTCCTGCTTTTGGACAGTGATATTAAACAATTTTTCAATAAGAAAAAAAAAATCAAATGTCTGGAAATTTTCTAGCCAAAATTCCAGTCCAGACCCGGTTTCTTCAATCCTGTCATGGCATATGTATTTTTTTAAATGTTTTTTTATGGGTTTTTTAGAGTGGTGCACGCCAAACTTTTGTACACACAACTTTTTTATACAGACATACAAGTTTTTTTTATACAGAGCATATATTATTTTCTACGTCAATAACAATAATATTATTTGTCAATAACATTATATTATTATTTTCTACATCAATAACATTATATTATTATTTTCTACATCAATAATATTATTTGTCACCAATAACATGCATAGTATAACATGCCTATACCAATGACACTAGCTATCATCAATATCTCCACTAATAATATGAATGGCACTACAACCATGATATAACATATTAATGAACAAGCAACTATGAATAATGCTTTTTTTATATACAAAAAGCATGCATAGCACTCACAAAGCACCATTTTCTCCTCTCCTCCAAGCACCATTTTCTCCGATGAATGACCAGATCTACAACCATGGTTGAGCATCAATTTCTCTACCATTGATATGACCTCTGTCTCCATTAAGACATGGGTGAATAAATGCATGCAGTCACCGGCAAGCAGCCAAGCCTACAAGCCAAAGTCACTCTAGTCATGCAAGGCATTCATAATCATAAAAGCCAACCAAAGTTACACCATTGAAAGGAAGGCCATAGATACGTATTTTCTAATTTTTTTATTAATCAATGCCTATTTAGGCTTTGTTTGTTTGAGAAAAGTTAATTTTTTTTGGAAAGTGAATTCCGGGAAAAGTAAATTCCTGAAAAATGAATTTCGGGAAAGTATTTTCTGATGTTTGGTAGTGTTATGGAAAATGAACTGGAAAACACTTTCCAGTGTTTGGTTGTATTATGGAAAATGAACTGGAAAATAATTTATTAATGAATTAATTTTTTTTTTAATTTATCTAATATATATAAAATATTTAATCACTTACAATAAAAAAAAATAAAATCTAAAATGTATAATAAATATTAGTAATTTTTTTCATGTTAGTAAATTTAACCTAGTCTTTTTAAAAGAATAATAAATATTTTTTAAAAAAATATTTTTTTGTTTGAAAATACATTAAAATAATATATTTTTTTAAAATATATTTTTAATATTAATATATCAAAATTATCCAAATATAGAAAGTTTTTTTAACTATAATCTAAAACTAAAAATAAAAATAAAAATAAATTTTTCTTGAACACAATCTCAAATACCCAATAGAAATCCTAGTCGTAGCGCAGGGTGGGTGTAAGGCTGGAGGAAAATTTTTGACTTGGGATTGAGCCCACCTCTGACCACCACTGTCTTTATGAAAGGGAAAAAAAGAAAAGTGTTTTTCTTTTTTTAATAGAAGAAAAACATTTTTTTTTTGCAACGTTATAATTTTTTTATTGACTTGAATTTATTTTTTTTTGACTATTTTTCTTTGTTGTCGCCAAACATAGAAAAAGCAGGAAAGTGAATTCCAGGAATTCACTTTCCTGCAATCAAACACGGTCTTATTTGATAAAAATCAAGTAGAAAGTAATATAAATTTGTGTAAGTTTCAAGTTCAAAGTGTTTTTACTTGAAAGATGTATTAAAAATTAATATATATTATATTTTTAAATCTTATCTAATAATTTAAATTTTTAAATTAAATTAATTATTTGAAAAGTAACAACCAAGATTATTACTCCATAAATCCAGGATGTAGCGAGGAAAAATCCATTAATTGTACGGAAAGATATTTTAAAGATTTCATCAGATAGTTTACATGGACGCTCTCGCACAGCAAGCTATAAGTGTTGTCGATAGATTTCGTCTTTTTGCAGTCGCTTAGCACTGCCATGCCATGAATTATTGCCTCTTGAATGGCTCAATGCAAATTACTACGCATTCAAGTGGAAAATAATTGTATAAATAGACGAGCTTCATTTTTTGACCAAAATCATTTAAATTCAGTTTCTGACTTTCTGCTGTGTAGCCTGTAATTAAGGGTTGTAATATACAAATCCGATCCTAATTATTATGGAGTTACGTAGTTCCAGCCAAGCCCCATTTATTTCGATCACATGGATCAGGAAGTCCCCACATCAATATTTCAGAAAATGAGAGCTGCTGCGTTGTGGTGCTAAGTCTACTGTCTTCCATATAAATAGAATGTAATTTTTAAAGTTCATCGCTTAAAGTTTTATAAATATTATTAGTGTTAAAATTTATAGAATTAATTGAAATATAGATCCATATATATATATATATTGGTGGTCGCTATCCTTAATGACTATTGACTGTGACAAGTGGGAGAGTCAAAAGCAATAAATTGTGAAGTCATAATTTGGAGTCTCTGATTGTTAAGAGGATTGTTTTCTGTCTTTGTGTTTGCTATTAATAATAATAATAAAAGATTTATCCAAAGAATGAATATTATATTATACAACAAATATTAAATTAATGGGTTCAAGATTTTACTATATTGCAACAATATAATAACAATTTTGTCATTTTCAATAAAAATATATATTGGCCTAGCTATTAGGAAGTAAAACAATCTTTTTACAAGATCTACTACTTATTATTAGATCAATCAGGAATAATTTGATCTTTTTATCTTTTAAAACCATAATAAAATTATTAAATTATTTTTAAAATGCAAAAAAATTTTAATTTGCATCCATGAGCTTTTTTATCTTTTTTATTTTGGTTTTTTAGTTATGATCAAGTTAAATGAGAAACAACTTATTTTAATAAATGTAAAATATTATTTTAAAAAACAATTGACATGTAAGTTGTTTCTTCACTATTTGGACGGCACATAAGGGGCTTTTAGGGACAAAACAATGGCTTTCAATGTGATATTCGAAACATCTCAATGACCCCTCCATCCTAGGCAACATGTGTGGCTTACTGAATCTGGTTTAGTGTCAGTGGTATTTGTTTTTTCTTTATTTTTTTTTATGTCCTCCTCGATTTATGCTCCTAACTCTCCAAGTTTTCAAAACAATTTTTTAAATTTTTTATTTATTTTTTTTTATTTATTTTTTTTATTTGAAACAACTTATAAAATTAGATTTTCTTTAATTACACCATCTTTTATTTATTTTATTTTTTTAAAATTTGGTCCCTATTCTTTTTATTGTTATTGTTTTAATGGACATCTTTTTTTAAATTGAATATTTTTTTACGATTTCATCCTCCTTTAGCTTTTTTTCCTATAAAATTTGACCCTCGTTATTTTTATTGTTATTTTTTAATCTGGTCAATTATTTAAATTGATATTTTTTTTTATTTTATCCTTCAATATTAAATTGGTTAAAAATTAAGTTTATTAATTGATTTTGGGTTTAGGTTTTCTTTCTTTTTCTTTTTAGTATGATATTGACAACTCATTTTTTTATATTTGATTATTGTCATTTTTTGTTGGCTTCTGTAAATAATTTTTTTAATTATATTATTAAATTAGCTGAAATTATTAAAATCAATCAATTCATTGATACAGATCTCAAAAAGTTTTTTGACCTAGCCTGTGCCTTTCTAGTAATAAACTAGTTATATGCCCCGCGTGATGCCGCGGGTTAATTATTTTTTGTATTTCAAAAAAAGCTAAGTTCTAAAAATTCTAAAAATGTTAGGTTTTTTTGCAAAGTTATACCCAAGAGTCTTAGGTTTGGTTGCAACGCCTGATCCAAGAGTAATATTTATAATATTAATAATAACATTAAACTTGGGTTAACCATTAGCATAAAAGTGTCTGGAGTGCAATACCATAGCCAATAGCATTGCACGTGGGTCTGACTGCAAGGTCGTGTCATAAAAATATGATAATTAAATAGATTAGTTAAAAAGAAAAAAACAAAGAAAAAAAACCAACAGGAAGAAAAAAACTAATGAAGAAAAAAAATAAATTAATTCGGTTAACCCGTTATACCTTGAATTCGCATCGTGAAAGTTTGATAATTAAAAATGAAAAAACAAATTAATGGGTTAACTCAGAATTAACTGAGCTAACTCGTTAAACCAGGTTAACCTGTCAAACCCGGAATCTGTGTAACAAAAGTTTGATAACTAAATAGAAAAAAATTTAACATCAACAATTTAAATTAAACAAAAAAAAATTAATTTAAAAGAAAAAAAAGCAAAAAAAAAATTCAGGTTAACTCGTCAAACCAAGTTAACCCGTTAAACCCCGGATCCATGTCATGAATGTCTGGTAACTAAATAAAAAAAAACTGAACATTAATAAACTGAACTAAATGAAAAAAATTAATTAAAAAGAAAAAAACAAAAAACAAATCCGGGTTAACTCGTCAAACCATGTTAACCTGTTAAACTCAGGATTTGTGTCATGAAAGTCTGATAACTAAATAAAAAAAATTTAACATTAACAAACTAAATTAAACAAAAAAAATTTATGAAAATAAAAATAAATAAAAAATTGACGGGTCAACCCAGAATTAACTGGGTTTTCCCGTGAAACCAGGTTAACCCGTAAAACTCGGGATATATGTAATGAAAATCTAATAACTAAATAGAAAGAAATTTAACATTAACAACTAAACTAAACTAAAAAAAAAATTAATTAAAAAGAATAAAAAGCAAAAAAAAATATTCTAGGTTAACTTGTCAAATCAGGTTAACCCATTAAATCCGAAAAACGTGTCATGAAAGTCTGATAACTAAATAAAAAAATTTAACATTAATAAAACATTAATAAACTAAATTAAAGAAAAAAATTTTGCTAAAAAAAACAAAAAAAGAAGCAAAAAATAATTTTTCAAAAGGTATAAAAAAACAGCTAAAAGAAACAACTTAAAAAAAAAATGTAAAGCAGTAGGGATAAGAGATCAGTGTTTTACTGTGGACTGCACTGCAATAAAACACTGATCTCTTTTAGCTATTTATAATTAAAAAAATATGTTGTTTTATTTTTTTTTTTGTTGCCTAACATACAAACGATGCAAATGAGTGGTCCTTAATTCTTTTTTTTGTCCTTGGTTTGTTATTTGTTTGGCCCTTATATTGTTTTTTCCACTTCACTCCCTTCAAATTATGTTTTAGATGAGTTAAAGCTTCATAATTTCTCTGGGATCATATGATTCATCACTCTATTTGTGTCCAAATATGCTTTACTTTTGAATCAATGCTTGGTTTTATAAAATCAGATTTGATTTTATTGATTAAAAATTTTAAAATAATAAAGATAAAATTTAACATAAAGGAAAGGACTCTACCCTATTTTCTTTTTCTTTTTTATTTTTCATAGGACACAGAAAAGTACACTTTAACCTTGTATTTTTTAACCTCTTCATTTTTTTTTTTTTTTTTTTTGCTTTTCAATCCTAAACTTTATTTATTTTAAATTTTAATCCCTGAAATTTAAAAATAAAAAAGAGTAAAAAAAAATACGAGATGAGAGAGAATGTTGTTGGTTGGATCAAAATGATTGGTTTTTTTTTTCCTACGAAATTCTCTTGAAGAAAGGAGTGTCATTGATGTGTTTTTGAGTTTAATATCATTGAAAAACTAGATTGAGGTTGAGGATTTTTTATTTAATTTTTTTTATTTTAAATGAATTTATAGGTATTTTAGAATTAGAAATTAGTTTATAATGTTTATTAGGTGTTTATAAATAATAATTGATTGAAAATGATTTTTAGAGTTTACGCTTGACTTTCCAACCATCTCTTTTATGGCTGGAGACTGAATTGAAGATATCGTATTATTTGTTTTAATTTTTTTAACGTGTTTTTATAAATAATAATAGGTGAATAATGTGTTTTTAACCTTTAAAACTTATATATAAAAATATAAATTAACGGAGATTAGACTTGCAAACCGACCTTTGGAGACCCACACGTGTAAGACCTCCCTCTATCAATCCACGTGCCAGGATCCAATCTTTTAGGCCTCGGCCTTTTCTATGATCTTTCTCTCTTTTTTTTTCTTTTTTTATAATAAAATGCAATTGAATTATTCTTTAATAAAGTTATGCCTTTGTATGTTAATGTTTATATTCTTCCCGCCTGCAACTCCTGTCCCCGTTTGATGGCCTTCATTTTTCCGGCTTCTTTCTCCGTTTTTGGGCAGCCTTATTTTTTCAGCCCATTCGAGCTCGGAGGGCAGGCCGTTCGAACCCTATTTTTTTTTTTTTGAACCGCCATCAGAATTGTTTGAGAATTATTAATATGTGTTAAAGGGACATTTAACATTAAAAGTGCGCCTTATCCTGTCAAGCACCTCATGAGAGTTATAACATGTTTGGAATGAGTTGTAAACAAAAACAAATAAATTTATTTAGAAATATAATTGTGGTTGTTTTTTAAAATATTTTTTACTCAGAAATATATAAAATAATATATTTTTTTATTTTTTTAAAATTATTTTTAATATCAATGCATCAAAATAATTTAAAAACATCAAAAAAATATTAATTTGAAGAAAAAAATAAAAAAAATAAAAATTATTTTAAAAAACTTTTCAAAAATAAAAATAAATAGGATTATAGCCCATCAATACAGATTTCAAAATGGAAGATGGAGCGAAAGAGGCCCAGGAATTTCTTTGTGGGCGAAAATGTCCCAAATCATAAAGATAATCCAACCACTCACCAGAAGGCCCAGCCCACGAAAATTAAAATAAACCTAAAAAGTTGCAACGCTGGAATAAAAGGGTAATTGAATTTAAATAATAAAGGAAATGTATAAAAAAAAAAAATGGCGACGCAGTATTAAGGCATCTTATTTTTTTTTTTTGTTTTGTTTTTGGTTTGATAGAGATTTATTGAGACACAACTAAGGAGTCATTAATAAAAAGAGCTTCGTTTGATCATTTTCCATGCAATGCGCGCACGGTGGTGGATCTTTGTCTTTGTCTTTCAAAGTCGTCTCCTCGAGTTTATCCTCACAAATGAAAGCAAGATGTCTGTTATCAATCATAATCACAATCATTAAGAAAAGTTAGCCACTTTGGCGGTATCTAAAACGAAAGATGAAAGACTTGTTTTCAAGAATTTCGACCTTTCAATTCGAGATATTTGGCGTCGTTAACTTTTGGGTTATTATTTTAAATTAGTTAGATGTGTGTATCTATGTATATATTACTAGTATATTGTCGCGGTTCGTTGTGAATGAATGATTTTTTTTTTTAATATTAAAAATATAAAAAATATTTAAAGTATCTTGAATCTAACAGTCATGTCTTAACCCAACATACTGCAATAAATGTTTTCTATTTTTTATTTAAAACAAAACATTTAGTCTATTTTTAAGGTATTATAAACCGAAATGCTAATTAATTTTTTTATAATATTTTTTATGTTTTTTATAAAAAAATATTAAAACTACCATTGAAGTATCCTAAATAATTTTTTGTATAAATTTTTTCTATTTTTTAAATAAAAAAAAATATTTAAACTACCCTTGAATTATCCTAAATAGAAATGTTAATTAATTATTTTTATAGTTGTTTTTTGTTTTTTATTAAAAAATATTTAAACTATACTTTAAGTATTCTGAATAATGTTTTTATATATTTTTTATATATAAAAATTAAATTATCTTTGAAGCATATAGAAATCCTAATTAATATTTTTTTATAAATCATTTTTATTTTGTTTATTAAAAAAATAGGTTTGATGACCATGTCAAATCCAAAAGCCTTAAGTTTGGCTGTTTTGCCAGACCTAAAAGCCATAGATCTGATGGTCAAGCTAGATCTAATAATGTTTGGTTTAGTGGCCAGATAGCCATGCTATGACCCAACTCGTTGTGATGGCTTTTGGAATAAAAAATAGAAATGACAGAAATGCTAAATGATTTTTTTATATATAAAATTTTGCTATTTTTTATATAAAAAAATTACCCTTGAAGTATTATAAACTAAAATTTTAATTTTATTATTTTTTATTAAAAAAAATATTTAAACTGTCATTGAAGTATCATAAACATAAATGCAATTATTTTTTTTATAATTATTTTATTTTTCTAAAAAATATATTAAAATTACACTTGAAGTATCCTAAATAATTTTTTTTATAAATATTTTCTATTTGTTATAAAAAAATAATATTTAAATTACTCTTCAGGTATTCTAAACAGAAAAACTACATATTATTTTATTTAAGTTACATGTACTTAGTAATCAAACTAATAATTTCATTAACTAACATTTCATCAAGTATTAGTTAATGTTATAAAATAAAATTCAAATATTAATTAACTATATTTATTTATTTGTTGTATTTCATTTAGTTTATGCATTTTTTTATGATGTTCATAATATTTATCAAGATTTTAAATTAAAAATTTTTTTAAAAATTGTTCTTTTAATTATATCCTGATCAATCATTTTATTAATTAGAATTTAATTTTTAAAATAACAGTTTTTAAAACAAAAGTATCTTTGAAAACACAAACAAACAACAAAAAATCATTAAGTTTTGAAAAATATATGTTGAAATCTTGTGGTTGACAATAAAAATTAGATGAAAGGAGAAAAAGTCTAATCATGGATGAGTTTTACATGTATTTATATCTCATATATGTGTGGATCTATGTCCTTGATTGCTACAAATTCAAAAACTATGGTGTCTTAGAAATTCTACTACAACAGATAAGAAAATCATGCAAGAAATCATAATAATAAAACTACAACATGTCGTACAAATTCTCCCTTACAAAAATACAATTAAGTTTTGAAAGTTGAGAAGAAAACAAAACGAGAAGAAGGAGGAGATTGCCCTTGAAATCTTCTCCTTGTTGATGTGAAGGACCTTGCTGAAATGTCTTTAGAATAGATTGAGAATAATAATAATAAAAAAAACTAATTAACATAACAAAACATGGCAAAAAAAAAAAAGAAGGAAGAAGAACGAGATTTACCTAGTGTGGAGGAAGATTGGTGTGAGGATGGAGTGTGGGAGGAAGAGAATGAGAGAGAATAAGAAAAAGAAGAGATAGATGCATAGAGAAAAAAAGATTTGTAGAGAGAAAAGGATGCCCGTTTGTTATGAAATTAAGGGTTCTAGTATTTTAATTTGAGGTTTTTTTATAGATAAATTTACTAATGGATAATTAAAAATTAATATTTTTAACATGATCATCAGTGATTTTGTGTGTGATATTTAATTAAAATTTTTAATTTAATAAAATGTTTTTAGAAAGCCCCTCCAAATATCATCGATGACTTTTCGATTCGTCGATAATTTCATCTGTAATGAACAGTTCCAAAGAGAAATGAACAATTCTCAACCTCTCATGAAAATATCTATAGACTTAGTTTGTTAGTGATTCCATCTGTGATAAACAATGCCAATGAGAAATGAACAATTCCCGACCTTTTAGGAATATATTGATGGACTTAATTTGTTGGTATATCTATTGGTATTTTATATTTTGTCAGCAAGGCCATTGGTATGAAACAATTTTTATGTTCAGATTGTATATGTATTTCTTATTTATCCATTATGCAAATACTTAAAATCATAATACAATAACACCAACTTTATATATAATAATAAAATCATAAAAATATAAATGTTTCATTGTCATGTAATAATAAATTCACGTCATTTTCATTACATTAAAGTTAACTTTGTCCAGAAATATTATATTATAGTTAATTTCATTACACTTTCATGTTGTACTATTTAATCAAAATCTTTTTTTTTTTAATTTCATCATCGTTATCTCCATCGCAATCTTCCGCATTAATTTCATCATTATCATCTCTTCATCGACTTCTTTATGTCTGCTAGTTCTCAAAACATTATTTAACTCTTCAACATCAACAAAAGTATCCTCAACGATGCAGAAGTTTGAATTTTCTTTTAAGTCAGTAGACAAAGCAACTCGATGTGGATCAATTAACTCATCAAGTTAAAAGACATCATCTCTCATAGTTACTTCATCACTACCATCATGAATAACTTGGACATGACCTCTGAGTTTGATTTTTGCTATGGATAATTAATCAACTCTCGAACAATTCTTTTTAAAAGGAGTGTATGTGTAATAAACTTGCTAGTATTGATTGACAAAAATAAAGACATTGTCGATATTGCATGGTCTAGCCTTTGTATTAATTTTGATTAAACCATGATGAAGATCTACTTTGATTCCTCTCTTTGATTCCTCTGTTGATGTATCAAACAAATATCATTTGAATAAAAAGATTTATTATGCTCATTATGATATTGTAATTCAATTATGTCTTCTAACTTTTTATAATAGTCAACTTTGAACTCATTAGAAATCGATCTCTTAACACAAACCACACTTTTATATGTTTTTCTACCCTAAACACACTCTTCAACATGAAAAGAAAAATGTCAATAGAAGAAATACCCGTTATAGCACTTCATTTTATTTCAGGAATCAAACATGGTGAATTCAAAGTAACATTCACTTCTAATTGATAAACCTGATACAATAATTACAACCACTAACAATTATCATTTCAATAATCAAACATCATTGAGTGATTTGGTATGTCACACACACACACATGATAATAATACAAAAGAAAGGATACATGTCCATCATGTTCATAACATGAAATGTTTATACACACCATAATTTACAACCACAACTTTGAATGTCAACATCATAAAGTATTTACATAATACAAGTCGCCTATTCATACTATTACATAGTTTATTACAAAATACTTATTAAAAAAATTGCTAAATGCCATGGTCATAAGATGTTCGAGTTACAAACCAAACTCAATGTAAGTGTATAAGCATTTCTTATAATATATTTGGACAATATACATATAATTGTAATTGTGTTAACATTTAAATATATAGATTCTCATTAATAACTTCTTACTGAGTTTATCTTTAATATTTTACTTCACATCTTCGTATGACCTTATGCCATATCATTTTATTTAAACTATAATGACCATCAATTGATAACATGTATTATGGTTTAGGAATCCTTGTATGTCTAACATCCTTTCAAGTAAAACTATTCTCTCTTAACTATAATCAATTTGTATATTGTTCTTTAAACATTAATTCCAATTGTAATTGGTGCATTAGTATTCTTTACTTCAACGTATCAATAAGTACTTTCAAATGTGAATACTATTAGCCAATGCTAACTTATCATCTATTCTCGGTTATTCAACATGGATACCATTAGCCAAAGCTAATCTCATAATTCATTATCGGTTATTCAACGTGGATACTATTCGTCAAAGCTAATCTCATCATTCATTACCATTCATGAATAATTTAAACAATTGAATTCGGGTAGCAACATTATGCAAGAATACTTTAAAAATTTAATAAAATTAGATGAAGGTGGAAATCACCTACTTACTCCTCCTTTAGTATGTACTTGCCCAGTCGAAGATTCAATATTGGTTGCACCTCTTGACACATAATGACCATTACTCGGTATATTTTTATCTAGGCGTCATCAAAGATCATTTTCACAAACATATATATGTACACACATACATTCATACAAACATCTCCTGTGTTTGTACATATGCATATCAATAATGTTATAATAAGACATTCGTTTCCAAATTTAATGAAGGCCATCTATGGAAATTAAGTCATTATGACACTGAAAATCATCAACGAAAACTAAGTCACTTTGACAATAAAAATCATCAGTGAAAACTAACTTGTTTTAACATTGAAAATCATCAACAAAAATTAAGTGACACTGAGAATTATCAACAAAAACTAAGTCATTTTGACACTGAAAATCATCAACGAGAATTGATTCACCTTGACAATGAAAATCATCAATGAAAACTGAGTCATTATGATATTTCTTTTCCCAAGTTCATATATAAAGTCAATACTAGGTTTTCTTCGTAAAGATTATACTTCAACCTAGTTATGGACATAGACCATAACACAATTCAGCTCTAATAGTTTATGAAGCAAGGATAACATGTAATGTCTCCATTCCATTATAATAACACTCAATCATCAAACATTTTAAGAAGGATCTATTAATCACTATTATCTTTATGGAGGTTTTTCTTTCTTATTTTCTTCTAAGATAGCTGAAGCCTATGTCACTTCCTTACCGAGCATACTTTGTGTTTTTCATATGATATCATCACATTCTCATCTATTATAGCATGAGATAAGGTGTTCTATGCATTCTAATTTACGAAGTTCTACCAAACATGTTCAAGAATCATATTCATTTCTATAATCTCATCAAGTTCATCACAATATTATCAAGTAGTATACAATTAAGTTCAAACATACACACTACCAGAAAATCAATAAATACAAACGGAAATACTGAGGGAATATTTCCGTCAGTAAATTTCCGAGGGATTTTACCGACGGAAATATTCCCTCGGTATATACCAAGGGAATTACCGTGGGAAAAAAAAATTAAAACAAAGCAAAAAAATAATGACGACGTGTCATTTTTTACCAACGGAATTAATCCGTCGGTAATTCCGTCAGTAAATCCGTCGGGAAATCCGTTGGTAAACTGTGAACACTGTTCATCATGTCAATTACAAAGGGAATTATCGACGGAATTGTCCGTCGGTATTTTCCAGAGAGCTCCAGAACTGTTCATCTTCCAATTGCACTGTTAATTGTTTTACTTAACGGACAAAATCACCGACGGATTGAAAATTCATCGGTGTGTTTTGGCGGTGTTCTGAAAAAATTCAATTGATTTAAAATTTTCATTTAAATATTACAGACGGAATCACCGACGGATTGAAAAATCATCGGTAATTTTTGGCGGTTTCTAAAAATGTTTTACGAAATTGAAAATTTAAATTAAATATTATCGACGGAATTACCGACGGAATAATTAAAAAATATTAATATTAAATTATCCGTCGGTAAATCCGTCGGTAACGCGCCCCAATAAAAAACCCGAATCCGCTTATTTCACAAGAGACAGACTCATTATTTCTTTTTCTTCTTCTACTGCTTCTACTTCTTCTTCTTCTTCTTCTTCTACTTCTACTTCTTCTTCTTCTTCACTATATGTAAAAAACATCAACATCTATTTCTTTCTCTTCTTTTCTCTCCTCATCTCCTTCTCTTTTCCTCCATGCTCGGGTATGTCTTCTTCTTCTTTCTTCTTTTATCCTCTTAGTTTTTTTTAATTAATATGCTTTACGAATTTTTTTTTCCTTAGCTTCACTTGCAAGTATATTAAGGTAAGATTTTTCTTTTTTCTTATTTTTTCATGATTTTTTTCACTATATTTGTTTTTTATTTAATTTTAATTGATTTTGTTTATAATAATTGTATAAATGTTGTTGTGAGATTTTTTTTTCATATGAGATCAATTTTTAGTTGATTTATTTATAGGATTTTTAAATTTTTAGCAATTGCAACTTCATTTTTTTCATATGAATTTTTTTAGTTGAATTAATTTTTTTGTTTTATTTATTTGAGTTGATTTTCTTATTCTTTTTTCCAAGCATTTTGAGTATATATTATACAATGTTGATTTATGTTAATTTAATTATTTTATAATTTTATAAAATGAATTTTTTTTAAAATGTTTTTAAATAATTACCGACGGAAATTTCCGTCGGTAAATCCGTTGGTAAATCCGTCGGTAATAAAAAAAATTTACCGACGCATCTGTTCCGCCAGTAAATCCATCGGTAATATTATTACCGACGGATTTAGCGACGGACAAAAAATTACAGACAAAAGATTCACCGACGGAAATTCTTCGTCGGTGATTTCGTCGGTAAATTAATTACCGATGGAGTATGTGTCTTACGCCGACGGAAAAATTTCATCGGTAAAACTGTTAAATGTTGTAGTGACACATTTTCAAGGATTTTTCTACCTAAGCTTTCATGGGGCTGAAACATGGGGCATTGATATCAAGTATTTATTTTATTATTCTCAATCATATCATTCCAAATAATAAAACACAAGCTAATAACTATTTTCACATTATACATAGTTCAATTTCTACCATTTAGTTTGTTTATCTAAGGATGTTCATTATACAAAGATTTCCTCTTCATCGAAGCACAATATTTTCCTTCCTTCTAGTTTACTCATGTAAAATATTACTTCCATTATAAACATGTTTATGTTATCACGCACTAATCATATATCAATCCTCTAAGTTCATAATCAAGGAAGTTTTATACAATTCATGATGCAAAATAAGGGTACTAGCATTTGTTAAAATTCCATTTTAGCTTAAGCATTTTATCCTACGTGCTTGTCAAGGTCACAATTAACACATTGTATCATCCCATTCTATCCTCCTTTCATCTATTCAATAAGCCGGTCTTAGCTAGGGTTTCTTCTTTAATATGCTTCAATTTCTTTTGTTATAGAATCTGAAATTATACTATTCTCATCCTAATTTTCCAATCTTTTCATTTAATTTTTCACAATCAAGGGTGCAAGAAAACTAGATCATTTCATTTGGGGTTTCCTTTCCATTTTATCTCATAATCTCAAAACAACAAATATAAAGTAATATAAAGTAGGTTACCCTTACCACATGATTTTAGACAAAATTTGAGCCATGTTTTAGTGGTTTTCTTCCCTTCCTCTCGGTTTTCTTCCATTCCTCTCTTCAATGTTTTCGGTGTCTCTTCAACGCCAGGAGTGGACTTACATGTCACAGAAAGGACAATGCCCTCTTAATTGTTTTCCACAAATTAAAATTAGTTTATGAGTTTAATTAATTTCTAACTTTTTCAAGACATATTTTATGCTTCATATTTTTTGAAATTTGTCCACCAATATCTGACATATTCGCTATAATGTAACATCTTCTTCGTGTTTTGTTTTTCTGGTAAATTGCATGCAAAATTATTATTTAAATGTACCATTTTCTGACATGATTTTCAATATGAAAATTTCAAAGGTAACAGTATTTACTATAATTAATTAATTTGTACCTACCACCTCTTTACCTATGGATCCGGTCTGCAGCCTGGCCTAAAGCAACAAATCATTTGAGATATTAGTATCTGTCCAAGGGAATCAATGAATAGCAAGTCACAGCTTGTTTTTGCGCAATAACCTATATTTTTTGAATCGATGTTTTTTTAAAAATAATTTTAGATAATTTTAATATAATAATATAAAAATAAAAAATATTCAAAAAAATTATTTTAAAATATTTTTAATTGCAAAATATTTTTTAAAACCCATTAAAAAAAACAAATAAAGATTAAAAATCTAGAAAGTAGAAAGATATATATACATATATGGAGACAAATTATTGTACGTGGATGTAGGGACATGAACTTTATGTATCTTTGGCCATGCAGAGGAATTAAAGCGCCTAAAAAAACAGGTCGAAAAACAACTGAATTAAATTTGAAACCATAATGTGCAGTAGTTGTTGAACTACCAAAGATATTTAACGTAAGCAATAAGCACAATGGCAAAGCACATTTAACCCTAAAAGCACATTTAACCTTGATTGAAGCTCATATGAACATTGGAAAATGGAATTTTCAAACCCTAAAAGCACATTTAACCTTAAACTTCTAAACTATGTGTGTGTTTTTTGCTGGCCCTTCCTTCCTTTAAAAGGATGGGGATCTAAAAAAATAAAAAATTAATGTCCATAGGTTTTTGGGTCCACTGTTTCCATGATTATGCCTCCATTTATGCAATCAATTCCACCGCCACTTGTTGTTATTAATTATGTATCATAGCTGGAGTTTACTCAATCTTTTTCCTTTTTTGAAAACAAATTGAAAAAAAAAAATGTTTATTCACTCTATTTCACTAAAGAAAAATATCATCTCTCAAAAAGCTCATATTAATTCAATAACATCATTTTTATTTTAATATTTTAAAAGTGTTTTTTTAAATTAAATTATTTTTTTATTTTTTAAAATTATTTTAATATATTAATATCAAAATTAAATTTTAAAAAATAAAAAATTATTTCAATACATTTTCTTACAATAATACTTCAAAAATAAGCTGAAACAACTTTAATTACAGACAGCAATTTATTAGCCGTTAAGGTAGTTGGTGAGGGTAGAATCACGGCCCTTAATGAACAGAGTATAAAATGAAAGAACAAGAGGAGAAGGATTCGAGGACCGTACAATATTAATCAGCACCAGAAAGATAGAGGCTGCAATTATTGCCGTAAAACCTGGTCGTAGCCGTCTTATTATCCATAATGTTGAGACTTGAGACATTTGCCGACTGCAAGCTAATTTATACTAGAGCAAAAAAAATAAAAAAATAATTAAATTAAAAAAATAAAAATAAAATAATTGAAAAAATTAAACCATGAAAAAAAATAGATTAAAATTTTAAAAAAATCAACCGGTTTGATTTGGTTTTGATTTTTATAATCCTGAAACCGAAAATACCAAATCGAATACAAACTAAAACAAAACTGGCCCAAATCAGAGAAAACCGAGCTAAACTGGTTTGAATCAATTTTTATTCTAAAAATATCAAAATGAATCGAACCGAAATTAGTTGGTTTAAATCTGTTTTGTTTTTTTTTTAATTTGATTTAATTATTTTTTTTATAGAAATCAAATCAACCTAAAAATAATCCTGAGATGGTAAAGTCATTCTTGCTTAATAAGTAATGATTTTACACATAAATTGAATGAAGAAAAAACGTGGAGAAAGGCTTAATTCTATATTATGCATATGTCGGAATTTTTAATAACTTTTATTTTGCAGACAATTCTGTAAAAAATAACTAATGAAATATATTCTATTAAATATTATCAATAAAATATTTTGTATTAATAATTTCATTGTTATTTATGAATTTTCAAGCAGTACATTACTGTTTTGGATGTCATTGATTAAATTTTGATATTTATAAAATATAGTTATGATATAAGTTATTCGTTGCTAATAAATTTTAGTTTACTTGGTAGTAATGTTTTTCTTTTTAAAAAAAAACAAATCTTTAATTTAAATATATTTTGTAAGAACAATTTCACATTAATATGTAGTAATACTTATTGGTGAAATATTCCATCAATAAATTAAAAAATTATGGTAGTGTTAACTTCTGTTTATCTTTCTTATGATTTGTCAATTTTATATTCTCTAGATAACCAGCTTAATAAACTTCATCAACTTCCATTAAAAAAAAAAAATTTATATAAGAGCAAATCATTTAGACTATTTTTTCAATAAAAAAATATTTCTTGCAATTTTGGAAATTTGTTTTTTTGAATATATACACTTTATGCTTATGAGACATCAAATCAATGTGACTGCTAACATATATCCTTTTATGATCACCGTTATAATTAGCCGATCGAGAAATTTACAAGTGTTCACAACATTGGCTTGGCCAGCTACCCTCGATTTCTATTTTAACCGTTATTATGAGCATAATTTTAAGAGAATGGTTTATTGGTTTTAAAGATTTGTCCTCTTAATTTCTTGATTTTGTGACTTCAATCTTCAAAATAATCATTTATACAAATTACTTTTTTTGAACGTATCTTGTAGATATAAAAGATGCAATTTTAAGATCTTATAAAAAAAAAATTTAATTTTGATTTACCTACATTCAAACCCTGAATTTTTTTTTTCATTAAAAAAAAGTAAACAGCATAGATTAAACCAAAAACTACAGAGTTTCTTGAACCATCTAATTAAATTTTTTTTCATGATCATAGTGATAAAATGATCATCTTTGTTATCGATATATTTTTTATTAATATAAATATTTGGATTAACTTATATATAACTCGATTAATTTTAAAAATTTTAAAGTTAATGACTATATAAATTTTTAGTCGCTTTAAAATTTATGGGATTTGAGTCAATTATTTTTTAAAAATAAATTCAAAATATGAATTGTTATCAATAATAGAATATTACCATCTTAACATGTTATTGTCTGCATTCATTGTCTCAAAGGCTTCAAGCAAATTAAGATTGGCCTCATATTAGATATTCCGAGTCATTTCATTGAGATATATTGAGAAATGTGAGAAAGCAGCCGAAAGTTATCGGCATTAAGGTGCTTCCACCTAACAAAAAAATCAAATGGTAGAAATTAGAATGGAAGTTTTATTTCTAATTATTTGTAGGTGTTTAATTGAAGGAAATGAAATAGAAATGGAAATGAAAAGGGAGAATGTAAATAAAATGTTAACATATTTAATAGCCTCATTTAACTAATATTTTTGTTTAAATTTGAAGTTTAAATAATATCTCGATTAAATAATATTTTTCTTAATTAATAAATTTTCATGTTTCTAAAAATATTAATTTATAGAAATTTAATTGTAGTTTCATTTTCATTGGGGCAATTGAAAAACAGAAACAAGAAATATAAATATTGTTTTAAAAAATAGTATATTATATTTATTTTTATTGAATATTAACTACTTCTTCAGGATAATTGTGGTAATTATTGCCATCTCTACTACCTTTTTAGTTGAGAAAAATAAATATCATCATTGTTATTATTATATTACCGTTTTTCCAATACCTTCATAATTTTTTTCTACTATTATCTCTATTTTAATTTAATTTTTTTAATATTATTATTGTTATATATATATATATATATATTTCTTTTATTTTTATCATTATCGTCCCAATAATAACTTTTATTATTTGCATTTTAACCACGATTTATTATTCTCCATGCATTTTCATCTTAAAATTAATGAAGTACTAAAATTATTAAATTTTCAGAATTCCGACTAGTGAATTCCTCCCGGCTAGCTAGTACTTATTGGTGGTTACCTAATTTGGTTCGCAAATTCCTTGGAGTGCAGAATCAACTCTTTAATTTATTACAAGGAAGAGTTTACATAATTGGAAAGTTTGTATTTAATTCAGTTATAAAAGTTCTGATCACCGCTGCCTTAAGCGCCTCGGTACGAGCTA
Organism: Populus tomentosa; assembly: GCA_018804465.1. Classification (NCBI taxonomy): domain Eukaryota; kingdom Viridiplantae; phylum Streptophyta; class Magnoliopsida; order Malpighiales; family Salicaceae; genus Populus; species Populus tomentosa. Next base: position 5,002,891 of record CM032005.1, read on the forward strand.
TTGTAAATCTGCACGGTCTCGTCAAGGAGATCATCTGTGTTATTTCTCAATTTATTTTTTAATTTATTTTTATTACGGGAACCCCCTCTAAATCTCTGCTAAAAAATGGAATTTAGCTTTTGAACTGCGTTGGAATTTGTCAAAAAAATAATTTTAATTTTATAATTTAAACTGTTAAATAAAATTTTAAATAAAATTTATATTATTTTTTAATATATTTTTTGAAATAAAAGTTTTTTAAATTTAAAACTTCACAGATTTATATTAATATTATTTTAATTTTTTTTATTTTTTTTATTATGAAACACTGAAAATCTATGCTAAAAGATGGAATTTAACTTTTAAACTGAGTTATAGTTCATAAAAAAATCTTAAAATTATAGTTTATATTGTTAGATGTTAGATGAAGTTTTAGATATAATTTATATTATTTTTTAATATATTATTTTAAATAAAAATTTTTTATCTTAAAACTTATACAGATTCATATTATTTTATATTTAATTTTTATCAAATAAAAAAAATAATTAAATTTATAACCCTTTAATCATTCCATCTCCGTACTGTTTTAAATAACTATCTTTTAACTCCTTCAATGAAGGTAAAGTATGAACGCACAACTACCAGTACTGGATTGCTTTACTTACAGTGGGCCTATTTTTAATCCACTGACAGTAACCCTTAGCTATATAAGTCCTTGAATATTCTTCGATCCATGCATCGAGAAATTGTTCTCCCACATTAGCTATCAACCTAGCTACTTCTAAGATTTTCTTCCAAACCATCGCCATGGCTGGCTCAGCAACCATGACCATCTCCACACTGATTGGTCTAGTGGTGGCAATGGCGACTACTTTTGTTCCACAAGCAGAAGCCAGGGCGTTCTTTGTGTTTGGAGATTCACTGGTTGATAATGGCAATAACAACTACCTATTCACCTCGGCACGAGCAGACGCGCCGCCTTATGGCATTGATTATCCAACTCGGCGACCGACCGGCCGATTCTCTAATGGCTTAAACATTCCTGATTTCATCAGTTAGGTTTATTTGTCCTATTTTTGCAGACAATTAAGTACCTGTCAATGTTGTGCACATGGTTTATGTGACATGTTCTTGGTTAGGACTAACACGTTACATGTGCTACATAGGTCAACAAATTGGCTCGGAACCCACTCTGCCTTACCTAAGCCCCGAGCTAACCGGAGAGAGGCTACTTGTTGGTGCCAATTTTGCTTCAGCTGGAATTGGGATCCTCAATGACACTGGAATTCAGTTTGTAAGTCCTCCATTATATATATATATATATATATATATATATATATTGAATCAATGAAAAAGGAAACTACAAATTCCAATATAAGCTGAAAATGGTTTGACTTGAAGTGATGCGTTTTTCAGCTGAACATAATTAGAATGTACAAGCAATTGGATTACTTCGAGCAATACCAGAGTCGTGTTACAGCTCTCGTCGGAGCTGAGCAAACTCAGCAACTCGTAAATGGAGCACTGATCCTCATTACAGTCGGCGGGAATGATTTCGTTAACAACTACTACTTGGTGCCTTTCTCAGCGAGGTCACGCCAGTTCCGGCTACCTGATTACGTGAGATATCTCATCTCCGAGTACAGGAAGCTTCTAATGGTAACTTTCTTCTACATTACTTCACATGTTTCCGTGTCCAGCATGCAAATTTGTCCATCACCTCCGAGTACACGAGACCTGGCCGCCACAACACTGTCATACGGGGCCGTTGACATTAATTTAAGTATTAAAATATTAGAACACTTTTACAAGATTTCACATCAATTAATTTTATTTTATTGCATTTTTTAATTTGATATTATTTTATCTCAAAATGTTGTTTAGCGGCTGTATGACCTCGGAGCACGTCGGGTTCTCGTAACCGGGACAGGTCCAATGGGTTGTGTGCCGGCAGAACTGGCGCAGAGGAGCCCGGATGGGCAGTGCTCGGCCGAGTTACAGCGAGCAGCTTCCTTGTACGACCCTCAACTCACTGAAATGCTTGGACAACTCAACGATCAATATGGAGCCGATATCTTTATTGCTGCTAATACAAGGCAAATGACAGCTAACTTCGTTTACAACCCTCAAGCATATGGTAAGCTAGTTCAAGTTAATTATTTTTTTTTAAAAAAACCCAGCAAATACAATAAAAATAAAAAAAATAAAAAGATTTTGATGGATTTTGAATTGAGGTTGACGCTACTTGTCTAATCATGTCTTAGTTACATCACATATGAAAAATGACGATAATTTCATGACGAAATTTAGGGGACAGCCTACACATAGAGAGATGATCAAATTGCATTTATTAAGAAAGCTACCCTCCGTGACATTATATATATACACATTATTTGTCAATTTCACTACAGTTGTGCTGTATGTGCTGGCCTGTTGCCAGAATGCTTTGCTAATAATAATAAAATAAAAATTAGTTTAATGTGTGGTAAGTTAAAAATATAAAAATATTAAAAAAAATAGTAATTTAAAATAAAAATAAATAATTTTTTTTTATTTTTTTTAAAATATTTTTAAAATATAAAAATAAAAAGAACCTTAATACTAACCAAGTAAATATCTACCTATCTTGATCTGAATTGATAGAATTTTTTTAGATTTGATGAATAATAAATAAAATATAAATATTACCGATCCTATTCCAATTTAATCTAATTATATATTTATATTATATAAATATATTGATAAAATATTTAATTTTTTTTAATACAATAATATATATATATATATATATATATATATATATATATATATATATATAATACATACATGCATATATGAATAATATTTATCATCATTTTATCATTTAATATACATATATATACTTCAAATATATATATATAAACTATTTTATTTTTTTATTAATTAATAAATAATAATAGATAATAAATACCGTTAAATACTCGAAACTCAATAAATAATTTTTAAATATCTAAATTTCTTTTCTCATTAAATAATAAATAAGATATAAATATATATAAAAAAATCCAACCCGTAATTAAATAGCAATAATCATCTCTAATTTGGGGGTACGTACGTTCTTAAGGCTTAATTAGATCGTGCAAAAAAATCTAATCTGCGTTGACGTGCAAGCTTGACCCAAAGAAAAGAAAGATATATAAAAGAATGGTACAAAAATTGTTAATATTGAAAAGAACACCTCATTAATGTCACCGGGCATCATGTCGAAGCCTCTGCGTTTATGAATTAACTTCTCAGATGCACAATAAGCATACAAAAAGCCCAAAATAAAAGCAGAAAGTTGTTTCTAACGCAAATATTATTGCTGCTACGCAGGATTCGTGACATCAAAGATAGCATGTTGTGGTCAAGGGCCATACAATGGCCTCGGGCTATGCACACCAGCTTCAAACTTGTGCCCTGACCGTGACGTCTACGCATTTTGGGACCCTTTCCACCCATCGGAAAGGGCAAACGGTCTTATTGCTCAGCAGATTCTCACCGGAGACGCTACCTATATGCACCCCATGAATCTGAGCACCATCCTGGCCTTGGACTCGAGGACCTAGAGAAGAGAATCAAGAAGCACCTCCTTTTCAAAACTTCGTTTCCGTCCTTCCATATTATGTCATAATTTATGTTGTTTGCAGTGGTTTCCTAGGGAAATGTATGGTGTTATATTGTTTTTAAGTGTCTTGAAATTGTGATTTTATCAGAATGATTAAATTAATGTTGCCATGTATTTTTTAGACCTTTTTTTTTTTTCCTTATGATAATGTATTTTTTAATATAAGTAAGCATTTCGGCCTGTTAATGGTGATTTCCTTCATGTCTCCGTGCCTTTTTAATTTCTCATTTATCTTGTAACTCAGTTTTTGCTTTTGGCATATGATGATGTTATTTGTTTTTGTGTTTTAAAAATAATTTTTTTTTTAAAAATTATTGTATGATTTAAATAAATACTAAGATAAAAAAAAATTAGTTGTAGTGCTGCGCTACATTAAAAAAAAATTCAGCATTATGGATATGTTTTATGATATTATAAAATGCATAATATAAATACAACTAATCTATCTAAAATTTGAAAGGAAAAAAAAATTAATGAAAAACTACAAGAATCTCTTTAAGCTATTATGAAATTATAAAAACCCACAAAAATAATATTACTATGTAAATAATAGTTAAACTAAACAATTTAAAAATAAGAGAGAATTTATTAATTAAATATTAAATTAAACAAAAAATAATAATAAATAAATAAATCAAAGCCACCCAATTTCTTTTGTTGTATTTAATAGATTGGATGGCATGTCATTCATCTAGGTATGTGATGTTTCATTCATCTTTATTAACAAGAAAAGTGGGGTCCAAGTTAATTTATGGATTCTGAAAACCAAAATTTCACTTGTTTTCATTGCGGTAGTTGTTGTGGTTGTGATTTGAAAAAAGTTGTTTTATAAAAAGTATGATTTGAAAAAATAGGTGTTTAGTTAAAACTGTAGTTGAAATTGAGATTGAAGAAAAAACAGTTTAATGTGTTTGGTTAAAAATGCTTTTGAAATTGAGGTTATAAAATAATTTTTCAAAAAATATATTAATATTGATGATTTTAAATTTAAATATTGTAAAATTAATTACTCCTATTACATCATGAAAAAAATAATATTTTATATAAAATATTTTTTATTATTTCATTAAACTATTTATAATTCCATTACGTACAAAATTCATCCGATAACAACTACAGTTTTCATAATTTTTTGAGCGTGTAATAAAATTAGATAAAATATTATCAGATATAAAATTGATATTACTGTGCGAGTGAATTTAATTCACTCTATACTAATTTTTCGAGAAAAAAATATTGTTCATATCACAAATAAATTTAATTCTCTAAACTAGTTTTTTTTTAAAAAAAAAAATTAATACAATTAACATACTTAAAAAAAAAAAAATTCTGCGGACAGTGCAATTCACTCGTGAACAATGCAGTGAATTGCACTGTTCGTTATTTTTTATCCGCTACAGTGCATGCAAAGCAGGTTTTTGTAGCTTTTCCTTTCCAGCATTTTAAACGCAAAAAACACGTGGGCCCCATGCATAGTAAATTGATTTTTTTTATTACCAAACTGCTGCGGACTGCGTTTTAAATAAAACGCAGCCGCAGCCGCGTAGACAAACGCTCTCTAAAACACCTCCAAAAATATCCTGGGAATTTCAATTTCATTTCAAAATTCAAAACACTTTCTACTCACTTTAAAAAGCAAAAATCAAATTAACAAAAAATACTTTAAAGATCTTGATGTATTTTTTTTGGAAGTTATTAAGGAATAACACTACTATATTAAACTCCCCACACAAAGAATAACCTATAAATACCAATATTGATCATTTTGTGGCTAAACAAATCATTTCTCTCTCCTTCCTCAACATTAGACTGAAATATAACAAACAAAAAAAAAAGTAGGGTTGAAATGTAAAAATTCAATAAAACAGGGACCAAATAATATAAAATTAATAAATTGGGGGTCAAATTAAAGTTTTCTACATCAACAAACAATATAAACCTGGAATTATAATAACTTTTTATTACAATTTTACCCCTCATGCAAAAATTAGTGTCAATTTTTTTCAATTTTTTTTAAAGAAATAGAATTTGATTAAAGAAATAGAAAGATATCAATAAAAAATAAATATATTTTTGAGACAGTTTCTTAAATGAATTTTTATATTTTTAAAGTAATTATATCTTTTTTATCCCACGACATACCTAAAATAACCACACTAGTGTAGCATTATTAAAAAAATGAAAATAATAATTATAAGGTGGTTATATATATTCATAATCCCACAAATCCTGACTCCTTCAGAATATTGAAAGTCCAAAAATATCAGTTAACGGGGGGACTAATTTCCAGTTTCTGATGATGAAATGATGTCTGAAGACCATGTTCCTCGGAAAAAAAACATGGCATAAAGCAAGACCAGAAAAGATGAGACTAAATATGCCAGCAATAACTCTCAACATGGGATTCAATTTGAAAGTGTTACAGAGTAGTTGCAACACACAACTACCTATGCAAGCTTCCATGAATCTTTTAATTGCAAGGAAGTAAAGGCGCAAGCTATAAAACCCTATGTTCACCATTGTTTCAAACACATAGCAGAGCTCTTTGGCACGAGGAAAGACCTAAAACTCTAGCTTCATTGTCCTAAAATGGCATCTCCCTCCATTGTTGGGGTGATTTTCAGTCTTGTGTTGGCACTGAAATATGCTGCTCTCCAAGCTGAGGCTCGAGCCTTCTTCGTGTTCGGTGACTCACTCGTCGATAGTGGCAACAACAACTATCTTGTAACAACTGCCCGAGCAGACTCACCTCCTTATGGAATAGATTATCCAACTCATCGTCCCACTGGCCGTTTCTCGAATGGCCTCAACATCCCAGACCTTATCAGTTAGGTTATTGTAGTGTGGCTTCACCTGTAATGCAATTTTCTTTCCAATCTCACAGTGCTTTGCATTGTCCTCAGGTAAGCGAATTGGATCCGAGTCTGTGTTGCCATACCTGAGTCCTCAACTAAGAGGACAGAGGTTACTTAATGGTGCCAATTTTGCCTCAGCAGGAATTGGAATCCTCAACGATACCGGAGTTCAATTTGTGAGTTAATCTGATGATCATAATGCGTAGTTATAGATACTTATTCTGATAGAATGTGGAACTTGCTTTCCTAGAATACACACACACATACATCATATATACATATATGGGGTAAGCACAAGCTAGACACTAATTAAGAATAACCTGAAATGCGAACATGGGAGCTAAAGATGATACTGGGAAGCAATGATTGTTTTGCCAGAAGTAGATGCTTCTGACTTTATACTTGCTGTCAACTAATTAAAACACTGAGATTTTGCAGATAAACATAATCAGAATGTATAGACAATTTGAATACTTCCAAGAATACCAGCGACGAGCTCGAGCACTTGTAGGAGTTGATCAGGCTGAGAGACTCGTAAGAGGAGCCCTCGTCCTGATTACTGTTGGTGGCAATGATTTCGTGAACAACTACTACTTGATACCATATTCTGCAAGGTCTCGCCAATTTTCTGTACCGAATTATGTCAAGTATCTCATTTCAGAGTACGAAAAATTACTAATGGTAAGTCCCTAATTAGAAATTTTGAAAAAAGCTTCAAGCAATCCTAAAATGGAAAACGAAACATGATATATCAATCTTGTCTCCATCGTCACTGCAGAAGCTATATAAACTGGGAGCACGTAGAGTTCTCGTGACAGGGACCGGGCCAATGGGTTGTGTTCCAGCAGAGTTAGCTATGAGGGCCACAAATGGGGGTTGTTCAGCCGCACTTCAACGAGCCGCGTCCTTGTACAATCCACAACTTGTTCGGATGCTAAGAGGACTAAACCAAAAGATTGGAAAAACTGTTTTTGTTGGTGCAAACACACATCAATCACAGTTGGATTTCATTAGTAATCCTCAAGCATTTGGTAGGCCAACTTCTATTGTCAAAAAAAGATGGTTTCTTCGCTACGCGATCTAATCCGCAGCAATATAAGCATATAGATGGGACCTGACAGGGACCAGAGATTTTCTTTTTAATATTTGAGATTTTGACTTGCAGGATTTACCACAGCGAAGACAGCATGTTGTGGACAAGGACCATACAATGGTCTAGGACTATGCACAGCAGCATCCAACCTGTGCCCGAATCGAGACCTCTATGCATTCTGGGATGCATTCCATCCATCTGAAAAGGCAAACCGATTGATCGTGGAACAGATATACTCTGGCACTACCAATTACATGGACCCCATGAATCTCAGCACAATCATGACCTTGGATGCTAGGGCATGATCTCATCCTCTGCATGGCTTTCTTTTTTAAATAATGTAACTATTTATGTGTTTCATTTCTTGCTCTTTTGCAAATGATGTCAAAAGGAATTTCATTACCCTGCGAAACAGCAAGTGTGATCTCTTAATAATATCTCTATTCTCATTTATAAAAAGGTAAAGCAGTTGCAGAAGAGAGTCCCATAAGACTAAATGTAAACTGTGTCATAAACAAGGACGGGCTTGATTTGTTGGGAAGCTTACTTTTAAGGTCCATGAAAAACATAGCGACTCAAACATCAAGTCCTCCAAAGCCATGGACAAATAGAGCAAGAATGAGCATGCTGTCTAGCTAGTTGAAATGATTTGAAATCAATTTCTGAAACATTTAGGTGTTCTTGTCGTTGACCAGCAATGAATCTAGTCTTGTCTATACCTCTATATCTAACTGTGTTGGATCTGTCATCTGCATCACAGAGGAGTCTTGTGATCATAAACAGGTCGACAGCTTTTCCGGAAAAAAGCTACATCAACTAAACAAGACCACAAGTAAGCAAATTGGCAAGCTGTTCTGTAGAACAACACCAACTAAAGCAGCCAGTATCATTGCAAGTCATGGCCTTGTCCCAACAGGGAGCTTTTCTACAGGAATAGGTGGTTGCATGGTGACGTAGCGGAAGCTGTTTGAAGAAAGAGATCACCGTCTGCTTTTGAAAGATGTTAATGGTTCGAGTCCACGAACACAAGAATTTCTCAATTCTATGAGTTAGAACAGAGGATTCTCAAAGAACGAATTTATTATCAAGATTAAATTGTCCCTTACAATGAGAATAGGCAGTCTTTATATAGGCTGCGTATCCTAGTTCAACTAGGACTAAAACTGCTAAAGAAATACTGAAATAGGAAAAACATAATAGAGTTCTAATAGTAATTAAATTCTGAAATTAAAACATAAATTGAAAGTCCTAAGATAGGCTGGAAGAGCCAGCTGTAACTCCTGATTTGTCTCTGCGATGAGCTGTTGTTGCTGGTTCTGCTGAAATTAGAATTTGTTCTTCAGGCTGTAACTGGTTCTACATCAGTCTCCCCTGCGTGAGAAGAACTCGACCTCGAGTGATTTATGTGTGAAGTCGCCTCGTCAGGGGGATGATATGTATACAAATCTGCGACATTGAAAGTAGAGGAAATGGCCATGTCGGCTGGAAGGTCAATGATATAGGCATTGTCATTGATTTTGTGTAGCACCTGGAAAGGCCCATATTTCTTGTCTTTCAATTTATTGTAGGTACCAACAGGCAATCGTCCTTTGCGTAAATAAACCATTACGAGGTCGCCTGCTTGAAATACCTGAACTCTTCTCTTCTTATCGGCTGCTGCTTTATATTTGGCGTTGGAGGTCTCTAGATTGTGCCGCACTTGGTCTTGAAGGGTTGTTATCCGTTCGGCCATATTGTCAGCTGCAATACTTAAACCAGGTAGTTTAGGCAGAGGAACTAAGTCTAATGCATGGCGGGGTGGGCAGCAGTAAACAATCTGGAATGGTGTCTTTCCTGTAGACCGGTTGAGCATGCTGTTATAGGCAAATTCAGCTTGAGCAAGAGTAACATCCCACTGTTTTGGTTTTGTACCAGAAAGACAGCGAATGAGGTTCCCAAGAGTGCGGTTTACGACCTCCGTTTGGCCATCGGACTGAGGATGGCTGGTGCTGCTGAAGTTCAAGGAGGTGTCAAATCGCCGCCATAAAGTTCTCCAAAAATGGCTTAAAAATTTGGTGTCTCTGTCGGAAGTGATGGATTTGGGGACCCCATGTAGACGAACAACCTCTTTAAAAAATAGATTTGCGACGTGAACTGCATCCGCGGTTTTTTTGCAAGCAATAAAGTGGGCCATTTTAGAATACCTGTCGACTACTACGAATACAGAATCAAATCCGCGTTGGGTGCGTGGGAGGCCTAAGACAAAGTCCATGGAGAGATCCTCCCATGGTGCTGCTGGAATGGGTAGAGGCATGTATAAACCGGTGTTTTGGGACTGGCCTTTAGCAGCTTGACAGACGGGGCATCTCTTAACATGACTGCCAATATCACGTTTCAATTGTGGCCAATAATACCTTTCTTCCGCCAGAGCTATGGTTTTGTCTCGTCCCAAGTGTCCGCTCAAGCCTCCTCCATGTAATTCTTGGATTATCTGAGCTCGCAGTGAACTCCTGGGGACGCACAATTGGTTGCCACGAAAGAGATATCCCTCCTGGATATGTAATCCGCTTACAGATGTTCCTGTTTGACACTTTGCCCAAACATCCTGAAAGTCTTCATCAGTTGCATATAATTCCTTGAGGTGGTCGAATCCCGTGACCTCAGTCTGTAGGGTGACCAACAGTAGTGCTCTCCGGCTTAAGGCATCAGCTGCCCGATTCAGACGACCTGCTTGGTGTTTCAAGGAGAAGCTGAAACGTTGTATGAAAGAGACCCAGCGGGCATGCATCCGATTGATATTGTTCTGGCTGTTGAGAAATTTTAAGGCTTGATGGTCGCTGAATAACACAAATTCCCGCTGCACTAGGTAGTGCTCCCAGACCTTCAAGGCACGAAAAACAGCATATAGTTCCAGCTCATAGGTAGACCATTTTCGGCGAGCTTCGCTGAGTTTTTCACTATAAAATGCAATTGGTCTACCATCTTGGGATAGCACAGCACCAATGCCAATAATAGAAGCATCGCACTCTACCTGGAACAGTTTATCAAAATCTGGTAGTGCTAAGACTGGTGCGGAGGATAGTTTATCTTTAATCAGCATAAAACTCTGCTCTGCTTCTTCTCCCCAATGGAATTTCCCCTTCTTCATGCATTCAGTAATGGGTGCAACAATTCGACTAAAGTCCCTCATGAATCGCCTGTAGAATGTTGCTAGGCCATGAAAACTACGGACCTCACTTACCGTTTGTGGGGTTGGCCATTCTCTAATGGCACGAATTTTTTCTTCATCCACCTTGATTCCATCCGCACTTATTATGAATCCCAAAAATAACAAGCTGCTGGTCATAAAGCTACACTTCCTCAGATTAACATACAACTTATTTTGCTGCAGGATTTGAAGTACTTCTCTCAGGTGTGCAATATGGTCAGATTGGTTTTGACTATATATTAATATATCGTCAAAATATACCACCACAAATTTTCCTGTAAAAGGTTTTAATACCTGGTTCATGAAACGCATGAAGGTACTGGGTGCATTGGTGAGTCCAAATGGCATTACTAACCATTCGTATAATCCCTCCTTCGTTTTAAAAGCAGTCTTCCATTCATCGCCTGGTCTGATTCGAATTTGATGGTACCCGCTGCGCAAGTCAATTTTTGAAAAGACTTTGGATCCAGACAACATGTCAAGCATGTCTTCTAACCGGGGGATAGGGAATCTATATTTGATAGTGATTTTATTGATTGCCCGACTGTCAATGCACATGCGCCAACTGCCATCTTTCTTCGGGACTAACAATGCTGGAACCGCGCAAGGACTCATGCTCTCTTGTACCAAACCCTTTTTGATAAGTTCTTCAACTTGTTCCTGAAGTGCTTGACTTTCTTTGGGGTTCATCCGGTAATGTGGACGATTAGGTAAACTGGCTCCTGGCATAAAATCAATTTGGTGTTGTATGTCCCGTACGGGAGGTAATCCATTAGGCAATTCCATGGGTATAATTTCCTGAAATTCTTCTAATAAAGGCATCAGTGTCGGTGGAATGTCAATGGATGCCTTGCCGACTCCTCCTCCCACTACTATTGCAAAAATCTCACGGGCTTTCTTAGCTTCTTCCATGAATTTTCCTCCGTCCATTAACAGCACTGAATTGTTCTGTGTCTTTGCCCCGTTGCTGGTGAGCCCTTCTTTTATGGGTCCGAGCACGACTTTTAGGTCACCCTTCATGAAGACATATACATTATCACGACCCCTGTAAGTAGCATCCACATCATACTGCCAAGGGCGCCCCAAAATAATGTGGCAGGCATCCATTTCTACTACATCACATATAACTTCATCTACGTAGTTTTTCCCAATTGAGAATTTAATGTGACAGGTTTCAATTATCTTCACTTCACTTCCTTGTTTGATCCATCCAATTTTATACGGGGCAGGGTGTTTTTTTGTTTGTAACCCCAGTTTGGTAACCATGACCTTTGATACTATGTTCTCGCTACTGCCATTGTCGATAATAATATCACAAACCTTTTTGTTTACAGTGCACCTGGTCCTGAATATCTTGTGTCGTTGGGATTGCTCTTCACGTTTTGGTGTCAACAATAGTCGTTGGACCACCAGAGAATGTGACAAAAGTTCTCCTTCATCACCACCTGTTATCTCCTCCTCTTCATATGCATAGACTGCTTCATTCTCATCTGCCTCGCGTCTGCAGTCTTCTTCTGGTTCCACGAGGTTTACAGTGCCTCTCTTTGGACATTGGTTGGAACGGTGCCCCGGTTGTCCACACCTGTAGCATTTATCAGCCCCCGGACGAGCATAAGGATTGCGGGGTGCTATTTCTGGTGGTGAAATAGGGACTGGTTTTGTGGACGCTCCACTGTTACTTACAGTGTTAGAGAAGGATGGTTGTGTCATTGGAGCTTTCCCTTTGTTTAGTGCAGTCCGATTATTGTCCCCCAAATTTCTTGCTCCGGCTGCCATCTTTGATCTGTCTAGTTGGGTTTCCACTTTGATAGCTAGTGCTACTGCTTCAGTTAACGTATAAATTGTCTGCATTGCCACCCGATCCTGTATAGTCCAACGTAGTCCCCCAACAAACCTGGCTACTTGTTGTGCTTCTGTTTCCAGCAGGTTATTCCGAGATGATAACCGGTGGAATTCCTCTAAGTAAGTCTCGACAGTTCTACTTCCCTGCCTGCAATCTTGATATTGTTTAAACAGAATTTGTTCATAATCTGGGGGTAGATATCGAGATCGCAGTAGTCGTTTCATTTTAGCCCATGTCTGCACCATCTCCTTTCCTTGTCGTAGACGTATGGTTTGTAACTGTTCCCACCATGCAGAGGCCCCTCCTAAGAGCCTGTATGCAACTAGTTTGACCCTTTTGTCTTCTGGAATGTCCATATAGTCGAAAAATCGTTCAACTAATACCAACCAATCAAGGAATCCTTCGATCTGAAGCTGGCCATTAAAACTGGGCAGATCCATCTTCATGCGAAACATTTGTCGGTCTGGCTCTCTTTGGCATCTCCTGCGGTTACCTTGAAGTATAGTTTCAGCATCATCTTCGTCCTCGCTCAAGGTATCCTCATAAGTTGGTTGCCTTCGTGGCATCCCTGGATAACGTTCAAATAGAACGTTAGTTTTGTTTCTGTAGGGGTGACGATCAGGAGGATCATTACCCCTGTGATGATTTCCTATTGTTAGCCTAGCGAGAGCTGCTTGGATCTCCCGTAGTGTTTGTTGAGTTTCATGTTGGAAATTCCTGAATTCTGCTCCTGTAACCAGATTATCCTCACGTTCACCGCCGCCGAGGATTTCACTTTCGTTTCGTGCATTCGCCATCTGATCAGGATTAAGCCTGCTCTGATACCAACTGACGTAGCGGAAGCTGTTTGAAGAAAGAGATCACCGTCTGCTTTTGAAAGATGTTAATGGTTCGAGTCCACGAACACAAGAATTTCTCAATTCTATGAGTTAGAACAGAGGATTCTCAAAGAACGAATTTATTATCAAGATTAAATTGTCCCTTACAATGAGAATAGGCAGTCTTTATATAGGCTGCGTATCCTAGTTCAACTAGGACTAAAACTGCTAAAGAAATACTGAAATAGGAAAAACATAATAGAGTTCTAATAGTAATTAAATTCTGAAATTAAAACATAAATTGAAAGTCCTAAGATAGGCTGGAAGAGCCAGCTGTAACTCCTGATTTGTCTCTGCGATGAGCTGTTGTTGCTGGTTCTGCTGAAATTAGAATTTGTTCTTCAGGCTGTAACTGGTTCTACATCACATGGCTATGGTGCCAAATTTTCTACATGAATCGCAATTTCATTAGTTTGCAAAGAACCATTATTCGTAATTTGGATCTTAATAACATTAAAAATAGTAATCTCTGTCCAGGAATGAAATTGCCTCACCCCATCTCTCGATTACTCATCCATCACCTATCGCAAGCCTTCTCTGATCTCAGTTCATGCAACACACGATACTGAGCAAAGAGGATTTTCATCACATGATAATTTGATTGAGAGTACTTGTGTTGTCAGCTGTCCAATCTCATATATTTCTTGTGAGTATTAAACTTGACAACTAGAAAGAAAAAAGGCAATTTTTTTTCTGTGAAGTGGAGGTTGAAGACAGGGTCCCTGTACTTCCATTCAAAAGCACTGTTGAGAAATTAAGAGCCTGAAAAAATTAGCTCGCCAGCTATTGAATTTAGGCTCTAATTATGTGGGCTCAATGGTTTTCTGAACTGTTTTTTACTGCTAAGCCACTCAGGTGCTGCCAAAGGTGCCAGAGACCAACGAAAACATTAACAAATCATTATTATATTGGTGATTTGCAGTTAGATCTTTGGAGATAGATATAGAAGAGTGCATCATGAGCCACATCTTAAGTTTTTGAGGGCCACGACTCACACTCTAGGCCACTGAAAGGGTGGAATTCCTCGCATATACTCAATGTTCATAAGCAATTTTAAAGAATTGACTTGAAAGTATAAAGTTAAGTAGAGGTATATAGTACTGGAGGGCTGATAAAATAAATCTGGATTACTTAGGTCACCGAGTAAATTCAACCAACCATCAATGTTTAAAAACTATGATTCAGACGACTTTTATCTGGGGAAATTCTACTGGTTTCAAAGAAGTAAGAAAAGGAAGTTCATTTTACAGGAATATCCATCGATCTTGATGTTCATTTGGATTGACAGTGTTTGAAGTTTCAGCAGGCCATGCCACAGAAATAGGTTCAACTTCCCAGTTACTGAAGCATTTAACTACTGAAAAGTGTCTGAAATCTTGGGTAACATAACTCTAATAGATAGATCCTGTAACTTCTAGGTTGCTGTACTTTTTTATGTTTTCTTTTTTTGCACGATGAGGCCTGGATTGGGCGGTGGAAGTTAAGAGTAGATCAGGTGCTGCTTACTTTAACTACTACCAATTTATGCATGTCATTTGGTATCAGAATTATGGCTTCTCTTTTACAAAATGCTATTTTAAATAGCTAAATTAATAAAATAATATTTTAAATAGTATAAACATAGGTTTTTTTACTATATATAGTAATTAGTTTTTTTTTTTTTTTGTTGGTTTTGGCATTTTAGAGAGATATATAGGAATAATATTTATGGGGAAAAAAAGACAATATTTTGTTTAGCTTTTCCTTTGTAGCATGAAAACAAACAAAAAAAAAACTAAAATATTAATTTTTTATCTATTTTTAACTCTCCATTTATCACCTGCATTGAAAAGATGTCCTTGTGGGTTGGTTCCAGCTTTGAGTTCTGCAGCTTTTTTTTGTATTGGTCCCCAAGCTTTTACAAGCCGAAACCTCAAAATTCAAAGCCATAGTCATTGTCTCACCAAAACAAGAAAACTAGGTTTTGAAGACAAAGAAAACCTGGAATTTTGTACCTTCACTTTGTTTTGGATTAATGGATGATGTTTAAAGAGAATTGTTGTAAGATCATTAACCATGGCAATGCATGCCATGAAAAGAATCATGATCTTAGTGATATGTAATTGAAAGGTATTAAAGTCACAAGGTTCGCGGCAAAAAAATTTTAAGCTTGAAATTTAACAAATTCATGTTATTTTGTATTATTAATTAATTTTAATTAGAAAAAAATAAAAATATTGAGATTTAAATTCTTATTATTTGATTATCATAACAAGTTAAAAAATCGACTCAACTTAAAAATTTATACTGTTAAATGATTGTAATATAAAACTTTATATTATTCTTTACCTGATTAAGTTTTATCCGGAAGAAATTCAAAAATTCCAAGCATGCAATCATTTCCATGACAATGTGGTTGGTTGAGTGAAAACAACTTGTATCAGAAAGCTAATTAACTACAGTATACAGCACATGCATTATTAAATATAAAGGCATAAACCAGTGGATTTGAATCCAGCTACATGTATAAAGGCGTAACAGTTTTTGTGGCAGGGTTTTAATTCATATATAGCTCGTACAACCTGTTAGCATCCACAACTACCACTACTAATACGAGTTTAGATTTGCTGGAGGTTTACATCCATGGCGGTAGAGCCAGAAGTTGTATATATAGATGCACGTCCATCCTCTATCTTTCATCCACAGGTCTTAATTTTTTCAGTATAAGTGTATTCTCTTCTGGGATTCTTTGACCATTTCAATGGCCACGAGCTCATCTGCTTGCAGTTCTTATTGGGTGGTCTTAGGAGTGGCAGTGGTGCTGGCAGCCATTGTTCACCGAGCTGACGCAAGGGCTTTCTTCGTGTTCGGTGACTCACTAGTCGACAGTGGCAACAACAACTACCTGGCAACAACTGCTCGAGCAGATTCACCCCCTTATGGAATCGATTATCCAACGCGTCGACCAACAGGCCGATTCTCGAATGGCCTCAACATTCCTGATATTATCAGTTAAGTTTCCTGTACATGTTGTCTGTTTCTTTGTTACCTAGCTAGCTCATGCATCTATACAAATGTCCAAGATCACAGCTGCTCGCACGCACTCTAACATGTTCTCAGGATACAGTATCTTTGTCTCATCAAGAGTTATAAAATGCACTTGTCAGGTGAGCAAATGGGCTCAGAATCCCCATTGCCTTTCCTGAGTCCGGAGCTAAGAGGACAAAGACTGCTTGTCGGTGCCAACTTTGCTTCCGCCGGAATCGGAATCCTTAATGACACTGGAGTTCAGTTTGTAAGTAACCTGTCTGTCTAGTTTCTCAGTCACCAACTCATTCTAAGCAATTTCTTGCTTTCAGTAACAAGGAGCTCTATATTGGTATCCGAACAGCTGATCTTATGTGGCCTAAAATGCAAAAATTTCAGATAAACATAATACGAATGTATAGACAATTGGAGTATTTCCAGCAATACCAGCAACGAGTCGGTGCACTCATCGGAGCAGAGCAGGCCAAGCGGCTAGTCAATCAAGCACTTGTCCTGATTACCGTTGGTGGGAATGATTTTGTCAACAACTATTACCTGGTTCCATCTTCTGCAAGGTCTCGCCAGTACAATTTACCAGATTATGTTAAGTATCTCATTTCAGAGTACCGAAAACTATTGATGGTACGTCCTCTTGTATGCTCAACTCAAGCACAAACCTGCTTAAGATTTTATATATAACAGATTGCTATAACATGAGTCATCCCCGATACCTCCCCATTTTTCATCACTGCAGAAGCTGTATAATCTCGGGGCACGCCGAGTTCTGGTGACCGGAACTGGACCTCTGGGCTGTGTTCCAGCGGAGTTAGCCACGAGGGGCACAAATGGTGGTTGCTCAGCAGAGCTACAGCGAGCGGCTGCCCTGTATAATCCACAACTCGAGAGCATGATAAAGGATGTCAACACAAAAATCGGAAGCAATGTCTTTATCGCTGCAAACACTCACGAAATGCACACTAATTTTGTCAACAATCCTCAAGCATACGGTACGCAATAGCTTCAGATTAGACTCTCCACTTCATTATTAAGGATCATAAATGCTTCTTGTGATTTATAATGGAAAGCCCTTGTTTTGGTTAATTTGGCAGGGTTTACTACTTCAAAGATAGCATGCTGTGGACAAGGACCATACAATGGCATCGGACTCTGTACGGTAGTGTCAAACTTGTGCCCTAACCGCGACGTCTATGCATTTTGGGATCCATTCCATCCATCAGAGAAGGCAAACAGAGTTATAGTGCAACAGATCATGACAGGCTCCACCCAATACATGAATCCTATGAACCTCAGCACCATCATGGCCTTGGATTCTAGGTCCTGACTATAATTCTGTCAACAATCTACCTTCTTAATCGCCATAACTTAATCCAGCCCAGTTCCATTTATGTTCTTTCAGTGTTTTTTGTTGCGTTTGTGTTCGCTATCATGGGATTTTATACCTATGAGGCTTGAATTAAATTATGTCTGTAATGTAAGTTCCAATATTTACAGCTGAAAAGCTTCATGAATAAATGAAAATTTCTATACATTTTCGCACATCCATTGTGCTTGTGTTCATCTCTCCGTGCATATTCTCTTTTAAAGTTTCCTCACGCATCGAGACTAAATTTCCTTCCGAGCAATCTTAGGTTAGCTGTACATAGGGCAACACACCGGCACTCACCGTTGAAAAATGTCAATGTTTATATATAAAAAGTAAAATGAGAAATATATACATTAATTAATGCTGGGGGCAAGTTATTAATGCGGGGCTCAAGTTAATTTTTAATATAATAAAAAAATAAGATAATATTGTGAGTGTATTTATTTTTATATCAGTATTTTTAAAATGATTTAAAAATTAAAAAATATATAATTTAAAATAAAAAAAATTATTTTTTTTAAAAAATACAAACACGCCGCCAAAACAAACATGTTCAATATTCTCGTGTCCAATCCTCTGTTCAGCTGATCCTATTCCACCTACTCAATCATCAAACACAGAAGAATAGAAGTTCGTATTGCTAATTAAATTTAAAGTTATTTTTATTTAAAAATATATCAAAATATATATTTTTATTTCAAAAAAATTATTTTTAACATCATCGCATCAAAATGATTAAAAAACATCAAAAAAATATTAATTTAAAATAAAAAATTTAAAAATTTAAAACTTTTTAAAAACAGTGCTAAAATATAAAAACAAACAGTGCTGCATATACAGGAAATTCAAAGATTTATTGGAAGGGCAATTCAAGATTAAAGTATTTTTCTCACTATGTTTAGCTCGATAGAGACAAATTCCAGTTTTTTGTCTAAAAAAACAAAGCATATCAAGACTGAATTGAACATGTTCAAAGACCTCTGTTGTAATTCAAGTACCATGATAAATGTGTCTTATGGTTTCAACTTTTTATTCATCATAATCTTTGCCAGAAACACAAAGTTTAACTTGAAGTTGTAGAATCAGAAAGAATAACCCTTTAGGCCAGTTTGCTAGCTCATGTGCTTAGTCTTAAATCAAGTAATATTCTAAGTTTTCAGTAGGAAGAAATCCCAAGACCCAGAGCCAGAATCTCTCTCTTTTTTTTTTTCTTTTTTTTTATCATGGATAATCAATTCTATTTAGCAGTTTGGCAACAGCATTGTTTCTGAAAAAGGCTCAGGCAGTAAAGGGCACCATTTTCTTCTAAGAACTACTGCAAGTAACACCTAAATTGTTTAAAGGCATAAACCAGTAGTTTTGAACCAAACTTTGAATAGAGTCCTGCAATCTAATTTCAGGTAGATTATGGATTCTTGAGTCATGATCAAACTTGGGAAAAGACGTAAACGATCATGATATCTGTCTATTTTCATTGTTGCAGAGGCTGTATGACCTCGGAGCAAGCCGGGTTCTTGTGACAGGTACTGGGCCAGAGGATTGTATATATTCCAGCAGAATTAGCCATGAGGAACACAAATGGTGGTTGCTCATCTGAATTGGAACGAGCTGCATCCCTG
Organism: Populus tomentosa; assembly: GCA_018804465.1. Lineage (NCBI taxonomy): Eukaryota > Viridiplantae > Streptophyta > Magnoliopsida > Malpighiales > Salicaceae > Populus > Populus tomentosa. The sequence goes on from CM032005.1 coordinate 5,022,384, forward strand.
TAGAGTCCAAAACTTGAGAGAATCGTGAACAGTATCAGCTGAGAAATAGTCAGAGACATGTTTATTGCTGCAAATTATACATATACAATAACACTGAAAAAAGAACGGCTTTTCAATGTTGATTAAGGTGGAAATGCGTAAGTTCACGGTGGAAGTTACTGTTCAAAAAACAGTGCCTTTTTTTTTTTGAATTTTATCATTGAACTTTGTGCTTTCTCAATTTCATTCCTGTGATGGTGATATTTTCTGTGTTGAGATTTTATTTTTATTTTTGCTTGCATATTCTTGCGAATTTAGTGTACTTGATCAATTTTAAAAACTGAATTAGAGGCAAATTTCATGAGATTAGATTCAAATTAATAGTATAAAAAACTATTAAAACAAAAGGGATCAAAGTAAAAAAAAAACAAAAGAAAAAGAAGAAAGAAGAATTATAGGGTGTTTCTCATTTTGAGAATGAAAAGGTTCATTTTCATCCAAAAAAAGTCTCCATTTAGAAACTTTTGATCCCTTTTAAATCAATATTTTATGTTTCTACCTTAAATTTTATTAATTACGCCTCAATCCCTAGGTTTTGAGAGAGTGGAGAGACTGCAGTATTGTTGAGGAGAGAGAAAATGGACATGACTGGCCACTTCCAACAATAGCAAAAATTCAATCTTTTATGTTATTGGGTTTTTCTTGACTAGATTGTGTTTGAAAATATAATAACGGTTACTTTTCAAAATATTTTTTATTTTAAAATATATTAAAATAAATTTTTTTAAAAAAAATTATTTTTGATATCAGCACATCAAAATGATCTGAAACATAAAAAAAAAAAAATTTTGAAGTAAATAAATTTTTTTTTTAATTTTTTTCAAAAGCGCTTCCAAAACGCAATGCCAAACAAAGGAGTGCCCTTGAAGTACTTTGTAATTTTTATCCCATATAAAAAAAATAGATTAAGGTTTAGGAAACCTTTTTTATTCGGTTTACTTTAGGGTTTTTTTATCGATTTAATAGTGTTTGATGTTCAAAAATGGATTTGTTAAGATACTTAGGGTATTTCTTAAATGTTTTCATATAAAAATAATTAAAATAGGTTTTGAGAGTTTCAAACTCAAACCCTAACTTTTTTAGACATTTCCAGTAGTCAGAATCTTTACAATAAATGTCATGTCATTTACTTATTTTTTATAAAATAAAGGATGACTTATCATCTTTCTTATTAAAAATAGTAAGGTCAGGCATGCATGCATGACTTTACAAGCCCTTGCTAGCCTAAATTTTTTTATAGCAGGCCAAACATGAGAGTCTACATTTCTAAACTTAGATGCCTAATCTCTATACAGTCCTTTAGTTTTTTTATTTAAATTTTAATTAAAAATTATTCTACATAAAATAAATAAATTTATATTTAAAAGATGATTTCATTAAATACCATTCAATTTTAGAAAGGTTAGATTAGCCATGAGTTTTTTTAAATTCATTTCATGTATGTCATTAAATATCTTATTTTTTTATGAACTTATTCACAAGTTATTTTATTATTAATGGATGATCATTAATTTAGCATCATGCCATGTATCAAGAGTCTCATAACTTAATGAATTCTTGTAAATAAGATGAAACTAGTATTGTATTAAATCTACACTGTTCCTAGTTTCAAGAAAATTGGTCATCTTATTATTGAATTTGTCTTAAGTTTGAAAATATCATGCTAGACATGTTGATTTAACTGGTAAAACTCAAATTTTATTAAAACATGACACTAACTCGATAAAATCTCCTCAACTCATTATTACAATTGTTTTAAGGTTAAAAACATTTGCACTAGGCCTATGTCAATCTATAAAAACTAGAAGACATGCTGACCTCACTATTAAAATCCATGTTTAATCAAAATTTGGCACTAACTTGATGAAAAATCGTTAATATTATTTTATATTTTTTAAAAATAAGTACTTACATGTATAATTATACATAAAATATGAAAACATAATTGTACAAAATGAAATTAATGTGAATACAAAGCTGATAAAATAAAATAAAAATATATGAATTAATAGTGACCATGTATGAATAGTGAAATGTATATTATTTTGCGTTTTGAGTAATAACCTTCTTTTGAAAATGAATTATGCGGACGTGAAAAGACAAAAGCACTGTTTTACAAAACAAAGCTCACGCGGATGTGAAGTTGATAAAAATAAAATAAAATGCATGAATAAGTAGTGACAATGTATTAATAGTAACATGTGCATTGTTTTTATTTTTGAACGGTAAACTTATGTTACCTGTTGGAAGAAGAAGGAAAATAGGGAAATGGATTAGATTTGCCTCAAGGGTGGTTACAGGCAAGGAATGGCTACTACAATTATTAGTGGTGGTTGAGAGGGTGGTGATGTTGGTGTTGTAGGGTTTTCAAAAAAGCTTGACTAAGTGGCCTACTTTAGTCTTATTTTACATTAGTTTCAGGGGTCTTTTTGATGTAGGGTGAGGGGTGGTGAGCAATAAGATGTCAGGGAAGGGTGTGTGGTGTTTTTGTTGTGTTAGGAAATGTGGAAGAGAGGATAAAGTGCAATGCTTTTGAAGGTGATAGAGGATGGTTTCTGTAGAAAGCATGTTGAAAAGTGTGGCTAGTGCATGCACCAAAACAACATCATTTTGGTGCATTTTATTTATTTTCCAAAACAATCTTGTTTCTTTCACTTGTCAAATAAAGTCTTTCTACTTATAATGAAGAGTTTTAGTTATTTTAAATTGATCATCCAAGCTCATTGTCTTTTCTAATTTAGTCCTTGAATTTTTTTATTTCCTTGAACAATTGCTCCTATTTCTCAAGTATTGTTTCAATTTAGTCCCTAATTACATATTTTCACATCTCTCTCATTCCTCTACTTTTTTTAGTTTAGTCCTTAGATTTTTATTTTGTCCTTTTTGGCCAATCACACCTTTTTTCTCATTATGTCTTTCATTCTGACCCTTATTTGCATATTTCTTCTTATTTATTTATTTATTATGCTTGCTTTCCTAATAAAATATTCAAAAACTATGAAAAATAATTAAAATTTAAGAAGATTATCGAAATTAGAGTTAAAGAATGATTTTTTTTCAAGAAAACAATTATTAGGGGGAATTGAATTATGAAACCAAATACAATCAAAGAAGAATCAAACAAAAATCATGACAAAAACACCTTCTCTTTTGATGAGTCTTATGATTATTACACAAATCAAAATAGATAAACAAGCTTTGAAATATCACATTAATGTAAACCAGAAAGAAAAAGAAAAGGTGACAAACTCCAATTTTGTACCTAAAATAACCAATCAATTATAATATAAATTTTCTTATTCAATTACCCAATAATATTTAAAACAATAAATGCACGAACTTAAAGGAAAATTTTATATCATAACTCTTTTTCATATTTTTTTTAATAATTGTTTATTATTTTTTGGTTTCTTTTATTTTAAACGAATAGTAGAAAAATAAAATAATTAATTTGTTGACTATAGATATATACATACATGCACACGCGCGCGTGCACACACACACATATATTAAAACAATCAATACCTACAATATAATACTTCTCTTTTTGGTTTCAAGGAAGTTAAACATTTTCATTAACATATGAGCACCTCAATTGCAAGACCTAATTTTGTATGTAAGAGCCAATTTGATAAGAACAAAGACAACTTTAGTATTATATATCTCATCATATCTAATACAATTGTAAAAGGTATGTTAGAATCCACAAACTAGATTATGCATATTCATAAATATCGAGAATACTTCATTAATATGCATCTTTTGAGATAATGACATTAATAACACCTTTTGTAGTTGTAGAAAAAGCTAGATTTTTTTTAGATTTTTGAATCTCAAAATATTTATAACAGAAGAAAAAATTGAAGTTTATGAATTCCACTTTACACGTTGCAGTAACCTTTTCATTTCTTTTTACCTTATGCTGCCAACTGGTAACTGAGTAACAAACTATGAATCTGACTACTAATTAGTCTTCATTCAATCACAAAATCTCTTTTTTGAATTTCAAAATGAGAGGGCTATCACCTTTATAAACCTATATAATCCTTGTTATGAAAGCAAGAAGTGGCACAGAAGAAATCAATCCTCCTTGGACTCTCTTTTTCTAAGGTAATTTTGTTACATGAGTATCATCAAATGTTTAGTCTTTGATTTTTTTTTAATCTTTTTTGAAATACTAGAAATTTATTTATAATTTATGTTATTAGTGAACATTCAGTGGAATGTGTTAAAATTATTGTATTTAATATTGTTTGTTTTAGAAATAATTTTACTTGTATATTTAATTAGTTATCATCGGGTGTGAATGCGAGTGATATTAGTTAGAATGTTCGATAGATTTTATGTAGGAGACTTGAATGTTCTTCATGTTAAAAAATTAAATATTGCATTTGAGTGATCTTATTGTTGTTGTATTCTTTGTTAATGTTATATATATATATATATATATATATATATATATATATATATATATATATATATATATATATATGTTTTCACTAAGGACCAACTTTGGCTTTATTAAAATATTGAATTTTTTTGTTTAATTTGTAGAGAAAATTTTATTTTATAGGTTAAGATTAATTTGTAAATTCATCATTATTATATGTTTTAGAATATTAAATCTTATAAATAATTTCTCTATGAATATTTTTTCCATCTGTCATAAACTTAGATATTATGACCAAAATCCTAATATATAAACTTTAAGAATACATAGAAAAATATATGTTTTATTCATTATGGCATATCATCAAAATTGATTTTAATACACACACACATAATTGGTATTGCTTAAAAAGGAATAAAATATAATCTTATACTTTTCTATGTTTTGTTTTTTTGGGTTTTTCAACAATAGTTCCATTATGAGTAGATTTTTATTTTTTCAAAAAATTAAGAGTCTAAGATATAAAAGGTATGGTAGAAGACATTGGATATTTCAATGATGAAATTGAGATTGTAAGTAAAAAAAATTGGGTTACTTGTTTGAAGCAAAAACACCATTTTTTTCTTTTATTTTTGTTTTTGAAGCATAATTATAAAATCTTGCTCAGATCACAGGTTGAACGGGTTAAATAGTGGATCAACCTAAGTTGATCTTAATCAATCCAAAATGATGTTATTTAAAAACATCTTGAAACAATGTTGTTTTGAAAGTGTTATAAAAGTCAATTTAGGTTACATGTTGATCTTATTTGACTAAGCCAACTCCAATCCAGTTCAATATGAAATCCAATTTAGACCGAGTCATGGATCAGCAGATCATTAGTTTGATTAGTCAAGTTGGGTAGGTTTTGTAATACTAATTTAAAGTTTACTATTATGCATTGCTTGTGGCTAGCTTTTATATTTATTTTGCTTATGGTTACTATGAATTTCTGAAACATCAATAAATTTTTCATATATCTATAAAAGAAGAAAAACATGAAAATGGTTTTTCAAACAGGTATGTGTAGCTTGCAAAGTTCAATAATAAAGAACAAAGTAATGGCTGGTGGAGAAGAGAAGAATAATGGTGGTAAAAATAGTTTCTCTGTGCTTGTTGTCGATGACGATGCTGTCATTCGAATGGTCCATAGGATGCTTATAACAGGTCTTGGGCTGAAAGTTCAAGAAGCCAAAAATGGAAAAGAAGCTATTGATCTTCATATCAATGGAGCTTCCTTCGATCTTATTTTAATGGACATGGAAATGCCCATCATGAATGGTCCCGCGGTATGTTCTTGTGAAATTGAACTTAACTTGCTTTATGAATGAAAAATTGTTTATAAACTATAAAAATATATGTTGCCATCAAAAGAATAACAATTATAGCAATTGTATAATAATGTAATTTATTAAGTCTCAATCCGTCATTTGCATTATGTTTTCATCAATCAAACCCTAGTGATATTATTTTGGTCAATTTATTATAGAAAATACTACCATGAACATTTTACAGTTTGGTTGTTTTTACACTTGTCTTCTATGTTTTATAAAATTATAATTTACATTCTTGATAAGTGTAGAATAAACTAAACTATAAAATAGTCTAGGATATATATAAATTGTTATATGCATAACAAAATTTAAGATGTAAACTATAATTTTTAAAAACTCAGATGGTAAGTATAAAAACAACTAAATTATAGGATGATAAGGGTAATTTCTCATTTATTATATTTATAAATACATATTCAATTTCAAAAAATTAAATACAATTCAATTATTAAAATAAAAAAAATATTTTTCAATGAGAAAAGTGGGGTTGGTATAATAATTCAAGTAGTGAAGATATAAGTTTTTAATTTTAATAGTTGGTGATCACACGATCAAATTGAAAATAAAAAGCTATTTTTTATGAATTAAGAAAGGTGAAAATAAGGAGTTTTTAAATCAATTTATTTTGATTTTTCATATAAGTAAACTCAATTACGATTATATTATATATACTTTTTGTTTATTTATTTAGTATTTAATGTAATGATTTACAAACCACCATGTATAATAGGCGACAAGGGAGCTTCGAGCAATGAGTGTGAAAAGCATAATTGTTGGTGTCACATCTCATACTTCTGAGTCTATCCACAAAGATTTCATGGAAGCAGGCTTGAACCACTGTGTTGCGAAGCCAATGACTATAGCCGAGATTGCCTCCTTCCTTCCAAAATCCAACAACAACTAATCCACCTACCTTGTGTATACAAGACCTAGTTGAGCAATGAGAGGTTACCTAGGTAGCATGATCAGTTGTGAGGTCTTGGTCTAGTGAGACTTTGTTTTAAACTTTCCTGTCATTAGGTATGTAGAGAAGTATAAACTCTACATAAAAATAAATTTCTGTAATAGCCATCTATCTATGAAAGAAAATAGTGATATATGAAAGTGTCCCTATTTGCAAACCATATAAATTAAAAATATAAAAAATATGTTAGAGAATAATATAAAATTATTATCAGAGCTCACCTAACAGTTTAAATTTTTGGGCTAAGATTGTTTTGTAACATAATATTAGAATCTTAATAATTAAACGGTCCCGGGTTTGAATCACAATAATGATAATGATAAGCTTGTACAGGTTTCAAAACCCAAAAAACTTTCACTTCCCTCACCTAACATACCTTAATTATTCAACAAGCAAGCATTTCTATTTGCAAAGTCATGTGTGCAATGCAATATACTTGTGAGAAGGCTTGTAAATGACCAAAAAAAAAGGTTAAGTAATTTAAGATTCAATTTTGTTTCCTTAATTGTATATCTCTTTTTCATTTTGATAAGTTAAAATTACACATAATCAATGATTTATTTAAATCTTTGGAAGTTTGGCTAAAAAGACATGTATTATATGATTAATAGGCACATACAAATTGTTTAAACTTGATAAACCTTATCAAGAAAAAAAATAAATAGAGAAGACATTTTGTATAATATCTTTATTTCCTAATTATAGAATGAATGGTTTGATAGGAAATCTTATATAACATTTTTTTTTATTTGACATGCTACAATAAATAATATTATAGTAACATTAATAAAATTAGGTGAAGGTGTCCAAAATGAGAGATTTGAATGAATGATATGTTTTAGAAATGATAATTTAATCTAAATCTAATGGATACTAAATCTGAATGAGTGGTTTTTAAAAAAATAGATAGGATATAGATATTATCAATCTTGAATTGAAAACTAACTCAAATCTAACTTGATATATATATAGAAAAAAGTGATTGGATCTTTTAGTTATTTTTTTACCATGTTTTTTTTTTGGGAATTACCTCTTTTCTTCTAAAATTATTTTTTATATTCGGGTAAATTTATTTTAAAATTGTAATAAAAAAGTTTTGATTATTTACGAGATTCAACTCATCTAATACCTTATCTCTTGCTTGCTAAATTGAGTTAAAATCACTACAACTTGTAAAAGAGCAATCTTAAAGCTTGTTTGTTTTTGCGTTTCAAAAGCATTTTTTTTTAATTAATTTTTATTTCATGTTTTTCTTTAAATTAAATTTTTTTATATATTTTCATATTGTTTGGATGTGTTGATGTCAAAAATAAATTTTAAAAATAAAAAAATATATTATTTTAAAACATTTTCAAGTAAAAAACACTTTGAAAAGCAAACACTACCACAATGCCAAACTAGCTCTCTTTAATTCACATTCTGCTAAGCCATAATTCCTTTGAAAACATAACCTCTCCTGTTCATTTCACATATGCTTCTTTTAAGTTGAAAGAAAATAGAGAGAGAGAGAGAGAGAAAGAGAGAGAGATGAGTTCAAAAAAAAAACCATAACATTTTATAACAAAATGAATTTATTATTGATTTATTCTTATTGATTGTACAAGAAACCTTGTAATAGACTTGCCAAAAACAAAGTTAAGGATCAGATATGACTGAATCCATGGTACCAAGCACAAGTTCCATAAAAGCAGCACTTGACATATATCTTTCACCATTTGCTTCATTGTAATACACATGGATCCTCTCCAATTGAAGATTTGAATCCTCATTACATTTCCTTGTAATATTAATCTCATGTTTATTATAGATCACCTTTTAGAACTTGTCCCCAGTTCGGTTCCCATGTTGACCCCTTTGAATATGAAGGATTTCTCTTATTTTATCACCAAAATCTGCACTTTTTAGGGTTTTATAATATGAATTTTTAGTGGGATCAAAAGGAGAGAGTTAATTGAGGAGGAAGGAATAAATGAAATAATATATAAATTTTTGTGGATTTCCGAACAAACAAGATAGCAGAGTGATATTTGGCTAGTGGTGCCTAACTAAACATACCTTAACATTTAGCCTTAAAAAACTTTTTCATCTACTCAAAAAAACTTCTTAAACAAGGTTAAAGAAATTAAATGTTGACCCTTAATATTTAACCTCTTTTCATCCAAAATCAGATGCACCTTTAACCTTTAAATCTTGTATCTTTGATAATTGTTTCTATTTTTTTTTAATCTTATACCAAAACAAACTCTAACCTTAAGGTTGTGTTTAATTTTAGGTTAAAGAGGATACAATGTTAACAACATTTAACCCCCTTTTAACTATAATTTTTTTTTTTCATAGAGTTTTTTTCTGGGAGGAGGGAGAAAATTAAAGGATTAAAGAGTTAAGTATTAACATTGTGGAGGTTTGTGTAAGAAATTGTCAAGGAAGGAGAAGTTTGGGGATATGTGATTTTGTTTTGGCTTGAGGATTTTTTGTTTTGAGATTTAAGATATTTTGTCAAGTAAAAATAAAGATCAAGGTAAATTTTCTATAATGATATATTAATTTTATTAATTTTCTTAATATTAAAGGATTCAATAGTTAATATAACGGAGGATGGGGCAAGAAATTATGCGGGAGGGAGGAGTTTGGGGATTTGTGATTTTGTTTTTGGCTCAAGGATTTTTTTTGTTTTGAGAATTGGGATTTGTGATCTTTTGTCAAATGAGGTTAATTTTTTTAAATAATATATTATTTTTATTATTTTTCGTAACATTAAAGGATTAAGAAGTTAAATATTAACATAGTGGAGGATGGGGTAAGAAATTTTCAGGGAGGGAGGAGTTTGGGGATTTTTTTAATTTTTAATTTTTGGGCTCGAGCATTTTTTATTTTTAGATTTGGGATTTGTGATTTGTGATCTTTTTGTCAAGTAAAAATAACGACAAATGATGAATTTTTTAAAATGACATATTATTTTTATTCATTATATATTAACTATTTTTACTATTATTATCACCTCAATCACTATTATTACCATCACCACCGCATCATTGCAAAAATATATTAACAAAAATGTAAAAGAGTTCATGAATTTACTATTGATGAGATTATTGTGAATTCACATTGTGATATTCTTTTTTTTTGTCCTCTTTTTTTGTTAATTCTTTTTATTTTGTTCTTTAACATTGTATTTACTAGGAATTTGTATTTATAATTTATTAATTCTTGCTTTCTATAAGGCTATTGTAATCTTAAAAAAAGTTCTACAAATGAATTTTTTTCTCAATTTTGTGAGAATCTATTTGATTTTATTATTTACATAATATTAAAATATAGGGGACCAAAATTCAAGAAGAATAAAAATGGCCACCTATTATAAAAAAATAAAAATAAAATTGGTCCACTTCTTTGTTAAGTTTAGCCTTGGAAATTTTTTAAGTTCCTTTTTAGTCCTTTTAGTTTAGAGATCAAATGTTTTAGCCAATATTTTATTATGTTTACATCTTTGCTCTAGTTTGAGAGAGAAAAGAGAGTCACTAGAAAGTAGTGAAGAAGAAAGAAAGTTGTTAGCTAGCCCTTTTTAGCCATGAAAAAAATCATTTGTAATATCAATGAGTTCCTTTCAAGAAGAGAAGTTAGCTCAAGAAGTTTTTGAATTCAGGTTGATTTTGCATTTTAGGATCAATGTTTTTCAAAATTAAGACCGCAAATGGGTTTTTAAAAGGCCTCTTGAGTTTTTATCAGGTGTTTTCAAGGGAAAAAATTGTTGAAAATAGGTTTTTTTATCCAAGAAGTTGATAGCTTGACTTTCTGGCCACCTACAGTGGCTAGAAATGAACCAGAAACAATATATCGTCTATCATAATAAATCATGCATCATTTTATTCTTAAAAAAAAAATAGATGGATGATATGTTATCTGTCAAATATGAAAAAGAAAAAGGAAAATCCAGACTCATGGCCCTGAGCTACTACGCTCATACGCTTTGGCTTATTTTTAAATGTCAAAGTATTGGGCTACCCAAGTTAGTGTGCCTAGATTGGATTTTTTCTCCTTCTGAAAAATTCATATGTTCTTGTTTAAAAAATTATTAATTGAAAATATATTTGATATATTATTTTATTAAATTTCTAAACTAACTAATTATATATATATATAATTTCGTTTAATACCGTTCAATTTGTACTTTTGTTTCGAATGAGATCATAAAAATATTTTTTTAGATTATAAAGCATTCTTTTTGTGCAAGTCATCATCATTATTAATTTTTTATTCAGTCTTTCATTTTAAAATTTAATTTTTTCTATCAAAATAAAAAATAAATTTCAAGAAAAAGGTTATTAAAATTAGTTGAGTCCATGATTTAGGTTGTGAGTTTGACAAATTAACTTAAATTAGCCTACTTGCCCAAAAATAGAATTTAAAAACAATGAAAAATAATTTAAATTTGAGAAAAATATTGAAATCAGAGTAAAAGCGTGATTTTATTAATTTATCTTTTTTACAATTTTTTTCAAGTAAAAAAGATTGTTATTAGGGGGCATTGGATTATGAAACTTAAACACAATAAAAGAAAAATCAAATCAAAATCATGACAAAAACACCATTTTTTTATGAGTCTTACGATCATAACACAAATCTAAATAATTAAACAAGCTTTTAAAAAGCACATTAATGTAAACCAAAAAACAAATGGTGATAAACTATACTTTTTTACCTAAAAAAAGAAAGAAAAGAAAAGAAATACTCTAATCAATTGTAATATAAATTTTCTTCTTCAATTACCTGATAATATCTATAACAATAAATGCTCAATACCTAAAATAAAATTATTCTCCTTTTGGTTTTAATGAAGTTAAATATTTTCATCAACATGTGAGCATCTCAACTCCAAAATTAATTTGGTAAAGAACAAGGACAACTTTAATATTATGTATCCGATCGTATCTAATACAAGTGCAAAAGGTATGCTAGAATCCACAAACTAGATTGTGCATATATAAAAATATCTATAATACTTCATTATTATGCATCTTTTGAGATAATGACATTAATAACACTTTTTGTAGTCGTAGAAAAAGCTAGAATTTTTTAGATTTTTGAATCTCAAAATATTTATAACAAAAAAAAAATTGAAGTTAGTCCTTTTCATCTCTTTTTACCTTGTATTGCCAGTTGGTAACTAAATAACAAATTGCAAATCTAACTACTAGTTAGTCCTTATTCAATCACAAAAACTCCTTGTTGAATTTCAAAATGAGGGGGCTTTCATCTTTTTAAGCCTATATAATTCTAGTTATGAAAGCAAGAAGTGCAATAGAAGAAATTAATCCTCCTTAGACTCTTTTTTTCTAAGGTAATTTTGTTACCTTTGTATTACCAAATGTTTATTCTTTGTTTGTTTTTTCAATCCTTTTAGAAATACTAGATATTTACTTATAAATTGTGCTATTAGTGATCATCCATGTTAAAATTGTTATATTAATATTGTTTGTTTTAGAAGTGCTTTTACTTGTATATGTAATTAGTTATCATCGAGTGTGGATACACGTGAGATCAATAAGGAGATTGAATAGATTTTATATAGGTAACTTGAATGTTCTTAATGTAATAATAAAAAAAAAGGAATTAATGTTGCATTTGAGGGATCTTATTATTGTGTTAATGCTTTTATTATTGTTGTTGATTTTTTTTTGTTATTTTTTTTATATAATATACAAAAAATAAAAGAAAAGGTATCAGGTGTGAGCTTTATTTTCTAGATTTATGATCTCACTTTGAATATTAGTTATATGGTGAATAATATATTTGTTTTTATTAAGGACCAACTTAGGCTTTATTAAAATATTGAATATTGTATATATTTTTATTTAATTTGTAGAGAAAATTATGTTTTATAGGTTAAAATTAACTTGTAAATTTGTCATTATAATATGTTTTAGAATATTAAATCTTATAAATAATTTTTCTATGAATCGTTTTTTCTTATGTCACAAACTTAGATATTATGACCAGAATCCTTATAAATAAACTTTTAAAATACATAAAAAACTATATTTTTTATTCATTATGGCATATCATAGAACATATATATATATATATATATATATATATATATATATATATATATAGTTTTGCTTGAAAAGAAATAAAATATAATCTTATACTTTTCTATGTTTTTTTTTTTTGATTTTTCAACAATAGCTCCATTATAAATAGATTTTTATTTTTTTCAACAAATGAAGAGTCTAAGATAGAAATGGTATAGTAGAAGACATTAGATATTTCAATGATTAAATTGAGATTACGAGAAAAAAACATTGGGTTACTTATTTGTAGCAAAGATACTATTTTATATATATATATATATATATATATATATATATATATAGTTTTGTATTTGAAGCATGGTTATAAAACATTGCTCGGATCATGAATTGAGCAGGTCAATTAACGATTCAATCCAAGTTGATTTCAATCAATTCAAAATGATGTCATTGAAAAAACAATTGAAACAACGTCGTTTTAAAAGTAGTATAAAAGTCAATATAGGTTGCAAGTAGACCTTATTTGACAAGGTTAACTCCCATCCAGTTCGACAAGAAATCTAGTCTAGCTTAGCTCACATATCAAGAAATCACTATGTTGATTAGTCAAATTTATTTACTGCTAGGTTTTGCTTTTAGCCGGCTTTTATATTTGTTTTGCTTACTATTGTTCGTTATGAATTTTTAAAACATCAATAATTTTTTCATTTATCCATAAAGGAGAAAAACATGAAAATGGTTTTTGAATCAGGAATATGTAGCTTGCAAAGTTCAATAATAAGGAACAAAGTAATGGCTAGTGAAGAAGAGAACAATAATGAAGGCAAAAATAGTTTCATTGTGCTTGTTGTCGATGATGATATTATCATTCGAATGGTCCATAAGATGCTCATGACAAGTCTTGGGCTAAAAGTTTAAGAAGCCAAAAATGAAAAAGAAGTTGTTGATCTTCATATTAATACAACTTCCTTTGATCTTATTTTAATGGACATGGAAATGCCCATCTTGAATGGTCTTGCGGTATGTTCTTGTGAAATTAAATTTAATTCACTTTAAGAATGAAAAATTGTTTATTAACTATAAAAATATATGTTTGCATTAAAAGAATAAAAATTATCGCAATTGTTTAATAATGTAATTTATTAAGTCTCAATTCATTATTTACATTGTGTTTTCATCAATCAAACCCTATTGTTATTATTTTGGTTAATTTATTATAGAAAATATTACCATGAACATTCTATAATTTAATCATTTTTACACTAATCATATGTGTTTTATAAAATTACAGTTTATATCCTTGGTGTGTGTATAATAAACTAAACTATAGAATAGTCTAGGATATAAATTGTTATGTGCATAACAAGATTTAGGATGTAAACTATAATTTTAAAAAAACATGGATGGTAAGTATAAAAACGACTAAACTATAGAATTATAAGGGTAATTTCTCATTTATTATATTTATAAATACATATTCAATTTCAGAAAATTAAATACAATTTAATTATTAAAATCGAAATGGATTTTTCAATGAGAAAAGTGGGGCTGGTGACAATAATTCAAATAGTGAAAATAAAGTTTTTAATTTTAATAGATGGTGATTACTTGACCAAATTGAAAATGAAAAGTCATTTTTTATGAATTAAAAAAGATGTGGATGAGAAGTTTTTAAATCAATTTATTTTGATCATTCATATAAGTAAACTCAATTACAATTATATTATATTATGCATACTTTTGTTTATTTATTTAGTGCTTGTGTCATGTTACACAAAACATCATGTATAATAGGTGACAAGGGAGCAAAACATCATGTATAATAGGTGACAAGGGAGCTTCGAGCAATGGGTGTGAAGAGCACCATTGTTGGTGTCACATCTTGTACTTTCGAGTTTGTGCATAAAGATTTCATGGAAGCAGGTCTGAACCATTGTGTTGCAAAGCCATTGATTATAGCTAAGATTGCCTCTTTCCTTCCAAGATCCGACAACAACAAATCCACCAATCTTGTGTAGACAAGACCCAGTTAAGCAATGAGAGGTTACCTAGGTAGCATGATTAGTTGTGAGGTCTTGTTCTAGTGAAACTTTGTTTGAAACTTTTCTATCATTAGGTATAAATTATACAAAAGGAGCTAAATTAACAAACAATGAAAATTTAGATGACTCCTTCGAGTTAAAGAATTGGAAATGCGCCTATAATTTATGTTACCGTTAACACGTGACATATCACGTGACCATCTTCTCCCTCCTTATCACCTTTGGCTACCAGCAAACTCTCTCTTAAACCCCTCTTATCCAAAAAAAAAAAATGTTTCTCCTCTCTCTCCAAACTCCGCTTCCTTTCAAACCCCGCCACTACCTCCCCTCCAAAAACGGCGTCGTTTACGCCTCTACCTCAGTAACTGCGCCGAAAAAATCCAGGCGAAAGAAACCACCAAAACAAAAAAACGACAATGGCTCACCGATCTCCGTCGTCGTTTCCGCAGAGGAGAAAAACCTCCGGTTCGCATTCATGGAAGAGCTCATGCACCGCGCGAGAAATCGCGACTCGAACGGCGTGTCGGATGTCATTTATGATATGATCGCTGCTGGTCTCTCCCCTGGACCCCGCTCCTTTCACGGTCTCATTGTTGCTCATACTCTCAATGGTGATCATGAAGGCGCGGTACACTCTACCACCTCCCTCTCAAAAGTCAATTTTGCCTTCTTTTTACTTGAATCTTGAATATTTAGGTTTTGATTTTGAAGTGAAATTTTTTTATTAATTTTATTTATTAATTTTGTAAATTAGATGCAATCGTTACGAAGAGAATTGAGCGCAGGACATCGGCCGCTGCACGAAACATGTATAGCGTTAATCCGGTTGTTTGGATCAAAAGGATTTGGTACTAGAGGGTTAGAATTACTAGCGGCAATGGAGAAATTAAATTATGATATTCGGCGCGCTTGGATACTTCTTGTTGGTAAAATTTGATAATGTAATTTATAGAATTGGGATGAGTTGTGCTTATAATTTTATTTGTTTGTTTAGTTATTGTTTTTGTATGTGGTTAGAGGAGCTTGTGAAGGGAAGATTTATGGAGGACGCCAATAGAGTGTTTTTGAAGGGAGCAAATGGCGGATTGAGAGCTACGGATGAGCTTTATGATTTGATGATTGAGGAGGATTGTAAAGTTGGGGATCATTCTAATGCTTTGGATATTGCTTATGCGATGGAGGAAGCGGGGAGGATGGCAACAACTTTTCATTTTAATTGTCTTCTTAGTGTGCAGGTGAGTCGTGTTAATTTTGGTATGTGATGGTTCCACGTTTTTGAATTGGTTTTTGGTTGTTGAATGGAATTGGCTTTTGAAAGTTTAGCTGGTTTGTAACATTTCTGTAGTTGTTTGAAACGATACTTTGGTTATAGTATGTGTTTATGAGATTTAAACAATGTTGTATCAACAGTTGCATGTTGGATGGATGCTTTAAAGTGTTTTCTTCTCTCTATTTTTAGGTTATTGCAGAATACATGCTATCATGCAGAGTCGGTTTTCTAGAAATTTCGGTCCCAGATTGATATTTGTTGTTTCTTTTTATATAGGCTACTTGTGGAATACCTGAAATATCTTTTGCAACATTTGAGAACATGGAGTACGGAGAAGGTTTGCTTTCTTTACTTTGTGGATTGACATTTGGGATTTTAATTGTTTCTTGTTTAATTTATTGAAGCTGCTCATGTTATATAAAGCATTATGTTTCGGTCAGAGATTGATCGCATGTTGCATTGATCTTGTAGCAGTGTAATTTTGTTACATCTGTAGAGAAGAGTGATCTTTTTTGAAGAAATCCCCAGGCATATGAATACTGCAATTGCTTTGCTAACTGGCCACCATTTTGGACCTTGACTATGTTGAGGTTTCAGGATATGAATAATTTGGTTTCAGTTATTTTCATTTTTTATCAAGTTTACCTTTCTTCGATCAATAATCAAAATTTTGTTTTTGTTACATTTACTTGAAATCAGTATTCAATTGAGGTACTATTGTTTGTAGCTTACCAAGCCTTGAGACAACTTCTAGTTTTATTTTTGTTCTAGCTGTACTGACTTCTTTAGGTTTGGATTTGATTTTTCAACAATGCTCATAAGTGTCTTTGATCAGACTATATGAAACCCGATACTGAGTCGTATAATTGGGTGATTCAAGCATATACCAGGGCTGAATCCTATGACAGGTAAATTCTATTGCAAATCAAATGCACTAGCCATGCTCCTTTATTAGAAACTGTCCTTTTTCCTAAACTTGCACTGCTGTTCAATAAAGGTGCTTGGTTAGCTTTTGTAAAAATTCTAGGTTGGTGTTCTGTAAGGGCCACATCATTCTTTGCTTTTAGGAATATGCTCTCCTTGTTGATGGGCAATCTCCAACTGAATAATTCTTGCCTAATAGAGTTCTAATCAGCTAGCATACTAAAGTTCTCCTTGCATTATGCTTAGTTTCTTCCAAGAATCATTTGCTTAGTTTATGCTAGGAAATTTTGAAGATGTAGTCTGAAATTGAAAACTTATACTATTCCAAACTTGTATGTAATTTGTTATGATTTGTATTAATATTCCCACTGATTCTTAACAAGGAAGCATACTAAAGACCCCACGCATAATGTGTAATTTCTTCAAAGAATTTTTTGCTTAGTTTATGCTAGAAAAGCTAGATTATTTCTAACTTGTTTGTAATTAATTATGTTTTATTTAGTATCCCTATTTTTCATGTTGGGATTTTGACATGAAACACAGGGTGCAAGATGTTGCTGAATTGCTTGGCATGATGGTTGAAGACCACAAGCGTATACAACCTAATGTGAAAACTTATGCGTAAGTTGCAATTTTTCATGACAGAGTGAATACTTCAAGAAAACTTGTCCTAGTTCATCACGTTTCTTTTGATTGTTTTATGCTTATCACTGAATTATTTGGTACAACTGATGATCAATTCAGTGTAATTTACTGTTCATGATAAGTTTTCATATTACACATAAGTATTGTTGTCTAAGACATCCAATTGTAAGTGTTCATATTACACGTAAGTATTGTTGGCTCTTATTGTTAGCAGCATGGTAATATTTGGGTGTTTTGAGTGGTGTCTTGATGAAATGCAGCAGATACAAATGGTTTTTGACTTAATGTTAAGGTGTTTACAATTTTCTTTTTCTGGGTTTCTAATGGTGAGATAAGGTGTTTGATTTTGTCAGGTGGCCATTTATTTTTTTCCCACTGAAGAAACTTCAAAGGAAAATTTAAAAAATTCCTTATTTGATGGCAAAGCAATTGATTGTACTATCTCTATGGTTAAATATCTTGGTTAGAGTTAAACTTAAGCAGAGATGATCCAAGTATTGAACACTTAGTTTGTTTGGTAACTTTTTGATCAGGCTCAAGCTTCTACGTCAGTTCATGAACATAAAAAATTAAGCACATGGAAATTATTTTGTCTTTTTCTAGCCAATAACATAATTTTTTCATGTAAAGAATGTATACTAATATCAAGTTGTATGTTAATAACAAATTTACTACATTCCTGTCAGTTTATAATTTTTCATAGAAAATAAAACAACTTTTTAAGATTTAATTGCTATTATCTCTTCTTGATAGACCATAGAACTTGCACATCATCATTTTTATCTTGACCTTGGAATGCAGACCTAGATTAGTTGTTCAAACAGCAGTTGTGCGTACTTGATTGTAAAAAACTCACATGGTAACTTCCATACATTGTTCCTCAATTTATTTATCTGTGATAGATAACATCTTATTTGATGTTCAGGCTGTTAGTGGAGTGCTTTTCCAAGTACTGTGTAGTGCGTGAAGCTATTCGGCATTTTCGTGCACTTAGAAAGTTTGAAGGAGGAACAAAAGTTTTGCATAATGAAGGGAAGTTTGGGGACCCACTTTCTTTGTATCTTCGAGCTTTATGTCGAGAAGGTATGCACACACATATTTTGTATGTTTCCAGTCCTTGTTATGCAATAACATTATTGACAGACAAATACACGTGTGCACAAACATGTAACCGCGCATTTCTCAGTGTAAAAGTGACATTTTTCGTATGTTTTTATTTCACTAGCCCCCTTATTTCTCAGATTTTTTTCAATAGAAAGCTTGAAAATTTACCTCGTGTTCAGCTTTTGTTATCATTCTTCACTTGAGTTCTGCCCCTTGTTTGTGCTTTATGGAATTTGACAGTAATAAAGGGCAGAGGCTAAGAGAAAGAGCTTGGGCAATATGATAGAACTTAATGAGCAACTAGTATGCATACGTTATATAAAATATGCTTAAGGAATTGCATTGTTATGCCGACTTGGGATCTTGCCATTGATACCATATCTGAGGTACCATGTGTCAGTTCCTAAGTGATATGTTTATGAAGAAATGCTAGCTCTCAGTTACAATTTTAAAAAAGGTCAACCAGCTAAACCAATCAATCAAAGTCAGAGGATGATAATTTTTATGATCTGGCACAAGGCCTAGGTTCAATCTTCTCCAACAGACATGTAATTCCTTTTTTCTCAGTTCTACATCACTCGTATACAAATTTTACAATTAACTGTAAAGAGAACATTTATGGGTGGATGATTATAAGAGAAACAAGTAAATGCCCATAACTATGAAGCAGTCAGGATATGTGAAGTCCAAGTTCCCAACCTTTTCTTAGATTTCCGTTTATTGTAATCTTTTGATGTTTTGATCAAAAGCATTGAAACCTTGGACAACTGGGTTGCCGGTTGCTTTTGGTAGAATGATGTTTTAGTAGATCGTATTATGTGATATACAGCAACATGCTTCATCTGTAATTCTACACGTTATAGGTCCTTGCTTACATGTATTGAATTTCCATCTATTGGTTTCGCTGGTAGATGCATATTATTATTATTATTTTTCATTTGGATCCTTGAACTATGTTTGGATTGCGTAACCCAAAAATAATTTGTAGATTGTGTTCTTTTTTGAATCAGGTAGGATTGTTGACTTGCTGGAAGCTTTAGAAGCCATGGCCGAAGATAACCAACCTATTCCACCAAGGGCCATGATATTGAGCAGAAAATACCGGACATTAGTTAGCTCATGGATCGAACCTTTGCAAGAAGAAGCTGAACTTGGATACGAGATTGACTACGTTGCTAGGTGTGCTTATTAATAAACCCAAGGCAGTTGCTGCAAGTCTGTTATGTTTGTTTAACTGTTATTGACACACACAAAGTCCCAAGTCTCCTAAGAAATTTTTTTACGTGCTTTCTTATATTCATAACAACATTTTCCTATCAATTTCCTTATACATATTAATGAATTAGAGATGATAATGCGCATGTCCCGGCTGTCAATCCATTAGGGATACATTGACCATTGTTGAAAATAATTCAGATACGTTGCCGAGGGCGGGCTTACTGGTGAGCGCAAGCGTTGGGTGCCTCGAAGAGGTAAAACTCCTCTAGATCCCGACTGTGATGGATTTATATACTCAAACCCTATGGAAACCTCTTTTAAGCAAAGGTGTCTTGAGGATTGGAAGGCTCACCATCGAAAGCTTTTGAAGATGTTACGAAATGAAGGACTTGCAGCTCTGGGGGATGCATCTGAATCTGATTACTTTAGAGTAGAGGAGAGATTGAGGAAAATAATCAGAGGTCCAGACCGTAATGTTCTTAAGCCTAAGGCTGCTAGCAAGATGATAGTGTCTGAGTTAAAGGATGAACTAGAAGCGCAAGGTCTACCAATTGATGGAACTAGAAATGTTCTTTATCAGCGTGTGCAAAAGGCAAGGAGAATAAACCGTTCTCGTGGTCGGCCTCTCTGGGTCCCACCTGTGGAGGAGGAGGAGGAAGAGGTTAGTCATTCATTAAAATTATTCTCTCTTTTCCTTTTATTCTCGATAGTATTATCCTGGGCTAGAAAAAACAAAAAGAAAGACTGCTACTCTCATATTCACACTTCTCCAATGCTCATCCATATTTTTTTTCTGTTGTGTACCTGATATTATTGGCAGTGTTTTCACCATCCTGGTTTCATTTGATCAAATCTGCATGTAATTTGTCTGCAGGTTGATGAAGAGGTAGATGAACTAATTTCACGAATCCAGTTGCATGAAGGAGATACAGAATTCTGGAAGCGCAGATTTCTTGGAGAGGGCTTCAATGGCAATCATGTTAAGCCAGTGGACATCGAGACATCTGAACTTCCAGAAGAGTTGGACGAGGATGAAGATGATGATGATGATGATGATGATGTAGAAGATGTTGCAAAAGAGGTTGAAGACGAGGAGGCTGATGAAGAGGGGGAGGTTGAAGTAGAAGTAGAACAAACTGAGAGCCAAGATGCAGAAAGGATTGTGAAGGCCAAGGAAGCTGAGGCTAAGAAGCCCCTTCAAATGATTGGAGTGCAACTGTTGAAAGACTCTGATCAAACAACTAGAATGTCAAAAAAATCAAGAAGAAGAGCTGCTCGACTAGCTGTAGCGGTACGAGAATCCTTTAGATTTGTTGCCTTTTTTATTTCCTTTCCTTTACTTACCTTTTTTTCTTTTTCCTTTCATTTTATGCAGTTTATCAAGTTGATTGTCTTATAGCTTTTGTAGTTTCGCTTCTTATAAAAAGTAACTTAGGTTAGCCCTTTCTATGGGGATTGAAATGAATCACTCCTTTTGTGTCGTATTAATGTTTCTTGTCAACAGAAATCTATAAACTTGATCAAAACGTTTTGCTTGATATATTCAATGTACCGTGTTGTTAAATGTCAAATTAATGTATGCATAAAAAAATAAATATTTATTATTTTCCATGTTAGGATGACGATGACGATGACTGGTTTCCTGAAGATATACTTGAGGCTTTCAAGGAGATGAGAAACAGGAAAGTTTTTGATGTGGAAGACATGTATACAATAGCTGATGCTTGGGGTTGGACATGGGAGAGAGAAATAAAGAAGAGGCCTCTCCAGAGGTGGTCACAAGAATTGGAGGTCGAGTTGGCAATTCAATTAATGCTGAAGGCAAGTTCCTAGTAACCTTTTTCCTTTTTTCTAGTTAGCTTTCAGCTAGCCTTATTAAGTTTTGTTACCGTTCTTCATCTCCTCCAGTAAATTGTTCCTTGGTATACTCATGTCTGTGTATTTAGAACGATGATGGGCATAAACAAAAAACAAGGTCTTAAGTAGCACATTAGGGAAATCTATCCACATTTCTATTAAATCATTCAAATTTCTTTGTTTTTCAGATCAGTATTAGTAAGGTTACTAGGTCGTCTTTTGTTGACTTTTATTAGTTTTTTACCATCATCCCATGTGGAATGAAAGCACTGAATAATGTTTCAGGTCATAGAATTGGGTGGAACACCCACTATTGGAGATTGTGCCATGATATTGCGGGCAGCTATTAGGGCTCCAATGCCTTCAGCGTTTTTGAAGATCTTGCAGACAACGCACAGCCTAGGCTATCAATTCGGGAGGTAAGATCCGTGCATTGGCACAAGAAAATGAAGATGAATTGGTCTGTTTGCGAGCTAAAAACTTATATATCAATGAAGTGTTCTGATATTCATTTTAGCTACAAACATGAATGACCTTCCAGCAATTCTTGTCTGAAATCTAATCATATTCTCATCAATTCGCAGTTCTCTATACGACGAAATAATCTCCTTGTGTGTTGACCTCGGGGAACTGGATGCAGCGATCGCAATAGTTGCAGATTTGGAGACTGCTGGGATTTCAGTCCCAGACCAGACCCTCGACCGAGTCATTTCTGCTAAACAAGCGCCTGAGAATGCTGCGGAGGAGACATTATCATAGATCCAACCGTTTACTCCCATCTTTTTTGCTGTATAGTCTGCTTGCCAAATCAAATGCAGCACTCACAATGTGCCTTTGCCATCATTATTTTTTGGTGCTGCGAGATTTATTGCGTTGATTTTGACAGCGGAGCACAAAAGTGTAAAATTAACACATAAACTAGGAGTATAGATTATTATTGCATTGAAGGCAAATAACACTAGAAAATCTTTTTGTTCATTCTAATGTCTTGCGTACGTATGAATGTACATATGAGCATGAACATCTTTGAAAATAGAGGTGGCTTTTGTGACTCGTTTTGGCCTCGCAACCTTGGCTTGCAATCAAGTGGGGGGCCAATAACATTTCCTAATTATAACACTATTAGACGACGTGCACTCAGCTAGTGCCGGTGTGCATCAGATTTGCTTAATGGAGACGCTCTGAAATCCATGCTTGGCACAGAAGCAAGTGAAATCCAAAAGAGGAGTTGTTTTGTCTTAAAGCAAGCTAGCGATGAGAAAAAATTCAACAAACCAAGAAATTAAAAATAAAAAATAACTAAAAAAACTGAACAATAAATAAACACTGATGAGAATATTTAAAAAATTATTTTGTTCGGTTTAGTTTTAGTTTTATAAATCTGAAACTGAAAAATCTCAACTAAACCGAACCAATTTAGTTAAAACTAAAACAAATTGAACTGAAATCAAGCTTATCAGAAAGTTCAAAAATAATCCCAAAAAACAATATAGTTGTTTTGTTTTTAATTTAAAATAATCGAACCAAATCGAACATAACCGAAACTAGTTGGTTGGGTTTCTGTTTTTAATATAAAATAACCAAACCAAAACCAATCAATTAGAATTGGTTTCTATTTGATATTTTGTATTTTATAAAATTTCAGTTTGGTTATTTTTATAGATAAAAATTGGACTAAACCGAAAATGATCACCTCTACTTAAAGGATACAAAAGGCAAAATGAAAAAAATAATCATGGAGCATAGTTCAAAACAATTATGCTAGTTCAATTAGCAACTTGTCCTATATCAAGCTTTGAGTTTTGGATTTTTCGAGTCAAATTGTTAGCATAATTATTAAATCTAATTCAGAGATCGACTCGGAAAAAGATCCAAGTTATAGATCGGGCGGGTTAACCTAATTTTTTTAAAAAAAGTTCAAAACAATATCATTTATAAAGTCAAAAGTCAATAGAGTTTTAATTGAGTTTTGACTGGGTTTTACTTGGATCAACCAAGTCACGAGACATCTCCAACCTATTTTTTTAGTGTATCTAGATCAATTCAAACTCTAAGTTAATATGTACAGTACTGTTCGGGTTCAATAACATTCCTTACCAAACCAGATGAAGTTTTACAATATGATACTAACCAACCTTTGAATTCAATCTATGTTAAATTTA